>CAJVOY010000078.1:0-479306 GCA_911197225.1 Penicillium salamii
ATAAACCTTACAGAGAACACAGCCGCTGACTGCTGGAATCAAGCATGGCTATCGAATGTTTCTGATGAGGTTGGTTGACTCCGTGTCTCTTCTCCAACTGTGACCAACAATAGAATCTAGGAAATTATCCTCTGGAATCCTTCTTTGGCATTAAATGAAACTTCGAGTTCCTCTGCGGCATCTGCTCCGGCAACCGCCACTGGCCAGGCTGCATTTACTCAATATCCGTGTACCATGGCGCCGAGTAGCTCCTACTGTGTCCAACTCGCGACTCCCACCTCCAGCAGTAAGTTTCCTAGCAGGAAGTCGATACACCCACACTGACTCCCGTCCCTTTATCTTACAGACGGTAGCACAGCTATCAAAACACCCGTTCCGCACGCCAATGGCGAGATTGCCAACTGTACCAACTGGTACGCATCGCAAAGCAAGTATGACACATGCTACAGCGTCATCACCGGTCGTCACCTTTCATTCGCCGAGTTCTACGCAATGAATCCGTCCGTAAAAAGCGACTGCAGTAGGTTGTCCATCGGGACATACTACTGTGTCTCAACCTACGAAGGAGGGTACCCGCCCGGCTTCCCAGGCTGGGCATCAAGCTCCAGCAGCCCGGTCAGCAGTATTCCACTAACGAGCTCAACTCCGACTAATAGTGGGGTTTCAACGCCATCTCCAATCCAGACTGGCATGGTGTCGACCTGTGATAAGTTCTACAAGGTTGTTGCCGACGATGGATGTTATGATATTGCCAACGACCACGGGATCACATTGGCGTCTTTCTACACCTGGAATCCAGCAGTCAAAACCGATTGCTCTGGACTACAGGCGAATGAGTACGTTTGCGTGGGTGTGAAGTCGACTTCTACTTCGGCTGTATCTGCCACCCCCTCTGTATCTGGTGTCACGACTCCGTCGCCGATCCAGACAGGTATGATTTCCACGTGTGATACCTTTTACGACGTTCATTCCGGTGATTCGTGCTATGATGTTGCTGAAAACCACGGTGTCTCGTTGGATTCTTTCTATGCTTGGAACCCAGCGGTCAAGACAGACTGCTCGGGACTCCAGCCAGATGAGTATGTCTGCGTTGGTGTTAAGGCAACCACTGGAACTGGTGTCACGACGCCGTATCCTATTCAGACGGGTATGGTTGCTACGTGCGATGAGTTTTACAAGGTCATCGCAGACGATTCGTGTGTCGACATTGCCAGTGCAAAGGGAATTCCAGTGGCTTCTTTCTACAAGTGGAACCCGGCCGTGAAGACCGACTGTTCGGGTTTACAAGCAAATGAGTATGTCTGTGTCGGCGTATCTTCCTCGTGATGAGAGCCGTGGCTAGTAAGAAGAGCCAAATTTTCAACCCTTTGGCTAGGATTCAACTGGGTAGCATTCCTAACAGATAATTCCCAGTTTCTTAAGATCCATGAAATTGACGTTAGGCCGAGTATACTCTGCCTCGAAAAGGTCATAATTTATCCCGTATCCACTTTTAGGGCTGCTTGTGCTGTCTCCATCCAGGGGATTCTCTCCAGAGCCATAGAGAAAGGTTGCCACCTCGTCTGAAGAAAGCTTCACGAACCTCCCCGGCCATCTGCGTTGGCCTTCCATCGCGATTGTGACGGTCGGTTTCAGTGATTGATCTCTCTTGGTCCAACCCAGATCCTCTCGCATCCTCTCTAGTAGACCAGTTAAGCATAATGCATCAAAGGGGAACTCGATAAATTCCAAGTCAAGAGATCGTAATGAGGATGGTGCCAATTTGAGTATATCAATCAACTCCGACGTATCGATGCTGAAATTAGAGAGCCCCAAGTGAGACAGGTTCGACCACTCCTTCAAAGGCAGAACCTCCTTGAGAGGTATAGGTGGATCCCTCATTGGAAAATCAGATCCATTTTTGAGTGTAGTTGATAAATGGAGATGAGTCAATTCTTTGGCCAGGCTCACAGCTTGACGGAACAATCCGCTTTGAAATCCTGTCCAGTAACCACTGCTGCCAGTAAGTAAAGACAGATGAAGACGCTGGAAGCCTGGACGTTTCATGATGGCCGCAAATTGATTGCATTCATCACAAGGCTGGTCGAAAATCAAAAAGTTTTTTAGGTGTGGAGTTGCTTGGAGTCGAATCTCAGCTCGGAAACATTATGCTTCTCGACCTGTTACAAAAGGCGAAGAACGATTTGAGCCCCTCTCCATAGCTCTTTGTAGTCATCGGTTGCCTCTGACCACGGTAGCGGCTCGGCGACCTGACAATCAACGGGATCATAGTGCCATCCTCGCGGAATCGGATAGTTGAATCCGTGGGGAAATTGTCGGATCATAGGTGTCTCGTACAGCGGAGTAAACAGCCAGCCATGTGCTGCAGGCGTAACAGTCACTCTTTCAAGCTGAGGAAATCGCTCTAGGCCGTACAGAAAGGCTTTTTCGTCGTCTTCAGATCTGATTACAGACCTCTGATCATCCAATAGTTGCTGATAGTACTTCCAGCAGGCTTTCAACGGCATTTGGGCATCCAGCTGGTGTTGACGTGCAACATGATCAGGTCGGTCCAGGTCGCGGTATTTCCGATGCTTGATCGTATAGCGGTTCTCTGCGCAATCCTCCGTGAACCAAATGGGACATTCCTCGTTGGAGTTGATTTCCATGCGTTCGGGTTCGATGATTGGGCGTACGGATTCCCATATCAACGGCGCGGATACAAACCGTGCGTCGTCTCAGATGATCTCCCTGATTTCGTGGCGAAATTTTGGATGGTCTGCTACCGCCCGAAAAACTTCGATGTTCAACGAGTTGGCCGAAAGAAACACACGTGCGGAGGAGCATGGTGAAATGTCGCTGAGGGCTTTACACGTCAAGCGCAAGGACTTGACATCTCTGTTTGGCAGAAAGGAAACAATGGATGAACTCAATTCAGGGGGGAAACGCAGAAACCACGGGCTTTGTGTTGCCATCCCAGATGAGGGGACTGGTGAAGTCCTTGGAGACATGTCAATGGGTCTAAAGGTGCGAAGTTGTAAAGATGTCAAAATGTGGGTGAACCCTGCACTTAGAGAAAACCAAGCGGCCCAGGGACCGGTTTCCAGCTGAGCGGGACTAGAAATTAGCTGGGCGGGGCTAGCATCCGCAAATCACATACGAGATCTGCTGAGAGAATCTGGTTCTAAATACCTCGAACACAGAGTGATTCTGCATGCGACGGACTTTCAACCTTCATAAAAAAGAGAAAGGACCAGCTCGACAAGTTGAGGCAGAAAGACGAGCGGGCCCTCTGCAAATGGTCAATTGGTTACGGATTCAATCCATTCGCCGCCCTCTCCGGCAGTATGCATTTTTCAGTGTGGTAATTTATACCAGAACGTACATGCCACCTAATACTAGGTGTGTTTGCTATGTTTGCATAGTGCTCCCACTTAGGTAGTCATCTAGTAGTATAGCTCTTCTTCCTTCTCTCAACCCAATACACTACGTTCAATCAGTATCCTGGTCTAGTAGCCCTTCCCTGCTGAAGAAGGTGTAAGAGGTTTATGTATTTGAGTAAATAAAGAATATTGCTAATTTCTAGTAATATTGCCCTCAACAATTCGTTCTTTCCAACCTTTGGTAATTCATTGCTCTCGCTTAACCCCGAAATTTTAGTGTCTTACGACGCCCATGTAGTTGATATTTCTTAGAATGACCCTGTAGATTGGGATGCCTAGATCATACCAGTGTTGTGGTGGCCTTGGTGGCTAGGTGCCTCAGGCACAGTTCCCATAGTGTAGATACACTCTCTCCTCTCCATCCCCTCCTTTTCTATGTTGTCTCTAGAGGAATCAAACAGCCGTTTTCCCCTGGTTATGGGTTTCGAGTAGTCCTCTCATCAGATGCTTTGATCACACTTATACAATCCGAAGACTCGATTGCCGCGCTCAAGTGTCTTTTAGTTAAATGTCACCTACATACTTTATCCAGCGTTTCCCAGGTGATTTTTATAACTTGAATTTTTCTCTGGCAACATGCGTGGCATATCTAAGTTATCAGTCGATCCCCATGGCAGCCCAAACATGGGTCGCCAGAAAAGCCAAATCTTCCACATCGAGAACGATGTCCCTTGCCCGAGGATATTGAGCTGCCCTCCGCCAGATCTTGTAAAAAGGAACCAATAGAGCTCCACCTGAAAACGAAGCCTTCTCACGAGCTCCTGTGATCTCAATATGGCGGTTGATTCGTGTTTTTCCGATATCCGCATCCCATTCCTACTGATCGATCTTCAAAAGCGGCTGATGACGTTTGATCTTGATCTTGATGGCGATATTTGCTTGACCTGCGGATGGGTCCACCCACATCCTGGCGTTGGTGCGAAGCTTCCCCTCAGATTCAGACAACCCACTTCCAAAACCACTGCAGGCCTGCTAGATCTTTGCCGTGCGCTGGTCATAGGCGCCCAGCCTTCATCTGGAACTTTCCGATTTATACCCCTATTAACCTCGACGCCTGCAAAAGACACGCAAGCACGGTCTAGACCCATCTCACCAAGGTTATTTTCGATAAGAATGTTCATTGCGCGGGCAGCGCAGTGGTGTTTCATAGTAGTCATCTTGATGATAAGGATTTTCGTATATTGATTGTATTCATAGAAAAATCCGAGGTGACTGTGATCTTTACAATCAACAATTTCCCTTTAAAACAAAGTGGGCTCAATGAAAAAACAATGAAGTTCGCATTCTCGTCATTCCCGGGTTGGATAGTATCACCGTGGGCACTCTGGGAATGCAGTCAGTCCCTTTGGATAGGGGTTTTGACTAATTTCATATAACTTATACAATCTTTCTATCAACCTAATTGCTGTTAAATTCAAACTAGAGATACTTCAGATATAAAAATACTTAAGTAGAACCTGTAAGACTTTTAGCTAAGTTATATGTAGGAAATATATTGCACTTAGGGTGTTGAAAACTAATTATAGTAAACTTTAGAAGGTGGTGGAGCGAAGTGTGCTTATACTTAAGGAATCCCTACCGCCGTGCAGTCATCCTCATTACAGTTGGTCCCTCTGGGTAGAGCTGATTGTATTGGCTGCGGAAAGAGGGATGGAGAAAAGAAGAAGAGAGAAGTGAAGGAAGTGGACCTATCTACTAGAGGGTTGGAATAAACTGCCTACACAACACATACCAACTCAGGTGCTAAGACTAAGAGCACAGGGATTATATCCAAATACTGGGAGACCAACAAATTTGGGTATTCATGATTCATAATATCAAGGAACGTTATTTTCGACGGTTCTAGTGATGGATCAAGGAGATAGCATCTCAGCCATGAGGCCTTATTGTAGAATGATAATAGTGATTAGCCTAGTACATCAAGGTACCATAAATGCTTAACAAATGGTCTCTCGGTTGGGGGTCTATTTGCTCATGCTAAGCTAACTGCGAGGTTCTGTTTCCTCGCACTAAATTCTCGTGTGTTCCTTGGCCCATTCGTCGAGGTTACCATATATGTGCAACCAAAGTGAAGTGTGATCGAGGTCCTGGCACAGAAGAGGTCAGACTATAAGTTTACGGATTGTTAACAGTTTGGGGTCTGGCACCAACCTTTGTACGAGGGTCGGCCACGACTTTGCGGGAAGCTGCAATGGCTGCCTCTCCTGCGGTGGGATTTATTCCAACTTTCTTGGCGGAGTCGATGCCAATAGTTAGGTCCTTCACACTCAATTCAGGGCCGAATGCTCTCTTATATTTGTTGCTAGATGGGGCATCGGACACAAGACCGGGAACGGGCTGCTCCAGGCCCATCACCCACGAATTGGCTGCTCCCTCCGTTATGCACTTGAATAGAGCTTTCTGGTCGATTCCATACTTGAGCCCGATAGCCATGCCCTCCGTAGCGACCAGGTTGTTTCCTAGGGTGATGTAGTTATGAGCAATTTTGGCCACTTGTCCCATACAAAGACCGCCACAGAAAGCAATCGTGCTAGGGACCCCGGCCAGTGAAAGCGTTTCATAAACGCGCTTTCCCACGACGTCGGTCTCTGTAGGCTTTGTATGGCCAACCATGAATGACAAGGTTCCTGCATTTGCGCCCCACATTCCACCCGAGACAATGGCGTCAACAAAGGCACCCAACCCAGCGTCAATTATTGTCTTGCCGA
This sequence comes from Penicillium salamii, assembly GCA_911197225.1. NCBI lineage: Eukaryota > Fungi > Ascomycota > Eurotiomycetes > Eurotiales > Aspergillaceae > Penicillium > Penicillium salamii. Next base: position 6,131 of record CAJVOY010000078.1, read on the forward strand.
TTTCTTGGGTGGACTCAATCTCAATAGTGCTGCACTCGATCAAAAGTCACTCTGGGTTCTTTTCGGCTGCGATCACGCCATTCTCGGAGTCCAGGTATACAGTCCTTACATGGGATCCCGCAGGGAGACTTGATAGGAGCGTTCCGACGTTAGAAGCGAGGTGCTTAGCAGAGGTTGCGGCTTCAATTTTACCATAGCTTCCGAACTCTTCAATAAGCCGCTGAATAGTCTGTTGGTTGATGTCGAAGACGTAGAGGGTTGTAGAAGCTGGCAGCTTCTTGCGCAGGTTGCCGGCCATGCCGTAACCGATTATGCCGAGGCCTGGGGCTGTTAGTTTGAATCGTATCGCATTCAGTAAGACAAAGCCATACCGATAACCCCATAGTTTGTAGACATTTTTGTGGTTTGTCGTTATTCAAATTGGTTCTCAATTTCAAGATTGGGGTGTTGATTAAGAAATTCCGTTGTACTGAAACGATTGCTGTGCTTGGACTAAATATTCACTCGAGCAGGAAGGTTGCCCTTATATCTTCCAAGTTCGTCTAAGCTGCAACCCACTACCCGCTCAAATGAGCGGGTAGTGATTGAGTCCTTAAATGACCAGCCTTGGAAGTCTGAGCGCATACATCAGGCGTAATTCATTTTCAGAATTGCCCAAGAATTTGCATAGAGTGTCAATATTCTTGTCACATCAACTATTAACAAAATTTTTAGCACCATCGAATGGAAGGCCTTGAAACTAAATTGGACCATGTTTTACAAGTATTGAGGTGAATGTTGCATGTATAGACAAAGTATCCCAGCCACTGATATATACGCTATAGTCTTCGCCAAACACAACTTTTATCTACGGACATCTCCACGGCATCACCAACTTCCAGACCTTACCAGAATCTCCTTGAGCCACAATAAACAATGCAAATCCAGCAAGACCACAATGATGTACTGTAAGCTATGCTAGAGGATCCCTTGTATATCGAGTCTAGCAAGCTTACATACTGGGTCAAGATCATACCCCTACGATCAGGAGCTATCTCAAGCCGGCCAACTTTATATGACATGTTGTCATAACCAGCCCCTTTCTCTTTTTAGAGAAGAAGGGTTCATTGAAACCCTTCAATGCCGTGATCAGGAGCTTTACCTCGCGATTCGGATGCTTGTTTACCGATTTCCTCCCGGACAATTCACACCTGAAAAACAACAAGCCGCAGTTACGCTATCTAAGTCTTGCCGAAATTTAGTGACAGATCGCATTGCGAATGGCAAAATCAAGCTGTCTACTCTACAAGCTCTTTGTATTCTTAGCATGACCGGCTTCGCAGGTGAGTGTTATCCAACAAATCCCCCTCCCGAAAAATAAGCCCTAGACAATCTAACTGACGTGATGAACTAAGATGGAAGTGAGATGCAAGCCGGGCTTGACCTTAATATGGCTCAGTATTTTGCTAGTAGCCTCTCTATTGGCTCTTCCTTGGGCGATCCGGTTGAATACTCTTTATGCGTCCAAAGCATTTCATTATTGCAGAGCCTTCAAGGTTCAATCCTTGACCTAGCAAAAGCTGCTAGTACAGGCTACTTATTTCAAAGTGCAAATAGCCTCCTAGAGCTCATCAATCACCAAGCCGGGAAAACCTCACTGTTACGAGAGCCAGGCCTGGGGGGAGACTCTAATCACGGCATTTTATTCTATATGGCTCAATCTGCCAAGGTCTGGCATATGGCTAGAGCCTACGCGGCAATTCGAGTCGGGCCAGACAGCCCTCCCCCTTGGAGCCCTCAGTCTGATTACTCCCTCGTTACGCTGCGTAATCTCGAGCTTGACTGTCGATTTCCGCTCAAGTATCGATTCGCCACGAATCACTTTGGCGATCTTTCCCCTGAGGCATTGCATCAACGAAGAGACTACTGGGGCCCGTGGCTGTTTATCCAATTTCTTCATGCGGCAATTCCGACTCTATTAAGCCACCCTTTTCTCTTATCATTACATCTCAAGCACTTCCGGCATATGATGCCACAGACTTTTTTGTATCAATCATTCGACCTCATTTCAAAACATACTGCCTGGATTGTCTGCTACCTTGATCTCTTGGAGAAGCAACAGTTCCAAATAACGGACCCCACAATCGCGCACTGCGTGGTTATAGTTGCTACTATCCATCTACAACATAGCTTTGTTGAGGACGAAACTCTTCGCGAAAAAGCACGGCATGGTTATGATAAGTGTATGCGGTTCTTAGACCGCGTAGGGGCAACCTGGTCTTTCATTTTCTCGATGGTATGTTGTGTGTCTACGCCATTACTCATATATAGCTAATTCTGGGTTGATCACATAAGACCCAGAACCTACGGAAGCTGCGGGATAGCGTTTCCACGACACCAAGCATCCACGCCGACGGTATCTATTCTAACGAGGCTTGGTCAATCAATGCACAGTTACTTTGGGATATCCTCGTCTTCGAAAAGGCAGGGCAAAATGACGGCTCTGCGGATAGGTCTATGTTTGACGACCTCGTCACCTCGGAGGTTGAGCATTCACAAGATGTTGACGAATGCGCCATGGTCGGTTCGGCGGGCATATCTGGTCATAAAACAGCCTGGAAGGGAATCTCGGCGTATGCCCCCCAGGACAACGACCCTTATAAACCACTGAGGAACTTGACTACGCCAGGTGGCGCAGTGGAAGAAGCTCATAACGGACGGGGTTTTGAGGGCTTGGGGGACTTGAATACGATCGATCAAGGCAATTTTCTTTTGCGGGCTGAAGACTTCGGAAGGGCTGTCAACGATTGGATGAAATTCGACATGGCCTATATCTCGTAGGATGGATACTGCCATTTTTGCTTCGGAAGACTCTGGTCGGCTACGTGGAAACAGCAACGGAGCTGACTTGCCCCTAAAGTCATTAGGAACACTCACTTCATCCCATCCTTTAAATGGATCTACCCCGCGTAAGTCATTCAGACTTCCGAAGTTTACCTTCAAGCCTGCTTACATCAAGAAAATTAGGACCGAGGTCATTGTCAGTGCGCATGCCGCCACAGCAGAGGATGTTGACAAAGCCGCCCGAGCTGCTCGTGCCGCACTCGAATAGGGCGAGTGGCAGAGTATGCCCGGCACTGCGCAAGCGAAGCTGATGCTCAAATCTGCCGATCCTGTTGAGAGCCAAGAACATATGCTTGCGACCGTCGAGACTACTCTGGATGGAAATTGTGGCTGTAAACAGTCATTCTGTAATCATTGTATACGTAACCAGCGCCGATTCTCACAATTATTAATATTTTCATTTCTAAATCTCTATTTGAATCTATCTCCAAGTATAATCAGAAGATTTAAATATATAAACATTTTCTATACAACTTATACAAATCACAAGCTTTAACAAAATTTGATATGTTTGTAATGTTTACAGTACCACGGTACTCTCGCTACGTGACTGCGTGGTGACGGTACCAAGCCTCTGGTACCGCCAAGAAAGTACCGCAAAGACATACCACAGCACCGATACTTGTCCAGGCCTAGGTTTTGCGGAAATCTAATTCTCAGCAATAAGGGTCGCGGGGTTCATTCTGCTGATAGTTAAGCGAACCCTTCCGCCCAGTAATGAGGCTCATTGCCCACGGTCCTTGGCGTAGATGCACAGAGGTCCGTCACATTCATCGCGACAGCGAGATTTGATTACTACTACATATACTCGTAGTAGACGACGAGGTCCCCACTCGTAGATTTCATCTGTCCAGTGAGATCTTAAATTTGTCTCCACTAAGAGACCCCAGGTCCACACCTATTTCATTGGTTCATGAGGCCCCCCGATCTCGTCCACATCGATATCGTACTCCGTTTTTACGGTATGATTCGTAATCGATTGCGACTCTTATTAACGTCGTTGCTTGGAATCAGTGCTTAGGTACGCAGTACAAGTCGGTCGTGTTTTACCTTTCTCAAGCATCGTTCAGACGCGATATGTCGTTTTTCCACAGTGATGTCTACTTATATTCCTTTTACTCTGCTTAACTCTGGTTTCCACTGGTTTATTCTACCCCGCATCTCTCTCCCGAACACGCCCGCGCCTTTTCTCAACCGGGTACACATGAGACAACGGGCGACCGTTTCAATGCCAAACCCCTTCTTCTTATGGAGTGTGACTCTGAATTTACTCTTCGCTTTGTGTATTTCCAACATATGCCATGCGGAATTATTGAATCAATGTGAACCTTATGCGCTTCACCCGGAGTACCGGTTGGGCAGCTTTGAGGGGCAGCCTAATACATCCATCGCGATAGCCACCACGGTCCTTAGTCCCGGACCTGCACTTCCAGTATGGCTTGACTATCATCTCCGATGGGCGCAGCATGTACTGATATATATGGATGACCCAGATGAGCGTATCATCTTCCACCGACTATGTGGGGACAGGCCTGTCACACTCTTGGACGGATCTCGCATCGAACCTCAGATGACACCAGAAAGCCGCCTCATCCGACGTCAAATGGCCAATATGAGGCATGCAATCCCCTACTTGATGGAGCGGAAATACACATGGCTTCTTCATATCGATGTGGATGAATTGCTTTTCGGACCTTCAATAGAGTCAGGCAACTGGGCCAAAGACCCCGAGTTAGGTCTTGTGACTTTCACCAATCATGAGGCACTTCCTGTCGACTTCGAGACCTCAGATCCATTTAGGGACTGTGTGTATTTTTGGGTGAATGGAATAGACCACAACGCCAACTTCTTAGCTTATGGCAATGGCAAAAGCGCCGTCCGCCTAGGGGCAGCCGTCGAGCCACGAGGGGCCCACTCGTTTTCTGGTCATATCGGTCGCACCTTCAAATACCCGGAAGAGGAGGCGGTGATTTTACACTATCCGTACCCCTCATACAACAGCTGGCTCCGCAAATTCAAGTTTTACAGCCAATTTTCGGATCACTGGTTTGGTGACCGCCGGGCGCCTAAGATTATGGACTTTATGCTGCACTCGCGAGACGTTGTCCAGAAAGCTCGTATGACTGGAAATTGGGCCAATGTCAAGGAATTTTTCTCTCGGCGAATTTTAGATCCCGAATCGAGGAAATATGCCATTTCCGAGGGCAGGGTACGTCACTACACGCCGTTGACTGATCCCAGAAAACTCTGAAGCGATGATAGCACCATTATCCAAACAATGTTATATTGATGTACACTAAACACACAGAACACATATGTTTATAATGGAGTGGAGAGAATACCCCCGTTTCGCACTTTATAGTTTGTAGAGTACATGCGCTCGTATCTCAATGCTAGATGATTCTGGTCCGCAACATCATTTTCACTTGTATCGGTAATGGTAGACCTCGCAAAAAAAGCAAAAGCAAAAAACATACAACAGTGAAGATTCGCTGGTGGTCACCCACCCAACTACTAACTCACCGGCGTGTGGCTTAAGTACGGCTGAGCGGACGGGAAGCCCTGTTCTCCACACCCTGTGGTCGTATGTGGTGGGTATAAAAAAGTAGTTAAATGTATACTAGCCAAGTTCGGAAGATGATACATATGCAGAAAGCCTTGATTTATAGTCGTTACTGTTTTTTTTTTTTTTTTTTTTGGTATGATTTTGAAAACTTTGGTGTAAGAAATATCTTTCAGGGTTGGTAAATTAGGGGCCAAACTTCCCAACCCTAGTCTACGGGCGAAGAGAAAAGCGTTGGCTGTCTGACATCATAGACAGACCAATACATAAGTACTTAAGTAGGGGTAACAGGGCGAGACAGTAGGGATCTATACTTAAGTAGATGTAAGGTGCCCAGGTGGTGTACGCCGACCGCGAGGTTTTTGGTCTACAGGTGTATTGAGGTCAGATCAATCCAGGGATTGGCCGAGGGTACATTCTGTGTAAAGCTGTAAAGCTTTCAAGGTTGAAATCAATACCATTCCTGAATAGCCCTTGATCACGAATTATCTAGCGTACATATTTTCACTTGCGCACTAATCAATGGCACCGAGTCTATTTAAGAACAGGCTGTGCTCAAGTGGGCGGGTCTCTCACCAAATTTAGAAGAATTACCCCGTAAAAACTACACCACCCCTGGGTAGGTCTACAGGTATACTTACCAAAAACCCTTAGAACCGTGGAAGTGGTTGAGGCTCAGCACAATCATATACCGGCCGGTCTCTTCCTTCCTAGGCTATCATCCTGTTTGTGGCTATCCCCCGCTTCTCTCGAGCAGTTCCGAAACCATCATAATATCCTTGGAAACATCAAGGCCATATATATCATAAGTATCCAACTTTAGAACTTTAGAAGTGGATATCGGGTTTCAGGGTAAACAGACTACTTAGGCACTTGAAAGTGACTTCTAGTCGTAGACTTTACCAGTAGAAGATTGAGCGGCTGGAACGATTTTTATTCAAGGGGGAGATCCCCGAAGATTGCGAGTACATAAAAAGTGAGACAGACAGGTAAGGAAAAGAAGAAGGAAAGTATTTATCAGTGAACAAAAACAAGAACTGCGCATGAAAAGTAGAGGACGGTGACAAAAGGAAAGGATGACTATGTACATGAGTGCTGTCTTGAGCTGCCGGTAACGATGGGCTATCAGTGCCGGATCAAGGAAGAAATTGTTGCAATGATACGTTTTGCCCGCAAACATCGGCAATTTGGTCGACCAGGGCAGCGATTTCTGCGGCAATCTGGCGTGCATTTTCTTCGTTAAAGACATCGGTGTCATACATGACAGTAAGTCGGTTCTGGTTGTTGGGTGCCTTGGCGATCTCCACAACAAGAGCATAGGGTTGATACATCCGGACCTTCGACTTTGCCATGACAAGCCACCGATCCGACTCGGATGCTTCACTGTTGGCAGTAGGTTCGAACGGCTGGTAGAGAAACAGGCAACGATTTCCAGCAGTAGTTCTCGAGAGACCAGCTGCGTTGAAGATCTCATGCAGCCCAACATCACCATGCTCGGTGATTCCCCAGAAAATATCTTGCACAGTTTCCAGGTAGTCACTGAGGGCAGTTTGAGGATCGATCTGTGCACGGACCGGGAGAAAGTTGGCCAGTGTGCCATTGATGGTCTGAGGGTCGACATCCACCATGTCCACATTGCGCCCACTGAGGAGATAGTCAAAGCTGACGTCGTTCCGACCACTGGCACGACAGAGCCACAGCTGATAAGCGGCCTGGAAGAGAATCGGGACGGTCACTCCTTGTGCGCGAGCCACAGGCTCCAGGTTCCGGGGCATGATATCCCGAATCGCGCCGGTGATCTTTGGGTTCTCTGCCTGTGGCCAGGTGTAATGTTTGCCTTTCATTGTGTCGGCCCAGAAGCGGAGTGATTCGTCTTTATCAGACTGGAAGATGAAGTTGGCAAAGTCTTTGAATTCGCCATGACTGGGAATCGCCACACCATGTCGGATAGCAGCGAAATGGTCATCAAAGGTGCGAAGCAATGTTCCATCGTATGCAGCATGATTCATTTTGATAGCCACGTCCCAGCTACCATCGGAATGCAAAAGGATAGCATATTTGATGAAAGGCTTTCCAAACTGGAAGCGATCGTTCCAGAATTCTTCGATAATCTGAGACTGCTTTTCGTCGCTATCGCAGGGGATGATGGGAACGTCCAAGTCGGTGTGTTTCATAACAACACCCACCCACTGGGCCTCAGAGGTACTTAGCCAAGAGGTGCGGAGAATGTCATTTACTTCCGTCAAGCGGCTTGTGTTTTGAACCCAGTCAAAGTAACTAGTACCTTTGGCCATTTGGCGAACTGCCATGAGCACCCACATCTGATCAGGGCGGTTACCTTCTTCGAGGAACTGGGCTTGTCCCGGTGGCGATGGGTACACTGGGAATAGTCAGCGATAACCTTCCTTATTTGAATATTACATATGGAATATTCATGCTCACCATATTCGACGTTGTCTCCAATAGTCAAGCCATGCTCGTGAATCACGTCTAACACATCCAATGGCGCCGTGTAGCTGGGCTTCATTACCTGTGCATCTCTTGTATCAAGGCGCATCATTGTCGTAAGACTCTCCAAAACCGGGTTCTTCAGTATATCCTTGACGCTGAGGAGGTATCCAGAACTGCGAGCAGCACTAGCCAAGCCGATTGCTGCAATGGAGTCACCACCCAGGGATAGGAAGTCGGCCTTCTTTCCAATACTAGAAGACGGAAGGCCAAGGACCTTAGACCACATATCTTGAAGTTTGGACTCTTGTTCGGTCTCCACAGGAACAACCTCGTGTTGATTTCCACTGCCCTCGAAGGAGTACTGACTGATGGTGAGGGTGTCCAGCTGCTCAACCCACTTCGTGAGGAGCTTCCGGTCGGTTTTGCGAGAGGGCATCTTTGGGAAGTCTCCAACTGGGAGAATGTACTTGGGCATCATGTAGTGAGCCAAGGTATTGAGTCCCGATCGCAATTCTTGAACACCGGACTCATGACCATCTGCTTCTTGGATCTCACACGAGCCTGCAGAAAAGATGCAGAAAGCGACAAGTTGCTTCTTTCCATTGTGGTTGACAGCCAAGACAGCTGCTCCCTGAACGAGGCCGGTCTTCAGAATGGCCTGCTCAATTTCAGTCAACTCGATGCGATGGCCATGGATTTTGACTTGGTTGTCTTTCCTGCCCAGGCATTCGAGCTCGCCTCCAGGGAGCCATCGCGCCAGATCTCCGGTTCGGTACATTCGATCGGTGCCCAATATGTCCTCCATGAATGCAGCCTTGGTCAGGTCCTCACGGTTCACATACCCGTCGGTAACTTGGGGCCCCGCGACACAGAGCTCACCTATTGAACCATATGGCACCATCGTAGTACCGTCGGGGTGCAGAACAAAGGCCATCACAGTTGGGAAGGGTGCGCCAATGTTGCTTGGGCGGCCCTTAGGGTCGACTTCTTTGGTCGTGATTACCATTGAAGTCTCAGTGGGGCCGTAGACGTTCAAAATGCGATGTCCCGGACTCCATCGTTCAATGACATCTGGTGTGAGAGGTTCTCCGCCCACGATCAATGTTTCGAAGGTGGGCACTTCACTGGGATCAAGCAACTTGGCAACTGTTGGAGTGAGAATAGCCTGTCTAGCGGACATGGCGTTGATAACGCCTGGCAAGTCCGACTGCATCTTATCAGCAGGTGCCATGCACAAGGTTCCACCAGTGCTGAGCGTGTTGAAGATGTCTTGCACCGAAGCATCGAAGACGTAATTGGCAAACTGGACTGTTTTCCACTCGCCAGAATATCTGCTCTCGGCAATTGCCATGCTGATGACAGCTGCCGCCGCTGCACGGTGAGGCACTTGCACACCCTTTGGCATACCCGTGCTGCCAGAGGTATAGATGATATATGCCGTGTTGTGAGGAGCCACAGAAACACTTGCAGGGGTTGCAGGGAACTGATCAACTTCCGGATCATCGATCCGAGCGATTTCGAGACCAGGGACAGAGGAAAACACCTCGACGTACTCTGACTCGGTCAGGATCAATCGTGCCTTGACATCGCCGATTATGAATGAATTCCGGTCCACCGGGTTGTCCGGGCTGAGAGGCACGTAAGCAGCTCCAGCCTTCATCACACCAAGAATCGCGACAATGGTATCGACAGACTTCTCAAGCATCAGAGGAACGGCATCTCCCACGCGGACTCCTTTCTTGATCAGATATTGGGAGACACGATCGGCGCGGGCGTTCAACTCCGCGTAGGAGAGCTGAGTTGTTCCATCCCAGTCGATGGCGAGGGTGGTGGGTAATTTGTGGGCATGCTCTTCGAAGCTCGCATGGAGGAGCGAAGGCAAGGGGACATGAAGAGTGTTTCTGTTCGATATGTCGTTGTACAGGAACTCGGTCTCCGTCTCTCCCATAATGTCCAAAGTTGAAATGTGTTGCGTTGGGGTCTGCGTGAATGCCCGGAGAACCTTCTCATATGATTCCAGAAGGAACTCTACACGGCGAGACTCCATTTTGGACGAGAGCTTGATAAGCAGCTCCTCGTTATCATTCTCAACCTCCAAAGCAGTGAATTCAGAATCCCAGGTGGGCCGATCTCCATACCGCTGGAAGACTTGGCTTACCCGATCCCCATCATGGTCCTTCACGAGGATGTTCACGATTGTGTCAAGGTCGCTCGCTGCGAGGTTACCCGCGGAGAGTGCGTTACGCATTCCATGTTGCGAATGTTTCAAAGTTTTGAACAAATTGGCCTGGAGGGTCTGAGCCAGCTGTAAAAGTGTCGCCTCAGGCGCCACGTTCACTTTCTGAGGCACTGTGGTCAAGGTGGGACCATCGAGACGGTCGACGTCAAGGACTGGAGTATCCCGACCGGAGAGAGTGGTCGCGAAGATCACATCGGCATGGCGAACATGGTTTGAAAGAACAATCGCCCACGCTCCGTATAGTACAGCACCCAGTGAAAGTCCATGAAGTTGGAGCGAGCGGCGCAGGGGACCCTCTGGAATCTTGCGTTGAGACACGGCGGTTTCCACCACAGGAGCAGTGTTGATAACACTTTTTTCCGTATTGGTGAGATATTTTCTCCAGAAGCGATCATGGTCATTTGGAGATGTTGTCGTGGTGTGGTTCACAAAGTGCTTGAACTGTGGTCGCGGGCGGAGTGCGAGGCCTAAATAGACGTCTGCGACATCCTGGTACACAAACCGGTGCGACCAATAGTCAAACAGGGAGTGATGCATGCTAACAACGAGTACCTTGCCAGAGACGATAGCCACTCGGAACAAAGGGCCAGAAAGGGAGAAAGGTTTCTGTTTATCTTGTGCAAGATATTGATCCAGTTCCGCTGCCGACTCCGCCCAAGGCAAAGTAATGTCGTTTCTAACCACCTGGAGCAGGCTGCGGCCTTCAGGCTGGAAGGATGTGCGCAGTATATCGCTCGAATTAAGGACTGTGTTGAAGCTCGTTCGCAGCTTGTGAATGTCAAGACGGCTGACATCCCAAGTTCGCTGGTATGTATACATCCCCTGATCCTCGCCTAGACTAGCAAGTAGACTCTCTTGCAAAGGAGTAGCTGGATACGCATCGCTGATGTTGGGGTTGGCCTGGAGTCGCTGTTGCACTTCTTGGTCTTGGACAAGCGCGAAGGGTTGCAGTTCAGCACCGTTGTTTAGCACAATTGTGACGAAGGATGATGTTTCCTTCAAGGTGGCGTTGCCGAGTACATCTCCAAGGTCAATGGCAATTCCACGTTTGCGCAAATCCGAAGTGACTTTGATACCTTCAATGGAAGTTCCTCCCAGTGAAAGGAATGAAGTGTCACGAGTGATGGAGTGCTGCGGCAAACCAAGCACATCGGCCCAGACACCAGCAATCTGCTGTTCAGTTGGATCGGTGACAGCCTCTGTTGGGACATTTGAAGCTGCAGCCTCTACCAGAGCTTCCCATCCCACTGCAAGTACTTCACGCTCAATGGCGCGAACATCAACTTTTCCGTTTCCATTTGCCGGGAGTTTGGACATTTGCATCCACAGGGAGGGGACCATGTATGCTGGCAACTTCTGTTTGCTGTGATCACGAATCGATAGAACCAATTTGCTCCATTGGCTTCCGGGAACGGGGGCAATTGCTGCAACTAATACGAGTCGGTCTCGCATCTCGACAGCAACCGTCGCACAGCTTTGAACAGAATCATGCTGGGATAGGACTCTGTTAACCTCTGCTGGGTTGACCTTTTGCCCGTTCAGCCTGACTTGGAAATCCATGCGCCCCAGGATCTCAATCGAACCATCTGCATGGATCCTAGCCACATCTCCAGTGCGGTACATGCGGCCCACGCCGAAGGGGTTATCCACGAAAGCCGGAGCAGTCTTCTTTCCAGTACTGCTGCTGGAAGTGAGGTATCCGGATGCTAACTGTGGTCCCGCCAGACACAGCTCACCCGCGACGCCCATTGGGGTCAACTCTGTGGTGCCAGATTTCAAGACATAGGCCTGTGTGGTATCTGTGGGACGTCCGACTATTCCGGGGTTGCTGCTGCGAGAGAGACGCTTTCCAAAGTTCAACTGAGCACATTCGCTCAGGCCAAATGTGTTCCGAAGATCGACATGATCTGCCCAAGTGGTGACGAGCTCGCGAGGGATGCTCTCACCCACGAGTGTGACTTGCTTCAGATTGGGCACATCGCTTGGCTCCATGAGAGACAATGCCGATGGCGTGATTCCAAGTGCATCCACTCGCATACTGAGGATAATTTCAGCGAGACGCGTCGTCAGCCTTTGCTTTGAAGCTAGGAGAAGGGTCCCTCCGTGGGTCAGAGTAGACAGCATTGTTCGCTGGGCGGCAGAGAAGGTGGGATTATAGAAGAGCAGCCAGCGTTGCTTTCCATTCAGCGTATGATATGCCATACCATTGGTGGCCGCCCCGTGGGTAACAACTGCACCCTTTGGCATACCGGTCGAACCAGAAGTGAAGACCACGTAGCAAGGGTCCTCACTCCGGATTTTCATATCCAAGTTCACGGATGAATCGTCATCATGGGGGTTCAGCGTCAAGTCCTCAATGGCCAGGGCCTCTGGATACGAGGACGCATAGCGATGAGTAGTCAGGACAATGGTCGCAGAGCAAGTCTCGATGATTCGGCTGTTTCTGTCGATTGGTCCTTCTGGGTCCAGAACCGTATATGCTGCACCTGACTTCAAAACGGCCAGTAAAGTGACGATGAGATCAACTGAGCGGTCGAGACACACTGGGACAACCTTGCCCGTGATTGAAGGCAAAGCGCGTGCCATTCGATTCGCGCAAGCGTTGAGCTCAGCATAATTGAGTGGTGTGTCCTCCTCAAACTGCACAGCGGCAGCTTGGGGACTAACCATCACATTCTCCTCAAACAAACGGGTAATGGTTGAGGTCTGGTGGTGACGGGCTAATGCCTTGGCCGTGTGCACCTGCGCAAGCTTCTCTTCCCGCGAACTCAGTTCAATTTCCTCGAGACGAGCGTGGGGAAGGTAGAATTTGTTGAGTGCGCTGTAAAGTGCATGGGAGAAATGCTGCAGGAGCAATTGGGCGTCAGCCGTCGCGGTCAATGGCGAATGACAAAGTGTCAGAGTGATAACCCCAGTCCCATTGATAAACATTGCGAGAGGGAAAGGCGCCAATTGTCCAGCAAGCGTGGGTCCGTTTGGATCCGGGGAGTATCTGAGAACCGACTCAATTGGCTTTGTGAGCTCCTGGGATAGTGTGGAGTATCCCAGATAGGCGTGTGGGGACGCCGACTGATGGAAGGTAGTGAGGCGGTTGGACAGGCCAACAAATGTCTCCTCGCTGGAAACCGACAATCGGACTGGATAGGTGTGATCGAGATATCCTACGCATGAAGCGGCGTCTGGGAAGCTCGCATCTCGCTCCACGGCCGCAAACAGAACATCACTGGCGCCGGAATGGCAGTGCAAGACATAGGCCCAGAGGGTTTCAAAAATGAGTTTGCGAGGGAGCCCCGAGGCATGCTCAATCTGAGATAATCCCGGGTGCGAATTATCATCAAGATGGAGGCGAATCGCTTGGCGGTCTTGCAACCCATCGACATCAGGCAGTCCTGTATCCCAGGGGAGGGCGACGGATGGCACAGCACCGCTGAGCTGAGTCTTCCAAAATGCAACGCTGCTGGTCGCGTCCTTGGTTTCTTTCAGGAACCGTTGGTAAGTTGCCAGCGGAGTGTGTTCTGGTAAAGGCAGACCACAATACAGCAGAACGAAGTTGCGTTTTATGATCTCGAGGGAGGTCCCGTCAACGGCGGCCCGTCGCGCACGCAGTGTCAATCGATAGCTGCCGGTGCTGGGGTCGCGGCAAACGATCAACTGTGCCAAGTCATCGTCGGCTGGAACATCCGCCAGGGATGAATTGGAAGAAGACACATTGCTTCCAATTTGTTTGGTATCCCACTGTATTTCTGGGGTGCGAAATACGACCCGCTGATACGTCTCCCCCGAGCGGGGATCCGAGCGGAAGATCGTACGGAGGCCACAGTCTATACTTCTGTTAGAAACTCTGAAGGCTTTGCCTGAAAGCACAAGTTGCGATCGCGAAAACTTACGGTGGGAGCAGATCTGCATCCAGCTCGACTGGATTCGGGTCACGTCCGGTGCAGACTGGCGAGGCAAGATCAGGCTGATCTTGCACCAGGGCATTTCGTCCGACTCCAAGATCTGGCATTGGGCTGGAGTCGCAGGCCATTCTACCTCCAGATCAGTGCCATGGAGCATGCTCTCGATGCCGCCGAAGTTCTGGTCGTACAGAACTTCCGCATGGCTGAAAGGGTCCGGGGACATGAAGTCCATGGTGTTCATTTGGATCAGGCTCATGATGATGATATCGTTGGTGAATGTATTCAAAGCGATCTTTGATTGATGGTTGCTTTTGTTGATCTCTGTTGGGAGTGTTGATGGATTGACTGGATCCTTCCTGTCCATCCTTTATAAATGTTCTCGCTCATCACTGAAGCCATCCTGAATGTCGCCTATTCCCGTTGTGAGCAAGATTTCCGTCTCTCCCCTCACAACTCTTCGACTTCAGCGACCCAAGCGTATGTCGCAACGATGCAGGTCCCGGAGCCGGGTTGACGTGTTGACAGTACCGGAAGTCGATCGCTGCAGCCATGTTGAGCACAGTGCTGCCCAGAGGCGGAACGAGCACGAACTGCAATCTATTTTCTCCGGGTGACAGCAAGAGGCGTTGACCGGAGGACGTTGACCTCAGCGGAGGGGAGATGAGCGCGGAAACGGTGTGGGGCCCAGAAACACCCCCTTTCCGACTTGTCGACAACGACAAACGCCAAACAACGGATTGGCGACATTTGCAACCTGCAGCCTCCGAGTAAGAGCCTCCGAGCAAGAAACGGAAATAATATTCTCTGCTTTACCTTCCGTGTCAATCATGCCGATCAAGCAACCCAAATCACCTATAAATATAGGCCCATCGCATCAGCTTGAACTCAACACCAACATCACGACTTGAACAAGCCCAGTGGACAAGCCCAGCTTACACAATCAACACAATCATCCTCTCAAATATCTGCCACAATGACTACCTGGAGCAACCGCGATGTGACCGACAACCACCTCTTGCCGTACGTGGACTCTGCAACGGCCCCGGAGGAGGTCAGCGCGGCCCTGAAGACACTACCTTTCGAGCGCAACATCTTTAAGGTATGTTCACGAATGTCCTAAACAGCCTGTAGGAAAATTGTCTTCTAACACCTCGTTCTCAGTTGGTCGCGAACGCGCCCACCTTTTTCCCAACCTTCATGAAACTTTTGACTTGTGCCTGGTCCCCCAACCGTAGCTTGCGCTCAAAGGACTGGCAACTGGTGGTCCTGCGCACCGCGACCCTCCTTGACGCCCCGTACGAGTGGGATGTCAATGAGCCTGTGGCACGGGTCTTCGGGTACACCGAAGCCCATCTGGCGGGTCTCCGCTCCGGGGACATGAGCTCGACCGAGCTCTTCTCGGATCGCCAGCGACTGATCAGTGCAGTGGTCGAGGATCTTTGTCTGCGTGATCGGGTCAACAAAGACACTGTGGTCAAGGCCAAGGAGGTCCTTGGAGATGAAGCTCTGATGGACCTGTTCTTCACTCAATCGATCTACGCGTTCCTCGCCCGCACCATGAACAGTTGTCTGATTGACTTTGACGCGCCCATTCCGGGATTGGAAGACACACTCCGCAAGTACAACGCCCACATCATCGAGCGGGAAAGCGTCTATACCGACTAGGCCGTGGATTCAACAACCACCAGGTACCACTTGAGCAGGCTCTAAAGTCGAACCTATGACTGTATATAATTTGAGCTTCCCATGAAATTCTTTCATATTCTCCTTATTTCCCAGTCCTGGGGGTCTATTTTTGCATAAGTCCTGTAGATTTTTTACCCTGTCGACTTTTACCCAGGTCACTTGAGCATGTACTTGGTAGGTCTGAGGCACCTGTCCAGGTGGCAACTTACGACTTCAGGACCAGGAGCGTGCTTGCAGCTTTACTTAAGTAGGGGTACATCACTTCCATGATGATCACGTACTTCGTAGCCCCGAACTGGCATAACATTGGCAATGCTCAAGTGACTTCAAGTTCAGGAAGTTTGCTTCGCTTAAATATCAAAACTTATGTAGGACTTTAGAAACCTCCAGCCTTGGAAGGTTTGGATTTAATTTCTGAAGCAACTGTATCACCGGGATCGGTGGAGGTTCTCGATGGTGTGGTTCGTTCGATGTTTATATCAACTGAACTTTAAAATATCTACTTAAGTATAGATCCACTTGAGCACTAACCACCTGCCAGGTGAGAGGAGATATATATACATGTGTGAACTGACGCTCGAGCGGTACTCAATTACTATTAGAAGAACATGACAGAGCTCTAGAACTACCTGGACACTTCTCAAATTGAGCATTACATCCATGATCCAATATTTCACTCCAGAATCCCGGAAAATCCACTTGAGTACCGGTGCACCTGAGCGGGAGACTTGCATGATTCCAAATTTGGGTAAACTTAGAACTTGAAAATACTGAAGTATACAGATCTATGATTCCATCGATTTCGCATAACCGTATTTAAAGTTCACAGCATAATGCATCGGGTACAGTTGGTACTAGAGAATTTATTCATAGAGATGCTAGGGCTATTACTAAGTAGGAGGGAGAACCTTGGAAGACGTCCTGCATAACTAAGTACAAGCTGGTGACACTGGGGGGTAATCTTGGTTGCGAACAAGGCTGTTAAATATATTTTTCTTTACGGGAAGTTCATCAGGCTAAAAGAAAGAGAAACCTTGGAACAAAACAACATTGAGAAAAATTGAAATTAGAACTTTAGAACTGCACGACGTGCTTCGTGCATCCAACGTCTGGTCCTATCTTCCCCCCAGCTCGAGCCAACACGGACTGCACTTTCTTTTCGAGATTCCCACCATCTTCTGCCCCGCCTTCTGCCCAGTCCACACGGTTGACTGGTGGCGCAGTAATTTTCCCCTCTTCAAAGAGTTTGGTGAACCACGAAAGAAGATCAATCTGTGCGTCTTCCGTATAGCGTCCCAAGGCTTGGGACAGTCGGAAGTTTTTGAAGGTGATTTGTTTCCAGAAGATGAGCTCCTGACTCAGAACCAATTGACCCGTCGCACCCCCTAGTGACCCGTAGTTGATGAAAGTGGCCCCTGGGGCCAGCATGGCGGCCAGTCGCTGGCCCGATTGACCGAAGACCGCATCCAGCGCCAGGGTTACGCGGTTCCCTCCTGCAACCGCGCTCGGTCCGTCTTTAGCGAGTTGGGATTCGGTAACAACAATCCGTGCACCCTGGTTGAGAAGTGACTGTCGTGTAGCCTCAACATCATCCCGGTCTCGGATCACACAGATACTTGGACACCCCTTCAGCAGGGCAAATTGGACCACCATCCGCGCAATCCAGCCTGTCGCGGCATTCAGAACGACCCAATCCCCCGGGCTCAAGGATGGACAGCTCTCTAGTAAAAGATAGGCGGTCGAGCAACCGGTCTTTAACAAGCTGGCTGTCGTCGGTTCCAAACTCTTGGATACTTTCAACACGGCGGCTGCTGGGACAACGGCTTCGGTGCGCCAGGTCCCGAGGCCGTGAGCACGCGGAATAACGTGGTCACCCTGCTTCAGAGTTGTCACACCGGAGCCCACGCGTTCGACACGGGCTACCCCATCGTAGCCGGGAATGGGCTCGTCGTTATAGCGATGATGCGGTTGGACGGGATACCGGCCGGCAATCACCAACAGATCCTGTGGGTTCACAGGGGCCGCTAGAAACTTCAGCAGCACCGATTCTGCGGGAATTGGGCCGTCACCCACGGCATCGTGACGGTGAATACGTATGACACTGGCGGGTTCTGTCGACTGGCGCTGGAAGGTGACCGTTTGGGCGGACATAATGAATACTCAGCCAAAATTCAAATAACTCAGAGATGTTAAACATCCCCTGTCAGTATTTCCGGGCGTCGTTCTTATAATCACACATCTCCATAGGATATCTTGATAAGATACTACGGGTATCTATGGCTTCGCTCCGATTTCAAAGCATTTCCGAGACCCACAGGGTATCCGGACCAATAAAAATCTCATCCTCTGTGACTCCACACAGTTTCCGCCGGAGACACTCGAGCTTGGCGCAGAGCCCGGCGTGCCAAGCGCCGAGAGATCGTCCCTTGGCCTATTGGTGCGTCCGGGTCAATCTCTACCAGGCCACAGCACAAGCAAAGCGTTTCCGTCTCGGGGGCATAGTCCCGCGCTCTGCAGAAGAGCAGTTGGTTGAATTACGAATCAATCCCATCATGACGATAAATAGGCCCTGGTGCTCCGAGCAATGACTCTCATCAACAATCACCTCAAACACAACAACCAAGGCAGAGAGCCCAATCCTATCAAAGAAGTTTTGCACTTCTCTATCTCAGAATTCATCTCGGAACCTCATCGATAACTACCACCGCAGCAATGGAGAAAGCTCCTAATGATTCACTGCGCTCCTCGTCCTCTGAGCCACCCTCGGAGAGACAGATCGAGAAGCCACAATCTCCAAGAGATGTGCATGGGATTAAAGTCAGTCATTAAGCTATTATTCTTAACTCGTTTCTTGCTAACTGTTTGTTCACAGTGGGCCTTGGTCGTCATTGCGCTGCTTTCGTCCCTCTTTTTGTATGCGCTTGATAATACCGTGGTTGCCAATGTTCAGCCAAAAGTCGTCGAGACATTTGGCCATGTGAGCTTGGTTCCCTGGCTGGGTGTCTCCTTTGCTCTAGCCTCAGCTGCGACAACCTTAATTTGGTCCAAGGCCTATGGCACCTTTTCTGCAAAGAAACTCTACATTGGAAGCACAGTCGTCTTCATGGGCGCGTCGGCCCTCTGTGGTGGCGCCCCGGATATCAACAGCTTCATCGTTGGCCGCGCTATCGCGGGTGCCGGGGGCTGTGGAATGTACATGGGTCTATTGACCTTGATGTCGGTAACAACGGACAACATTGAACGGCCAAAATATCTTAGTCTGACTGGATTTATTTGGGGCATCGGCACAGTGCTAGGTCCTGTCGTTGGTGGAGCTCTCGGTGACAGCAAGGCGACCTGGCGCTGGGCATTTTACCTCAACCTACTGGTCGGCGCGGTCGTTGCTCCCGTCTACTTCCTTCTCCTGCCCGACTTCAACCCCCAGAAGGATGTCCCCATGCGCAAGCGATTCGGTCAAATTGACTACATCGGAGCACTGCTATCCATTGGCACCCTTCTTTGCGCTATCATGGCTTTGAACTTCGGTGGTGTTTTGTGGACCTGGGATAGCTCAAACAGCATTGGCCTCTTTGTAGGCGCCGGTGTCCTGTTGATTCTGTTTTTGGTGCAGCAAGCCTTCAACCTTGGAACCAACTTTGAGCACCGCATGTTCCCCATGCACTTCTGGAGAAGTCGTACTTTGATTGTTCTCTTCTTCACTATGAGTGAGTCCCCCACCCTACATATACGCATATACGTGGCGCAAAATCTGACTTTGCATAGTGTTGGCAACATTTGGCAGCTTCATTGGTATCTACTACCTGCCCATCTATTACCAGTTCGCCCGCGGTAGCACCGCCGTTGAAACATCTGTCCATCTTCTACCTTTCATCTTGCTTTTGGTCGCTTTCAATCTCATCAACGGCCAGTTTATGGGCAAGACTGGCTACTACTATCCCTGGTACATTTTTGGAGCTGCTTTGGAGCTAATTGGGGGTGTTCTCTTATGTAAGTGCCTCTCCGCCAATTATCATGGTCACCTACCACAGAACACAGTCTAACGCGCCTCGCTTCAAACAGACACCGTTGATGAACACACATCCGACGCCAAGATTTATGGGTACACCATCATCCTGGGAACCGGAGTGGGTTGTTTCTGTCAGGCTGGGTTCGCAATTGCGCAGATGAAAGTCAAGCCTGAGGAGATCCCCTTCTGTGTGGGATTCATGACCGTTGGACAGATGTTGGGTATCGTATTTGGCACTGGTATTTCTGGTGCTCTGTTCGTCAACTTCGCTCAACAGGCCCTGCAGAAGGTGTTCCCCTCTGCCACTGAGGATGAAATCTCAAATGCAATCTCAGGAGTAGGCAGCCAGCTACTGCGCTCTGCAAGCTCTGAAGAATACGCCGCAGCAATTCACGGCATCACTGGGGCTATTCAACTTGCCTACGTGCCTATCATCGCTGCGGGTGCCATTTGCTTAGTCTGCAGCTTGCTCATGAAGCACGAGAAGGTCTTTGTTACTGGCAGCTTTGCCGGTTGAGTTCGACAGTGGAGAGCAGTTGGCTATGGTGCTGAATACCAGATTGGGGTTTTGTTGTGTGAACATGGAGAATTGACAGAAGTGGAAGAGGGAAATTTCACAATGGAGACAAATTCTATATAGAAGCCTCGGGGGAATTGCAGTCAACCGACTATCTATGGATGAGCTGCAAGTAAACGGCAAGCTTCAACTAGATTGCGAAGAAGGGCTACATAGGTGGTGCCAAAATGACGCTTATTTTATCATGATTTACCTCACAAAATCCGTTGATCCTGCTCAGTATAAGCACTTTAGAATCTATACCTTGAACCTGCAACTGGATACTCAAACCTCAGAGGCTTGGACAAATGGCCAACATATTTAAGTGGACAATCCTCATTCAAAAAAATTCGAGATTGAGGAAACGCTTTTGTTTTATAATCTGCAGAGGTTTAAAAGGTTTGAAGATGCCCAGGTGAGCACCTGAGATAGAAATCCTGCGACCCAGCATAGCGGTAGACGGCGACTTCTTTCTCTTCTGGGGTCTCTTTCTCTCATTTTCTTTTCCTCCAAATCCAGTCTCCGTTTTCAATTATTTCTCAGCGGCCTGAAGCTTGGAAGATAAATTTACTTACGTTAAACCCTCTTCCGGGGGGCCATCTTGCTGAAGGGTGTTTAATGGGCACGCTTGCGGGCTTGTGGCATCACAATACCAATGTTATCTACCAGGTAGAAGATTTGGGGAAGAGAGATCCTTTTGATAGTATGAGATAGTTTGTATCTCCAGTTTCTACTGTTATCGTAGGAGGAAACATTGTCGAAAGGCTTGAAGAGTCACGGTTGACGTGGAAATCAGTGGTCTGGCATTACACGATGTAAGGTCACATCAAGGTCGTTTATCCCATTCAAAAAGCAAGATCCTCTCGTGGAACATAATATATGAATGTATTCTAAATTTGCACTTCAGAATTGAAATATAGAAGGCTCATCCGAGAGATCCGTGTACGCCTAACCTAGGTCAGCTTGCTAGTAACACAAACTTGGAAAGCGGACACTGATGATCAGACTTACCCAGGAGTCAAGCTGGGCCCACCAGGCGGAATTATCAGAGCTTTCTGGAAATCCAAGTCCGTCATACAACTTAAATGAGTCGTCCACAAGGTGAGAGTCAAAGGGGTCGATTGGCAGTCCATCAAAGGCTGGGATTTTCGGCTTCGGGGAGACGGAAGTAACAGGGGCATGGAAACTAGGTTGAAGAAAGCTGTCCGCTTGGGGAAGGATCTTGCCAATTTCATCTTCTGTTTCTGTCTGAGTGCCCGGTCGGAGGTTTGAAACGACTTGTCGGTGAACCTCCAGGCGCAATTGCTCCAGAATAATGCCATAGCGACGATTGGGGCTGCTTCGAGAGGTGGCCTTCCCTAAATGCTGCTGACAGGTCTCAGCTAGGCTGAACAGATATTGCAGCTGGCTGCTGTTATCCATCCTTTTGTTCGAGGCATCAACTGTGGAGGACCCTTGGTGCTGTTTAATGATATAGATGTATACCACCGTGATGGCACAGAAGCACACGTAATGAGTAAACCAAAATCCATGGATGAGAGCCTTCTTCTGCGCGATCCCATTGATAATGGTCATAATATCCTCGGCAGATCCGATGCATTTCTGGACATACGTAGAAACACTCGCTTGAGGAACATCGTCGCAATCGTTCAAGAGAAACAGACGCGTTATGTAGATGACCGCGTGCGAGTAGGCAAGCTGCTGAATCTGAGATCGCCAGCGATCTATCAATGGCGACGCAGCCTCCTTCCATCGTTCCAGCTCTAGAATCAAAAGGACAGCCGCCTCAAAGGGGGATCCTGTGGGCACGTTAAGGCTATACAACTTCTTTGAAATATCTGCCAGGACCCGGGAGAGTCTGATTATCGTTAGCCAAATCAATGATCCTTATATCTGAATGATTTACGTTGGAAACCGACCGATAATGCAGCACAGATGCAATCATAACATCATCAGGAACGCCAGATCGCATGTTCGGATCGTTGATCAACAGGTCTTGGTCCGACACCTCGTCTGGAAGCTCTTGGTCAAAGTCGTCATCGTGCAGCAGCCGTGGTCTTCCAAACATCACGCTTAGATACTTATCCAGGGTGTACACGCTCCAGAATGTCCTCTTGCGAAGCTCTTGCTCCATGTACGTACCCTTACCTTCCTTGATCATTGTGGAAGGCCACTTGCGATGTATGTTCAGAGCAGTCAAGAACTGGACGGTAGTTCCGAACGCGAACCAGCACTCGCTCGCTCGTGAAGATGCCAGCAGATATAGACTTCGGTTCAATCGTGCCTGTACTGTCTCTAGCTGTGGGGCGCCCGACTCAATTGCTGACATCCGCTTGGAGAGGGCAAACCATCGTTCACTTCAATCAAAGAAAATCAGCAAATACACTGGTGGCTACAAGAGCTGATTGCAAGCTTACCTCTGCTCATCGTGGTCGAAGTCGGGGTCAGGCGGTCGTCTATCGTAGAGTGTTCCGATTGCAAGCACACTGTACACAATACAGCATCGTCCTATCATGAAGTCTGTAGGGAGATTCGTGGCAGAGATATTGCTTCGGTAGATCTGACGAAGCCAGCGCTCCACCTGACCGCGGTGCAAGAATCGATAAGTCACCATGGCATACTCAAAGTATGTGGCAACTATCTCCAATGCTCTCTCCAGCGGCGGGAGGGTGAAATCAAGCTTGTAAAGGCTTGAATACGGCTTGTCACCAAATTTGGTGACTGACGGGCTGTCTGAGAGTTCGCCCTGCAGCCCGTCCGAAACACTCACGGTGCCAGATGAGGGGGGTTTCCCTTGGTTGAGGCCTTGACACACCCGATTGATGAAGGAGGTTCCTGATGCCAGGTCTAGATATCCTCCCCGGAAGTCCGCCGTCAAGAGATCGGTACTGCTTGTGGGAGCCTGAGTCATCTCATGCTGTGCAATATGTTGAATGGATCCTGGGTAGCTTGGATCATGTTTCAAAAAGGGATGCTCGCCCGACTGGTCGTCGAAGGTAATCTCCAGCGGTGGTGGTGGCGGCGGGCCCAGCCCCCTAGAATATGTCGTCTCGTACTCACACGCCAACGACAGTCGCAGGCAACGCGCACACGGACGAGTTCCACTGCAGCGAGTCTTTTTCTCTTTACAAATATCACACGCTCTAACGGTCTTGAGTCGCTGGGAGCTCTCCCCCTTCGCGGGACCCGCTGGCTTCCGCTTGCCTTTGGCGATCGCGTGGGGCTCTAAATCTCCACTGTAGTTTGAATTGACCGGAGGCACCACAGGCGACAGGTTCGCGGGGGTGGATTGGTTCATCTGTGGTGGCTCGCTTGCAGTCATACACGGCGTAGAGCTCGGTCAAGAGAGTGGGTTGCTTTGTGGAGGATCAAAAGGCGCGCGGGGGCATTCTAAGGGTCGCAATCCCTCGAAAGCTCGGCATGGGGGCCAGGTATGAGGTGCATACGAGTATACGCCATTGCCCAGGTGAGATTGTCTTTGTACGTAAAGCGGCGTCCGAGGAGAGAGAGAAAAAAAGCCTCTCCTTGTCCCCACAATGAAGAATACGAGACCTCGGCCAGCCAATGGGGTAATTTTTGAGCTTCGTATGGGCCCAAGCGCTCAGAACTGAAGGAATCTCACCCGGACGGGTGGCTGCAAGCCAACGGTCGATCGTTGGCTGGGCTTAATCAGGGGCCAATCCAAGCTGAGGGTTGAGGTTTCCAACTAGACAAGGGCCTGTAAGGGACCGAAGAGAACGACCCGATCATTGTGCAGGTGCTGAATAATATGTGCTCTGGATGGAGCAACTACATCGTAACTTTAGGGCCTCAATTAGTTAGCCCCCTGAAGATTGAAATCGATCGCCTTCACAACTTCGCCACTAGGCACGTCATCCAATATGCGTCAGGATATTCGTGTATTTGCACGAAGTGAGAAGTGGACCCTGAAAATCTCGAAGGATCGCGAATGATGTGCGTCGGTTCTAGCGGAAATAGCCGTCAAGCCACGGATGCTACCGAACCGAGGCAATCGTATGCTGATCCTGAATATCACTCAAAGCGCGTGTCAGATTTTAGTCGATGTAAGGCGTTCCTTCACGAATTTCAGGTTTGACGAAGAGGGGTTCTCGTACTTCGAAGTTTGGGGGCCAAATCCGCGCCCACGTTGCCTTGTCGTACTCCCCGTTGGGCACGGAGTAGAGGGTCTCGAATCTGATCCCGTCTTTCTGGCTTCGTTATCGTTTGCATTAGAGTTGGAAGGTCGCAGGTTTTAAGGAATGTCTGGGCTGACGCTTGGTACGCTTGTATGAGTTCGTACAAGTAGAAAAGACAATACCCCATGTACGCCACATGGAGTACTCCGAAGCGAGTCTTTTCCACCTGGGCATATATTTACAATGAAAGCGCTTAAATGGCCAAGTAATATAGATTCGTCTGGGCAGTAATCTGTACAGTCCATCCGAGCAATGTCCAAGCGGCTACGGAGCGTACGGAGTATTTGTTTGGCTTTTTTGACAGTGTGGATCAAAGGCGGTTCAGGGGGCGATCCTCACTGTTGGGTCTGCTCTGGACCAGGCCGTGCAATCTCTGCAAGAACTTTCAACAGAGTCAAATCCCTTTCCTCCTATGGTTATAGGACACAGGCACATGCAACATGCATGAATAAAAACTCTTTTTCTTTCGTCAAACGGGCATAATAAACACCTGAGGTAGTATTCGATTTATTGCCAAGCCGCACATAGCCTGAAACAAAACGCCCATAAGGACGGAGTACGGAGGACGGAACAACCGACATATGGGCAATCTTGATCACAACAGTTACAGAGTACTCGTAGTTATTCTGCTTAGAGTGTTCCGTACTCCGCATTCTAAAGTTCTGTGTAGACTAGCTACTTAAGTATGTTGTGAGGTCCAGACTTCAGGAGTAGCCTCTGCTCCTAATTAGCTCTCTCTCTCTCTCTGTCTCTCTGTCTCTCTGTCTCTCTGTCTCTCTGTCTCTCTGTCTCTCTGTCTCTCTGTCTCTCTGTCTCTCTGCTTGTTTTTTTTTTTTTCTTTTTTTTTTCCCTTCACTTTTACCCGATCAATCGCTTCTTCCGCTTTTCTCCGCTCTGTCATTTTTGTCATAGAATAAATAGTAGCCTCAGTAAAGCGCGACATTATCGCTTATGAAGAGAATGCACTTTATCCTGTCGACTCAATACCTATATACCCACCAAAAAAACCCCATCTGCTCAAGTGCAAAGCTAGTCAAACCCAAAAGTGTATCTCTAGAGCAAATCAGATATATCTTATCTGGAAGCGAAAGATTAATGTTGCATTCTCAAACAATATACGATTGCTCAACTGACTGAAGCTACCCCAGAGAAATGCAAAGTCCACCACAAGTGCCAATCTTTGGATTAAAAAAGTAACGAAATGGACGAAGCCTTCAAAACAACATGTTCAAGTGGATCTATCCATAGATGCGACCAGGCTGTGTTCAAACTTCAAATTGATTCTTGAGACTCTTTACTTGAGCAAGCGACC
The DNA here is from genome assembly GCA_911197225.1 of Penicillium salamii. Taxonomy (NCBI): domain Eukaryota; kingdom Fungi; phylum Ascomycota; class Eurotiomycetes; order Eurotiales; family Aspergillaceae; genus Penicillium; species Penicillium salamii. The sequence goes on from CAJVOY010000078.1 coordinate 31,922, forward strand.
ATGGGTTGGCAGCATTGAAGAGTAGAAAACTTTGGCTAGGATGACAATCAGGCTATGGGCCTTTGATCATTGATCAAACTGGCTACAGGGCTGACATCTGGCTCATTTCGGTTGCATTTTTCTATATATCACATAGGCAGTCAATCTATAGTAGAAAGCATGCTTATGATTTAATTAAACGAACCTTTCTCGGGATCCTTGAAAGATGCTAGCCTTGGAATTCGCCATTTCATCTCTTGCGGAGGGAAATGGAAGTTTAGGTGTGATGATGAGCCCTGGAGAGCTACTTAAGCATGTTGCGCTTGTTTTCTAGGTTCCTCTAGCCCTGAAGGGCAGCATGTTAGAGCACCTTTTCTAGTAACGACATTCTCAAGTTCAATACCGAAAAAGCCGCTTGTTTTAATTAAACAAGTGTCTTCATTTGTAGATATATTGTTTAGTGTCGGGATTGAAAAGTACTCAAACCTTGGGATAAACTCCTCGAACTCCCCCCTTTCCCAGAATTCCGACATATTCCTGCTACACTGAGACGGTGCCCCTACCAAATTAGAGGTACTTACAGGCTCTTGCTAACAGGCAAATCAATATTACCTATTGAACGTAAAATCAAGGGGCGAGGTTTACCGCCATGATTATCACATGGTCAAATTTGTGATGACCAAATAAGGCACGAGGTGGCTGATGGGGGTCTGCAACTCCACCTGCCGTATACCGGTAGTTGAAAGGATCGTAAACAGTGTCTGCTGCATTGGCTGGAAGTTTCAGAACTTTTTGCTGATCCAGGTGGTATATGTACTGCGACCTGTCAAAATTGTTAGCATGTGCCCAAGACAAGAAAACACTCAGGGAACCTACATAAAGTCTCTGCATCCGACAGCATCGGGGTCGATATAATCAAAGAAACACGGAAGTAAGTGAGCAGTTTTTATCCCCGCAAGAAAGTGTCTCACTCTCTTCTTGCCTCTGACAGGTAGGGGAATGGAGCGAACGGCCCTCTGATGCGTACCCGTGTGCGCATGAGTTCTAACAACAACATCACCAGGAACCGAGGGCGGTGCTAATCGTCCATTTATCTCGAGATTTATTACCAGACCCAAAGTATTAGCAGGTGCGCGCGGAGATGCTTTTACTTGTGGGTGCTTGAAAACAACCCGCAGGATGGCGTGGTTAGCCCCATGGCCAAGGTTTAGCATCTCAAGATAGCACTCAGTGACGATCTTGTTCTGCAGAGGAACGGGTACAGGTTCGGTCGAAATCGCCCAGGTTTGAGTTTTTGTAACGTTCTGGGCCATATCAGAAATGATTGTTAATTTTGACAAGACAACGACTTCAAATGTTTCTGATTGTACTTCGCCGGCGAAGTGATAGATGCTTTCAATGTACTATCCAGGAGACATTTTGATTGATGTTATCTAGCCGTACTTAAGTTAATTCAGTCTTTGTATAAAAGCCCTCGGAAGCAGAAATAGACCTCAAAGACACCTTTGATTTGTCGTTGTGATAGGCCTTGAATGGCTGGAAACAAAGTGGTATGACGGATGAGTGTCAAAGCAAAGGTACGTTGAAAGGCCGCCATGTTTCATCCACTTCAAAGAGGTCCTTCGAGAGATAATAGAGATATTTACGGACGAAAGGGCATATAATGGACTGTTTGCTTTGTCCAATTCGTCTCTTCCGAGATCTGTTTACTCGTCAACCTAGGCGGGCGATCTCGGCAGAATCTCGTCCTCGTCACGTGGACGGTGATATCATATCCTGCCACACCAACATTGAATCTTCCTGACCGATCGCATCTCTCGCCTCAGCATGGATTCCTCTACCAAATTGTTGTTTGGTCCTGATTGGGACCTGGAAGAATGGACCGCATCAGATGACCGAGTGCGCGGTGGATCGTCCGTTTCAAACCTCTCTCCCATTGCCGACGGAATACTCTTTCACGGTAACCTCGACATCGAAACCCTCGGTGGTGCTGGATTCGCCTCACAGCGGACGGTCGGCGGCGATAAAAGATGGGACCTCAGCGCGCACGATGGAATTGAGCTTCACATCCTTTCTTCGGACCACAAACGCTACACCTTCTGTTTGACGGATGAGATCGCACCGCGAAGGCCAGATGGCCGGGAGCAGAGTGCCCTGGTGTGGGAGTTCGATTTCTGCATAAGAGAAACAGAATCCATTGTCCGCGTGCCGTGGAAAGAAATGAAAGCAACCTACCGCGGCAAACCTGTGGAGGGCGCAAGACCATTGGACGTGTCGCAAATAAAGAGATTCCGGATCATGGCTCGGAGGTGAGAATCGCTGTGGCGAGTATATCTAATCCATTGTTAACAACTCATTAGTTTCTTCGGCGATCAACAAGGCACATTCACCCTGGGAATTCGATCCATCGCTTTGTTTCGTGACTCTTACCATGACAATCCCAATGTGACCCAGGAGACCATGTGTTACGATAATGAGAAATCGGGACATGCGGACGAGCAGGTTCAAGACAACCAGAAATGGTCCTTCTTGGCTTGTTGTTTCTCCTAGTCGGCAACTGTCTCTGCCAAGCCTTAATTATCAAACCCAAAAGCCATCTCATTTCGGTACCATATCCCGTTGCGCCAGATGCATTCCAGCAGACTGACACATAATGTGAGAGGGGTAAAAGTTTCCATTGACTCTGTCTCAAGTAGAGCAATGCAAGATCTGGCGACTCCCTGGAATAGGCCAAGGATATTCGCGGGGAATGATTCCTTTCGTAGTTCCGAATTTAACTTCTCGCCAAGTGCGGGCTTGTCAAGCACCGAAAATGCGGGGAATATCTCGCCTGGGGGGGGCTGGCCTAGGAATTTTGCCCCGACACGGATTAATCTGCCGACAGGGTTGAAAATACGACCCAATCGTCGTTAGGAGATCTGCGTCATCTCTCTTTTTGACCCCGTGGGGAATTCAACCCCATGGGGAATTTGGCATCAGAACTCAGCCATTGGTAGAGATGGGGTTGGCGCCCCAACGGCCGTCGGTATAAAAGGACCGTTGTTTTCAAGAGACATAGACACCCATTACATCTTTTACTCTGTGCGGAATACCCCCTGATCAGCCGAGATGAGTTCTGACAAGAAGGAAGACCAAAGAGACGAGGCCACAAATGATATTGAGGAGATTGAGCTAGCTGAGCCGCTGAAGGGCAATGATCAAACTAATTTGAGCAGTATCGAGTCTACAGCTGCCTCAAAGACAGCCTGGCTGATAGCGATCGTGGTTTCCATCGGTGGACTCTTGTTTGGTCAGTCAACGGGATCTTAGGCTCCATTCTATATGAAACAAACTGTCTGACACATTCCTTTTCTAGGCTACGATACTGGTTACATTTCGGCGGTTCTTGTCACCATCGATGACTCGCTCGGTCATGTCCTGAGCTCCAGCGAGCAGGAAATGGTGACTTCTTTGACAAGTGGCGGCGCTCTGGTTGGAGCAGTGGGGGCAGGTCTTACTGCTGATCGCCTTGGTCGCCGCTGGCCTATCTGGGGAGCCTGCTTCACATTCGTCGTTGGGACGGCTCTCCAGACCTGCGCATTTTCCGTCGGTCAGTTTGCGACTGGGAGATTTGTCGTTGGTCTTGGAGTAGGGAGTGCCTCGATGATTGTGCCCATGTACAGTGAGTTCATCCTGCCGTGCATCAGCCCTTGTGTTGCTCTGATCGATCACAGTTGGTGAAATAGCGCCAGCACAGTACCGTGGCCGCATGGTGGCATTCAACAACATGAGTGTCACCTTTGGACAGCTTCTTGCGAGTGCTGTTGGTGCTGGGCTTGCCCATGTGAAAGGTGAAGGGTGGCGCGCCACTGTCGGCATCGGTGCAGCCCCAGCGCTCGCACTTGGAGCCCTTCTTTTCATCTGCCCCGAGTCACCACGTCAACTTGTCTCCCATGGTGATCTAGATGCAGCAACGGCCGTTTTGCGGCGAATTTACCCCAGGTCTACGGCCGAACAACGTCAAGCCAAGATCAGATCCATTGAAATATCTCTTCAAGAAGCGACTGAGGCAATGACCAGGGAGTCGATATGGACTACCTTCAAGCGGATTTTCACCACCCCATCCACCGCCCGCGCAACTGCCACTGCATGCATGATAATGGCCATTAGCCAACTGGGGGGTTTCAATACCTTGATGTACTATGCCGCGACGCTGTTCTCGATTGTCGGGTTTGACAACCCCACGGCTGTTGGGATCACGGTTTCTGCCACCAACTTTGTCTTCTCCTTTGTCAGCTTGTTTCTCGTTGATAAGTTCGGAAGACGGATGATCCTCTCCATAACTATGCTGGGGATGGCGATTTGTATGGTTGTTGCTGCCATTGCATTCCACTATATCCCGGTGGATACCACGACTTTGAAACTAGTGACTGCACATGTCGGTTGGCCTGGAACTTTGGTTCTTGTTGCTATAATATGCTACGTTGCGTGTTTCTCCTCGGGTGTTGCAACTATTGCCTGGATTGGCACGGAACTGATTCCGCTGGAGGTACGGGCAATAGGTACAATGCTGGTAAGTTATGCTTCCTCAACACACTCCGTTCATCGTGTGTTAAAATTTTTGCCAGAACACAGTCACTTGCTGGAGCACCAATATCATCATCTCTTCCACCTTTCTCTCAATGATGAAAAGCTGGACTCCCAGCGGGGCGTTTGGATTCTATTCGGGCATTTGCTTCTCTGGGTGGGTATTCGTCATCTTCCTCTATCCTGAATGTAAGGGCATGCCCTTGGAAGCGATCAGAGACGTATTTAAAGATGGATTTGGAGTAAAATATTCGAAGCAGTGGCAGAGGGAGCACAAAGACGATGTCAAAGTTCAGACCATCGTTATGGGGCATTAGCGGAGACTCGTGAACTCCGCCCAGACCTTCCATACATAGTTGTTAGGTATCAACCAAAGTGTCAAGTCAGTTTCAATTCTGCGATATTCCCATGTACCTTCGTAGAAAGATCAAAATGATCCAATTATATTTTCTTCCGGAGACTTTTATTGTCTTCAGTCTCAAACCTAGCAACCTTATATCTGGTATATTTCCCCATCACCGAGACTACCTCACCACCAATAGCATAACATGAAAAAGCAGTCCCGGAACCTTATCACTTGTTCGTAGTGGATGTTCTAATTTTAAATTCTGTATATAGAAAGGCAGAGGCATAAGCACCCTCTACCTGGAATTGACTAAACCACATATTTTTTCATTCTAAAGTTGACAGCCTTCAAATTTGAGGTTTGTCAACGTCATCGTAACTCGTAGTCTTTGTCCGTGTACGTTCTGTAGTTTGAAGCACGACATATGGAGAAGTATGAATGCAATCACCTGGGTATGGTTCACAGCATGGCGAATATTCTCTATCCTGCATGCATGACGGAGGATAATAATGGCTATTTTTGATTCTGTCTATTATAACTATCTCAATATCGGAAATCATTGGTTGTCCCTCAATTCCGCGAATGTCCCATTGGCTTCTAACTTGTCCTCCACCTCCATTCACCAGGCTTCCAATGTTCGGTGTTTTTCCCTTTTTCTTTTTTTTCCTGGCAGAAGCACAGTTCGTTCTCATCCTTTCCTACCATTCCGACTGCCTTCTCAATCACACAATTCCAGGTTAAGGGCCAGCACTTAGGTGGGAGATCCCTGTCTACTCAAGGGAGAACAAGCGTACATGGGCAATCTTACAAGCTTCTAGATTTAATTGATCCATTCTATGTGCTCGTGTGGCCTATATGATCGGACATGGCTTCCATAGCTTTCTAACAAGCTAATGGAACATCACGGCAGGTCACTTGCCTCGAAGCCGGGCAAATTCGTACAGCATGCGCTTACAACCAATCAAAGCTATCTATAGATTTAGATAATGCGGGATTGTACTCTTTCAGTCACCTCTCACCATCCATGGATTGATTTTACCACACAGATCTCCTTCCTAACTTATACGGGGTTATTTTTTGTAGTCACAGACGTCGTACAAATTGCCTGGGTGAGGTAGCTATTTGATATCCAAATTTGGGTTGCATCTGCATTCTTGAGCCACAGGGCGTATATAAATAAGGACCAAACTGTCCCATTAGTTCAAGTCTATTCTCAATCACTATCCTCACTGCAAATAATAAACATCCAAGCACCGAGCTTTTAAAGGTTGAAAATATGTTCGCTTCTGTCACTCAGACTATTCTTCTGGCGCTAGGCCTCTCTTGTGCTGCACAGTCAGCTTCCATTGGATTGAGGCAAACTTCCAGTGTGCAAGCTGTGCCCGGTACCTGTGAGTCCCCCCCCCCCTCCCCCCTCTCCCAAACAACTTTGGCCATCGATCTGGCGAATTTTTCGTTTGAGCCATGGATAATTCTAAAGCTCTATGAACCTACAGGTGCTGCAACATACGTTGTTTCTTCGGGAGACATATGCGATACCATTGTGCGCAAGCATCCACAAGTCGGCACTTTTGCCAATCTTCGGCTATTGAACCCAGTAATTAACAGTGGTTGCACGAATCTATATGTCGATCAGACTCTATGTGTCCTGCGTGCGGTCGATTGCCCAGCAACCAGTGTTGTTGTGTCTTGATCATATCTGAGATGAGCGCTTGGGCAGGGGTTCAGGGGGGTGCAGCTCAATGGCGCCAAGGTATGAATGGTGGAATGCTGTGCCTTTTCAATGCTCTGGTTGAACTATTTGGAATTTTCCGAATGCCACTTGGGTACTCCTTCATCGTATAGCCATGCATCATTTTCTCAAAACTCTGATGTCCCACAATATCTACCATCTTGGGGCGACTGTGTAGAGTAGCCCTTGTGCGCCTCGTATTTATTCCAAGCAAAAATACTAAAACATAGCACAAGCATTATCTAGCCCGAGAAAGCTGAATACACCCCGACGATTGGACCAAACCTTGGGAAAGGCTAACAAAGTAAAGGGAAAATGAAAAGAAAGTAATGACGAAAGGCTTTGCTTTAGCACCCGATTGAAAGGCCAGCCTAGAAGAACTCAAATGAAGAGGTCATGAATTGAGAGCCTTGCCACAGCCCCTTGCTTTTGCATCCTGGGTCAATGAGCCCCATCCATTTCGTACTTACCCACGCATTCACCTGTAACGACAATTCACGAATGCTGTTAAGGTTTTTGATACTCCTAACATACAGAGTTGAAAGTCTAATTTTTTAGAACCCGTGAGGAGTAGCCTAATCTCTCCTCGAGACTTAATGTCTTCCGTCTACCATAAGAGACTTATTTTAGGCCTTTGCCTTTGTGATCATGTATAGGGTGTCTAAATTCTACGTGGTATTCCTCCGAGGCTACTTAGAATGCTGATATGACAGTACTCCGTAAAACAAGCGGACCCAACCATGGTCCTCTGGAGGGGAAACTGTGGGGTAATGCGGACTCGGAATCGTTGCTCGGCCAGCTTACCTTTCTTTGTCTGTCCCCTCTGCTTTACTCCGAAATTCAACGATCGCAGAGTTCTAAATTCCCCCGTACCCGCCCGTTGGCCGACAATCGGTGAGACCAGTCAAGCCAAGCCCCTTGAAGGAGTGCCAAGAGAGCTTGGATCCCGAAACTACACGAATGCCTTCGTTCTCATTCGATGGCACCGCCGGTTTATTATTGTACGTCCTTACGGAAGACAGTTTCCATTCCGGATACCACATACGAGCACTTGTAGCAACAACTTGCCTTGATTCTCCCGTGAATGAGTTTACAGCCCCTACTCGCTAAGTAATCACGTTTGGACGCCATGCACGCAGCTTCAGAAATGGCCTGCCTCTTTAATTGTAACTGTTCTCACTGCCAACGCCAAGGCTGTCTGCTTCGCCGTCCACTGCGGTTTTGACCTTCAACTTCGGAAACCATCCGAAGGATACGGGGCAGGCGAGGAAAGATAAATTTAAAGTGTGGGGCGTATATAGGTGTGATATAAGCGTGGCCCAAGCAAAAGCCTCGTGTTGGCGGGGGGCAAAACGTGGAGAGCGCCATCTGTTCCTGGGAGACCACTGATTGGTCCGGGGCCTCAAAATCATCTCGTATGCGGCATAGTGTACACTTTGACCCACGGCCGATCGCCCAAACTGTATCTCCCCGTGTTTGTGGAGGCGAAAGTCTCGCCGCGGAGAAGAGGTCGCGGGGGGGGGATGCCAAGAGGCTTAGAATCCTCTTGAGCCCGCGTGAGGCATATGTCCTCCAGGACTATGATTTTCCAGTGACATCCTTCGCTGATTATTTTGCTACTACGACTCCATTGTGGTTATCCATTTACGTGCCCGAGCCACGGATGGTTAAATTGATGTCGTGACCCCCGTTGAAAATTATTCTTTAAGAATTTAAATTAGACCCAGTGGGGAGATTGATGATTGGTGTTTTGGCTGGGGTCGAAGTTAGAGTGAAAGAGCATCCCCCCTCCACAGCTCTGAACTCTCAGCCCTGATCATTTCCCGACTATCGGAAAATTAAGGAAGAGTGTCATTTGGTTCAACGTTCAAGCTAAGTTCTGCGCCGAGCCTTGGTATGAGACAGCATCTAACTGAGCCTTGTGCTCATTACCTGCGTATGTGACCTGCGTTGGATACCCCATGGGGACTTGAGCCTCCTTGGCATTAGACAATATTTAAGAGAATCTCCACGCCCGCCCTCTATGCTATGTTCTTTTCTCTTGGGTGTATCCTAGTCTCAATATTATCTTTCAAGGACCTGCCACTCTGACCTATTGCTTAATCTAGCTTTGTGGCTCTGTCGGATTTCTCATACTGGCCCACGGCCTTGACTCACAATCTACCCAGTGATCACGCCTAACATCAATAATTATGGCGGGTGGGTCTGCTATCAACGTCTTCAAATTCAACACTGGAGGTTTGCCCAAAGAGACACTCAACGCTAAACTATGGTTTGCCGTGTTTGCGTTCGGCTTGATGGGAGCTGCCCGAGGTGTTGACGAAGGTCTCATCACGGGTGTCTTCAACTCTCATGCATTCAAGAAATCTATCGGTATTGACGATCTCGGTGCGAGTGAGCTTGCGAGTATCAAGGGTACTATTTCCTCTATGGTTCAGCTTGGTAGTGTGGCTGGTGCTTTGTTGTATGTGCCATTCCAGTGCCCCTCTTACTGCTGCGATCATCATCTTATACTCACTACATCACAGTGCATTTGTCGTCTGCGATCGTATCGGCCGTGTCTGGGCAACTCGCCAGCTTTGCGTCTTCTGGATTGTCGGCATCGCCATTTTCATTGGAAACAATGGTAATTTAGGTGCCGTCTACGCGGGTCGATTCATTGCTGGTATCGGCATTGGACAGACTTGTGTCGTAGGTCCTATTTATCTCTCCGAAATTTCGCCTGCTCCCATCCGAGGTCTTTGCACTTGTATGTTCACCGGTGCCGTATATCTGTGAGTGTCTCTTTTCCTGTTTGTTGTCCTTTTTATCTGTCTCTCCGATACTAACCCAAATCCAGCGGTATCATGATTGCCTATTTTGCCAACTGGGGGGCCTCGATTCATATGGCTGATACCTTCAATCGTTGGGTAAGTCCTAGTCACAATCTTTTTCACGGCCACTCTACTTACATACGCTCGCTTGCAGGCTGTCCCTACATCGCTTCACCTTATGTTTGCCGGTATCATTCTGATCCTCACGTTATTCCAACTTGAATCGCCTCGTTTTTATATCAAACAAGGTAAACGGGAACAGGCTCTTGAATCTCTGTGCAAGCTTCGCGGCCTACCGGCAACCCACCCGTACGTCCTCGACGAGATTAGCGAAATGGATGTTGCCTTCCAAGAAGAAATGGAGGCAACTTCTGGCATGGGATGGAAAGGCCTTTTCAAAGAGATACTCGGTATCAAGCGCAACTCCTATCGTCTTTTCCTTACCAATCTCGCTCAAAACATGGCCTGCTGGTCTGGTGGCTCCGCCATTACGGTATACGCCCCAGATTTGTTCACGCTCGTCGGCATCACTGGCCAAGAGCAGTCTCTCTTCTCAACCGTCGTCTTCGGTGTTGTCAAGTTTGTCGCGGCGATCATTTGCGCCCTTTTCTTGGTCGACATGGCCGGTCGGAAACGATCTCTCATTATTGGTATTGTTCTCCAGACCATCGCCATGTTCTACATTGCTATCTTCCTCAACCTCGTTCCCATTGCCAACAATCCTGGTTTCACCCCCAACGAGACCCAGAATCGCGCATCCACTGCTGCCATTGCCTTTATCTACATCTCTGGTGTCGGTTGGGCCCTTGGATGGAACAGTGGCCAATACCTGCTGTCTTCGGAGCTATTCCCTCTCCGCATTCGTGGCATTTGTTCATCTATCACCATGGCCATGCACTTCATCTGCCAATATGCGGTGAATCGTGCCCTACCTGAAATGTTGCTTGAGCATGGAGGCCTTGGCCCCGATGGTACTTTCTACTTCTTTGGTGTCATTTCCATACTTGGTGGTATCTGGGTTTGGCTCTTCGTGCCCGAGGCTGCCGGTCGCAGCCTTGAGACCATTGACAAGATGTTTGATTTGCCCTGGTACAAGATCGGTCTTTTCGGTCGAAAGTTTGCAGAGGAGTATGATCGGGAGCAGGCGCAGATTTACCAGGATGAAAAGAAGGACGCGGGTGTCGTTGTATCTCATAACGAGACTGCATGATCCCCCTGAGATTTATCCATACCATTTATTCACCATTTTTCCTGGATGAGTCGGGTACGTGTATTGTCATCTGTGAGGATCGAAAAATCTTGCTTCATTTCTCGATGTTGATACAACTCAAGAGCCAATATGTACGTGGCTTTTGTCCGATGCACCTATAGATGAATACCATTTGATGCTACCAACGTCGAACATTTTGCTCTTCTCCTGAACTAAGAAGTATCATATCTTGCTCCCATATATAGGGGGTTTCCTTGCCTTTCTTTGATTGGGATGCAATACTAATATACTGGTCTCATAGCGAAGGGTTCTGGGCTTGAGACAGTACATCTCTCAGCAGCTTCAAAGATTCGGCTGCGAACGCAACCATATTCCCGGCTCGATCATTGCTCCCCGTCTCAACCTCCCGGGTGACTTGCCCTTGCGCACTTGACACGGCTACTGCTACATACCCGCTACAAAGACTTAATATAGAGCATCCGAACAAAGGATAATTGACTTACGGCGTCCGATTTCTTGTCGTTCCGCCCGTCGGGCCCGCTGTCCCACTCTCGCTGATCGCGTAGGTTGAGCCCAATGTCCGTCGGGTATGATCAGCCATATTTGCAACAATCTCGGTCGTAGGTCCCTTGTATTTCTCTAGGTCTGCAGCTGTCGAACCTGCAAATTTGAGGCGTGATTCTAGAGTGTAGACGGTGAGTCCACCTTTGTATATGGCTGACGCGCCCGGAAAGGAGAGAAGAGAGGCAGAGATAAGACCCCCTGCAGCCTATTCAAGATGGATCAGAATATGTACGTTTCTCAATGAGATGTATCATCGTGCGCACCGTTTCGGCGACAGAAATGGTCTCGTTACGCGACTTGAGAAGTTGGAAGATCTCCTCAACAAGAGGCTGGAGGCTTCGGGGGGGGAACTCTGCCATTGTATGAAATTCGATGGGAATAGGCCGTTAAATTCGCGATGAGAATGGAGTACGAAGAGCGAAGTAAATAGCGGGGAATAATGGATGCGGAGACAATGTGAGGGTAAGGCTGTTTGCACTGTTTGTATTGCGCTCACTTCGCGAGCTCTCTCGATCATCTCGTTGCACAATGAACACTCTCATGGCCAGTGCCCGCTCCCTCTCTGAACGCCCGCGAAACCTCCTCCTCACCTTCGACGCGTTTGGAACCCTTTTTTACCCTCGTCCACCTGTCCCACAGCAATACGCGGCTGTTGCGCATCAATTCGGTCTGTCCCGCGCTGCTGTCACCCCTCAAGCAATCGAACGAGCCTTTGGAGACGTTTACCGCACACATTCGAAACGCTGGCCTAACTACGGTCGCGCTGATGTGCTTCGGGGAAAATATGGTGGACCCCAGCAGTGGTGGGAAGAGGTGATGCGGGAGTGCTTCGTGCGCGTTCTGGCTCCCCAAGGTAGCCACTTAACCCCGGAAGGGTTGCCCCAAACGCCCTTTGAGCTTCCCCAGGGGATGGTTGATACCTTACTTCATCGATTTGCCAGTGATGAGGGGTATGCGCTCTTCGACGATGTCATTCCCTTCTTTGAGCGCATGCGCGAGCTACGACGCTCCTCCACTCGGCACTTCGATCGTGTTGTGGTAGGTGTGGTCACCAATTCCGATGATCGAGTTCCTGCTGTTCTGAAGGCGTTGGGGCTGCGAGTGGGCGATTTGCGTGCCGATCAGGATATGTCCAGTATGGAGCTCCCTGGGTTCGAGCAACGAACCAGTTCCAACGATGCGAGCTCCTTGGGCCATCTAGACAACGACTTGGACTTCGTCATAACCAGTTACGAGGCTGGTGAGGGAAAGCCGAATCGACTTATCTTCGACATCGCCAAGCGGCAAGCTCGTTTATTAGCAAGCACGTATGGCCCCGTTCAAGGTTCACTTACTCCAGACGAGACAGATGACTGGGTCTGTGTCCATGTCGGAGATGAATATGAGAAAGACTACCGCGCTGCAGTAGACGCCGGATGGAAGAGCTATTTGGTCCGTGCGGATGGGGAATACCCTGCGAAGACTCTTGGCTCGTTGTTGGAATTGATCCTTGAACTGAAGATCTGAGCAATGGCTCATCGGTCATTCTTGTCCATATGTTCTTACTTCACGTTTGCATCCTGTGCTGAACCAGATAATTCCAATGTCTCATATGCATATCTTAACACGTCTCTGCGACGGGTCGTTCGGCCAACCTGGCACTCCTGCAACAGACGCTTCCGAACTCATTGCCGCGATTCATCACCACGGTTTGAGATCACGAATAGCTGATCACCCCTTCAAGCGAATCAGCTCCTTCAGCCTTCCAGGTTTGTTTCCCCCGACGCGAAAAAAATCAAATCGAGGGCCCTAGCTGTTCTTATCATGGATTGAAGTTGCAGGGTCGTTTCCACATCTGACCCAAGTACCCTCATGATATGTTCATCCAAATCTGAATACACTCGAGAGAAAAAAAGGTGCAATGTCAGCGTCGCTCTCATTGATGGGGTGCCATTCTATTGGAAGATCTCCAGTTTCAGTCGAGATAATTTTGCGACCGTGAGATATGGCTAGCTTGATCGTTTGCATCTTGATTTCCACTACCCCGTCCTCCATACTCCATACCGAGTGAGACAGAATTGCCAGAACAGCAAACCCAACCCACCACCAATTTCTACCAAAGAGAATCGCGGTCGGCATTGCTGAGACCTCGAGGCAGAACACTGGAGTATCAGGCTGATCTACTCTATACCTTTGATCGGCAATTTGCCTGATGAAACCCGCGATCAACATAAATCACAAAAAGCTTGTATGAGCTTGGCGGTCTCCACCATTTCGCCGCGCGATGCCGAACCTATTGGCTTCAAGCTCCACATTGAAGGTGTTGACGACGCTAGCGCCGAGGATTACGCATGCCCACCCTATATTTAAATTCACAAATGGGTCTGCCTGGGGTGTTCACGTTCGTGGAATATTTCATTTCAGCTCGGGTTCACACTCTAGCAGACCTGACTGCGAAATCAGAATCTTCTATGCTTGAGTTGACACAGTCAATCTTCAAAAGATGCACTTGCTCGGGCCCACCAGGGGCATCGTTACTTGGTTCCTATTATCCGGTCTAGTACGTGCCATCGATCTGGATGTTAGCGATGAACGTATGTGGCGAAATCTTCCTTTTTCCCCCATGCTCCAGAATCCTCACGAAACTGACATTTTGGCTCCTTCACAGAATCGCTCAAAGATGCCGCAAGTACATCGACCTATGCTATGATGAAATATTATTACGGAAACGAAACCGGGCAGATTCCCGGCGCCTTCCCGGATAAATGGTGGGAGGGCTCGGCTCTATTTCTGGCACTCTTGGAATACTGGCATTTCACCGGGGATACAACGTACAACGAGGAATTGAGCATTGGATTGCAGTGGCAATCGGGCGATTCTGGCGATTACATGCCAAGTAACTACAGTTCCTATCTTGTGAGAATCACCATGGCGCCGAGTGGTGGGAGAGGTTCTAATGAAAGCAGGGAAACGATGATCAGATGTTCTGGGGTCTTGCAGCCATGACAGCAGCGGAATATGGGTTTCCAGACCGCTCGTCCGGGTTTTCTTGGCTATCATTAGCACAAGGTGTCTTCAACACTCAGATCAAACGATGGGACACGTCTTCATGTGGCGGTGGTCTCCGGTGGCAAATATGGCCCTATCAGAACGGCTACGGAATGAAGAATTCCATCTCCAACGGTGGTCTATTCCAATTGTCTGCACGACTGGCCCGTTACACTGGAAGTTCGATTTATCTCGAGTGGGCTAATAAAATTTGGGATTGGTCTGTTTCCTCGCCGCTTCTCAGCAATACAACTTGGAACGTCGCCGATTCAACAAATGTGGATAACGACTGTGCCACTCAGGGAAACGCCCAGTGGACATACAATTACGGGACTTTCCTAATGGGAGCTGCCTACATGTATAACTATGTGAGTAAGCGGATTCCAGCCTCGATCATGTTCCGTGTCAACGCACTAGAGCTAACTGTACATCGCTTTTAGACAAATGGGACCACCCAATCTCAATGGCTGACCGCTGTCGATGGTCTTTTGAACGCAACTTTCAAGAATTTCTTCCTCACCGGAGGAATCATCGAGGACTATTACTGCGAGCCAGCGGCTAATTGCAATAACAATGAGATTCTCTTCAAGGGTCTCACTTCTTCATGGTTGGCGTTGACTGCTATCCTTGTCCCGTCAACTTATGACAGCATTGTCGCAAAACTGCAAACTTCGGGCCAAGCTGCTGCGGCCTCCTGTACTGGCCATAACAATGGTACTTGTGGCGTGCGCTGGTATAAATCTACCTATGATGGATGGATGGGAATGGAGGAAGAGATAAGTGCCACAAACGTCTTCACCGCGAATCTGGTCACTTTCAATAAAACCGGGCCTGTGACATCGACCACCGGAGGAAACAGTACCAGCAACCCTACTGCGGGCGAAGACGATACCGATTCCGACAGCTCAAAAACAACTACAATCACATCAGGGGACAAGGCAGGAGCTGGAATCCTGACAGCTGGGTTTGTAGCCGGCTGGGTCGCATTAATGGCTTTTATGGTAGTGGGTTGATAATCGCGCTGGCGCTAAATTTAATTTCAATTCTAACCCTTTTTCGTCTTTTCACATCCAACGACTGTACATAGTATGCTCAACGAATACTTGGCGTGCTTGCATACCCTGGGAGTACATCATCGATGAATTGGGCCACGAGGGTTGCAGACAGCGCTGATCAAACCTTCAAATACCAGGCACGGTGCAGCTCATATGGGGTCGAGAGAAATCCGAAACGGACGGACGGACGACACTATGATGAGAACTGGACGACTAGACGACTCGGATCCCAATTCATGGCCAAAGACTGGCAAGGCTTCAATCACGATTTCAGGAGACGGCCACACCACCGCTCAGACTATGAAATTACCCCAGCGCAGCCCTAGACTACATGCGACTACTCATCAACGCCTTTTGAACGTGAAGATCAATGGGCTGAGAGTATCGGGGGCATCGAAATATCAATTGGTGCCAATTTTGAGGATACAATAGTAAGTTAGGCAATCCAAAACCAAATTCGCTCTGTGAGGTGCACGTTAGCTTTGATTTCCCTGTATAAGAGCAATTGCAGCGTACCAAGAAAGTTGCGAGGCTGGGGTTCTTCCCATAAGGATTCCAATTGATCGGCCTCCTCTTTTCCGGATATCATGTCCATATCCTCTATCTTCACCATCTTTGTCTTTTTGGTGAGTTTATATCCCAGGAAAAGGCACACGAAGATGGGAATATCAATATAAGGTGGTATGAAGCTCTTGGCAGTGAAGTGGCCAGGAAAGAAAGCATCAAATCCATTGAAAAATGCCACAGTCGAGGAGAAAACAATCGCAAAATAAGCCAAAAAGGGCTGGAAGGGAGACTGGAATGGAAGGGCGGATCGTGGGATGCCGTGGTGTTTCAGTCCCTTGTAGAAGCGAACATAGGTGATAGCGATCGACGTCCACACGATTAATGTACTGACAGAGCTCAAGTTGCTGATCCAGAAGAACACTTCGACTGAGCTTGAGGAAACATTCAAATAGACCAGGAGACTTAGGGCAGCTGTGACGGCGACACAAGCGTATGGGACTCCGAATTTCTCGAATCGAAGAATCCGAGGAGCCTTGCCATCCAATGCCGTCGAGTATAATATTCGAGTCGATGCATAGAAGAAGGAGTTACCAGCCGACAAGGCCGATGTAAGAACAACTGCATTGATGATTGATGGCAACACGAGAATACCTCCGTTCTCGATTGCAATGACAAAAGGGCTGGCCCCTACGCCAGCTGCACCTGCGTCGATCGCATTGAGCAGCCTGTGATCTTGCGATGAGACACAAAGTCCAACCAAAAACACACTGCCAACATAAAAAATAGCAATTCGCCAAAAGACTCGTCTTACAGCTTTTGGAATGTTGCGCCGAGGGTTTTCTGTCTCACCTGCCGCAACCACAACCATCTCGCTTCCACCATAGCTAAAAGTTGCCTGGATGAAAACCTTCCAAAAAGCCAAGAAGCGTCCCAGGGATCCATCTTCAAGGTACTGGTTCATGGGACCTGGATGCTGCCAGTAGCGAAATCCTATACGGTCATGGTTTGGAGCTCCACCAAGTGTAATGATCACCATGAGTATCATCAAACCGATGATGGTGATCAGCTTGATCGAGCCAAGAACAAACTCCAGTTCACCATATACGCGGACTGGGAGACTGTTGGTGACAAATATAGCCATATAAAGCACCGTGATCCAAACTGCAGAGGAGATATTATTAGGCCAATATTCAATAACGAGAGCAGCTGCGCTGATCTCAATTGGAACTCCAATGGCAAATTGATACCAATAGTTCCAACCCAAAGTGAACCCGAGGGCCTCATCGACAAATCGAGAGGCGTATACCGGCACAGCACCAGGTAGGGGAAGCCAAGTAGCCATCTCACCCATGCTGTTGATCACGGCGTATAGGTTGAAGCCTGTAATCAAATAGGCTAGAACTGCGGACAAGGGACCCGCCAGGGACAGAACCTGGCCGGTGCCCACGAAAAGTCCCGTGCCAATTGCCCCAGAGAGAGCGAGGAATTGAATATGTCGTGACTTGAGACGTCTTTGGAGAGTGCCCGTTTCCACCTGTGTGTTCGTGGCTTTGTTAAACTGAGGTTGTTCCTCATACTGAGAATGAGATGGTTTCGAACCACCCGCCTCAATGTCCGCGAAATGATTGGAATCTTCTGTCATTGTAGGCAGATGAATGATGAGCACGAATTAGTCATTATACAAAAGGAAGCAAGTCGAGCTGCCATGCGCCCTATGTAAGGTAGTCGCACGGACCTGTGGGGCTACTATTCAGACAGCGTGGGGTTGAAATGCGGAGTGACTAGCAGTTCATTTGACCTTATGCCGATACCCGGTGAGCGTCTCGGGTCCTTGTCTGGATTTGGTATTGATCTTGTCGGCAAATATCATCTGGCTCAGCCAATCTTGTCACACCCTTCCCTTGTTAGCTATTGATCGGCGAGGTCTTCGTATCGCATGGGTGTCTGAGGCCGAGTTTGCAAGGGTCCGAGGCTTGGAAAATTCATCAGTGTTGCATTGCTGGGTAGTATTGAATACACAAAGACCTAATATAGCACTGGTGTCACAAGGAAAGTCCTGAAAAGTTGAAGGTTGCGGCTCACCAACCTCCCACCAATCTTAATATCCAGTCCAGCATAGCGACCTAGTCGGGAGCATGTCGAACCTCATTCAAGATGAGCCAACGAAGCTGGGACACGATATGCGCTCTAAGTTTTCCTTTGCGCCAGGTTACCGAAACATGAATCATGGTAGGTGAGCCCAGCCATAAGCTGTCGTATATGCTCACTGGCTCAGGTTCATTTGGGGCTTCTCCCACCGTTATTCGTGATAAGGCCAACAAACTTCGCAATGAATGTGAAGGCAATCCATGTCCTTTCATCGTATACCAATTTCCTCGATTGTTGGATGAGTCCCGGAGCGCCATGAGCGAGTTTCTTGGTGTACCCAAATCCACCATAGTCTTCGTGCCAAATGCGACCACTGGTGTGAACACAGTTCTTCGGAATTTGGTCTGGAACATCGACGGCAAAGACGAGATTCTTCATTTCGATGTTATATACGGTGCATGCGGGAAAACCGCCCGTTATGTTTGTGAGGCCAACAGACACATCGTTCGCACCCGAGAGATCGACCTCAAATACCCGGTTGACAAGTCTGTAATCGTCAATGCTTTTCACAAGGTGATTCAGGCCTCCCGTGAGGAGGGATTCCGCCCGCGCATTGCAATATTCGACACAATCACATCCAATCCTGCAATTCGGTTTCCCTTCGAAGAAATCACTGCTGTGTGTCATGCGGAGGGTGTTCTTAGCTTGATAGATGCTGCTCATGGAATTGGTCAAGTTGAACTAAATCTTCAGTCGCTGAACCCGGACTTCTTGGTCAGTAATTGCCATAAGTGGCTGTTTGCTCCTCGTGGATGTGCGGTTTTCTATGTCCCCGAGCGCAATCAAGCCATGATGCGCAGTACCTTGCCAACCAGCCATGGCTTCATTGCTCAGCCATCTGACCAAATGTCTCTGGTGAACTCCCCAAACTCAGTGGATGCAAAGACAGCATTTGTTTCCAACTTCGACTTCACCGGAACCACTGATAACTTTTCCTTCCTGACAATTGCCGATGTGATTGGGTGGAGAAGGAATGTGTGCGGTGGTGAGCGAGCTATCCATGAATACTGTAATCAGCTTTGCCGTAAAGGAGGTCGGCGCGTTGCAGAAATCCTGGGGACTAAGACATTGGGGGACCTTGACCAGACACCGGCATGTTTCATGGTGAATATCCTTCTGCCCCTGGATCGAGCTACCGAAGGCTTTGAAAGTCGAGTCAAAGGCAACGACGGTTCCACAATCACCGTTGGTAACTGGATGCAACAGAGTATGATCAATCATCACCAAACATGCATGCCCGTGTTTTCATTCCAAGGGGGGTGGTGGGTTCGATTAAGCGCACAGATCTATCTCGAGGAGAGCGACTTTGAATGGGCGGGATGGACTCTGAAGAAACTCTGCAAAGAGTTGCATGAGATGAAAGACTGAATGTGGTGATCCGGGGGCGGACAAGTGGTAGCGAGGAAAGGCCGAAAGCAATCATCAAGACATATTAGTAAAACGACAATTCACCTGAAAGGTCTTCATCGCGAAAGGGATCAGAAAAGCACCAAGTGGGTTTGGTGGATAGATGTAGCCTACGCAAGAGAGAGAGAGAGAAAGAGAGAGAGAGAGAGAAAGAGAGAGAGAGAGAGAATCAACGGCTAAGGATGCAAGCCTGAGGCTCAACGCATTTTGGCAGATACGGCATAACATTTCAGCATATCATAAGCATTGGCAGAACGTTTCCCAATGTCTTCCTCTTCTTCTTCTGCTTCTTCGAAATGTCAAGTTTTTTTTTTATGGAACAATGAGGTCCTCCGTGCACAACGTAGATGTGCGCTCGGCATTGGGCCGATGCCAACAGCTTTCGGTGCCGGCAATATGTCGGATCAGGAGATCGGCTTCAGGCGGCGCCTTAAAAATCCAGACCGAGACCAAGTCTTCAGAGTGATCAGCCTCATTTGAAGATCAAACTAACAACGTCAATAGGAAGAAAAAAGAAGAAGAAAATTCGCCTGAAACACGTTTGATAACGGCTATCTGCGGCTGCCGTCGGCCATATCCATTCTGCGCGGACCTAGCCACAATTCCGAGCATAGCCGAGGCTGTCAACGATCGCATGAGAATTTTGATTCGACAGTCGGAGCTGTTGTCCCTGGACAGTGGATTCAGGACCCATCTCAGGCCACAGCGGAAAATTATGGATCCTCCCGAAGCAGTCTCTTGCCCTGGTTATGGTCATTTTGATAGAGCCAGGGCCCATTCAATGCCCATTCAGGAGGAAGATAGTGGATTTGGGCAGTTTTCCCTATGATGAAAATTTTATAGCCGATGGGGCCACCAACATAGCGTTGCTGGGTCATATACTGTGCGTTTCTCCCCAGTGTGGACGATGTAAAATACCTATCCAGGACCCCTCTTTCGGCCGGCTTGCCATGAGAAGACATTGAGATAATGGACCAGTTTAAGGGAAATGATGAATATGAACCAAGCTTCGACTTCCCCAATGACTCTCGCAGTGACGAGTCTGGCGATACCATTGATCATGTCGATACCCTCGAGCTGACCCGTATCAACACTTATCGACTACAACAAAAGACAACGGTGGGCTCTTCAAGAGGGCCAATTCCTCGTGAAAGATGGCTTCCAATGGGGGCCAATAAAGAATATCCTCCACTCCTTCCGGATTCTGAAGGTTATGTGGTCGAGTTTGATGGAGCAAAGGATCCGTTACATCCATATAACTGGTCGATGGCTAAACGGTATGTTCTGCTGACGATATACCCTCTCTCTCTCTCTCTCAAATAAAAGTCCCGCGTGCGTTCGCTAACACATAAAAGAATCATATCAGTTTGCATCCTGTGTTATGGAACATTCGCCGGTTCCTTTGCTAGTGCTGTCTTCTCGGCTGCCATCTCCGGCGTGAGCAAGGAATTTCATATCAATACAGAGGTCGCATCCCTTGGAGTCACACTTTATGTTCTTGGATTCGCCGCTGGCCCAACGATCTGGGCGCCAGCATCTGAACTGATCGGTCGGCGTGGACCTCTCTCTGCCGGTCTTTTGGGCTGTGCCATATTCACCATCGCATCTGCAGTGGCCAAAGACATACAAACCATCATGATCTGTCGGTTCTTTGCGGGTTTATTCGCGGCTAGTCCGATTTCGATTGTTCCCGCTGTATTTGCAGACATTTTCAACAATTCCCAACGTGGGGTTGTCATGTCGATCTTTTGCATGGCTGTTTTCATCGGGCCCTTCGCAGCCCCATTTGTGGGTGGTTTCATTGCCATGAGCTCCCTCGGATGGCGCTGGACAATGTATATCTCGGCGATCATGATTTTCGCGGGATTCGCCCTGGTCGTGACATTCCTTGATGAAACCTACGCTCCAATTATCCTTGTCCGCAAAGCTGCTACGTTACGGCGTCAAACTCGCAATTGGGGAATCCACGCAAAGCAAGACGAAGTAGAGATTGACTTCAACGAGCTTGTCCGGAATAACTTTGCTCGGCCCATCGTCATGCTCTTCACTGAAC
Organism: Penicillium salamii; assembly: GCA_911197225.1. Classification (NCBI taxonomy): domain Eukaryota; kingdom Fungi; phylum Ascomycota; class Eurotiomycetes; order Eurotiales; family Aspergillaceae; genus Penicillium; species Penicillium salamii. The sequence continues at coordinate 53,329 of CAJVOY010000078.1, forward strand.
CGATCCTGCTTCTCATTTCCCTTTACATCTCTTTCATTTATGGCCTTATCTACGCCTTGCTTGGCGCATACCCAGTCATCTTCCAAGGGGTATATGGGATGAACATGGGGGTTGGGGGTCTTGCTTTCATTGGCCTCATTGTTGGTGAACTCCTTGGTGGCGTTTACATCCTCTTAATCCAAGGCTCATATGCCAGGAAACTGGCAGCAAATGGTGACAGCCCTGTTCCAGAATGGCGGCTCTTCCCAGCAATTGTTGGAGCTATTATATTTTCGATCGGAATGCTTTGGTTCGTCCTCTCTTTCTGCTGTCCAAAGGAAATGTCAATCTCTAACTCAAATATTTAATAGGCTTGGTTGGACTGGATACACTTCGACCATTCACTGGATGGCTCCAGTAGCTTCAGGAGTTTTGACCGGAGCTGGAATCTTCTTGATCTTCTTGCAGTGTTTTAACTACATTGTTGACTGCTACCCTTCCTTGTATGGCTTCTCTTCCGACCTTGACACGGGAATCCCTCACTAACGAAGTATAGAGCGGCGTCCACCATTGCTGCGAACACCATCCTACGCTCAGCAATCGGCTGCGCGTTTCCGCTTTTCTCACGGCAGATGATGGAGAATCTTGGAGTACAATGGGCCGGGACCATGTTGGGATGTATCGCTGCTGCGATGATTCCCATTCCAGTGCTTTTCAAGGTATACGGTCCATGGTTGCGAAGTAAAAGCAAACTGGCGTGTTCGCCCATTTATGATCTGGAGAAGAAAACATATGACGTCTGATGAATTTATATAGACTATGATAGATACCCTAATTGTTTCTTGGTTTTATCTGCTCCTGAAGTCCTTTCCTTACACTTTTATTGAAAATTATGTTGCATGCGCATGCATATTTGTAGCTCTCTATTTGTGTATACATCCCCCACAAAATGACTTTGCCAATCACTGTGCCATCTCGGCGAATCTTGTGACCCGTGAAATACCCCTGTCTCTCTTTGTACTCCGGCTGATTCCGCCAGTACAACCAGTCCAGGTGAGGGGTAATCCAGAATCGCTGACAGGCTGCGCGAATCCGGGGAAGCTGTCCACCTCCTGTCGAAGTCAGGGGGTCTAGTCGTTTCTCTCCATATGACAGCCAACTGATGTTCTGGTACACAGTTACGTGAATAATGCAACCAAGTGGCCCTTTCCCTCTCCTCGCTGTCGAACTGGTCGAGCTGATCGCAGAGTCTCTCGATGACAATGATCTCTTGGAAATACGTTTAGTCTGCAGTGAACTCCAGCGAAAAACGTTCCATTACTTTGCACAACGCTTCTTCTCTTTGATCAGGACCGACCTCTCCAACGATAGCCTACGTCGGATCAATGCAATTTCCCACCATGCAGAGCTGCGCTTTCACGTCCACAGCCTTGCTTTCATGCTCCGGAATCAGAACGGCGTTGGCCACGGTCTGGTTTGGGACCGCCACCCCTGGGGTCCCGTCTCAGCACCCCTCGATGTCCCGGTCATTCGATCTCTGCGAAATAATTTGATCCATAATTTGATACATTGTCGATCTTTTTTCATATTTTGTCGATACCCAGAAGGCCACCCTGATATGAGCCATTTCACTATTACTGATGTTGTCGCGGTCTTTTTTGCCCTCGTCGATTCTTATCTGCCGGTTTCTGCATTCCACCTGATCTATGCCAATAGCCATTCAAGTCCTTTGCTCATGGATATGCGCCGTCTTCCCAAGTTAATTTACCACCAACCAGAGTTCAAGCTTGTCTGGGCCAATCTGAAAAAGCTGTCTCTGGAGCAACGCCTCACGTTGGATAACTTCAACTTTCTTCTGGAGCTAGTTCTCGGAGCTCCAAATATTCAGACACTGGGGTTAAACCTGGGCTTCCACGACATGGCCACTGAGTTTATGCATGAGCTAGCCGAGAAGGCCAATTTCCCCAGGCTGTGTGATCTCGCTCTGGTCCGCACGGCCGTGCGGGGTCCTGATCTCCATAAATTGCTCGGCAATGTTCGTGACAATTTAACCGCCCTTGAACTGAATCGCGTTACTTTAGTTCCGGGCAGCGATTGGACTCCATTCCTTCAAGAGCTTTGTGAGGCATTCCCAGCCTTGCATCGTATCTCGCTATATTACCTGTGGGCCAGCACGCCGGCCAAGAGTCTACACAACTTCCAAAACATCCAAAAGATATCTTCCTGGTGTACTTCCAAAGATCAAGATTTATATGTACATTATTCAGATGATGTTCAAAACCCCACGATTCTTGGGGTAGAGTACTCTGGGTCCAAGGTGTCACAAATACTGAGCCTGTTGCAAGCCACGTCATGAGGTAGCCTCGTATTTAATTATTACCCGATTCCCATAGCTCCTAATTGAAGTTCTACTATTGACTCTGTTTGGGCTCGAATAGATTCGAAGGTTCTTATCAGATGGCTCAGGCACCAAGGCTTCAAGGCATTAACGGAGGTACGTCAAGGCATCAATAAGGCGTCAAGGCATCAAGTCTTTTTCCTGTCACTTCCTCGTCTTCTACTTCGTGATCACCCCAAGTGCCGGAAACAATGACCATCTTTGGCCCAAGCTTGGAAGGCTTTCACGGTGTGCTCCGAACACTTATGTCTCAATATCGCGAAATACAAACTGATGAGAGCTGCCCCCTAGCCCTGGGCATCCGGGCATGACCTCGATTTTGGCCGCCAGCTCTGTGGGCTCCAGGGCTACTCTTTACTCATATCGCAGACAATAAAGAAATTTCTCAATGTTCATTTGCATCGTGATTGCTATCGAAGAACTAAACACAGACGTGCTACTCGTACACGCCCCTGTGGGACAGGGATACAGGTTGCAACACCGGAATGCGTCGATCGTTGCATCGCGTTCGTTTGCGGCCATGAACCATTCTGGACGTGTTTTAGGTCCACACTTTCCTCTGATCACCACGCGTTCTGCTGATTTGCCAATCCTGCTTGATTGGCTGAAATGATGCTTTTGACAGCTGCCCTGGAATGCCACATCGGTCCGTCAATGTGGAACCCGCACAGGCAACCCTTGGAAGCATTGGGTCAAACGTTGCAATCTCCTTCAAAGAATGGCTTGCTTTGAGAAAACCCCATGAAACTTTGGGTCAGGGCTCAATGCAGTCAACAGTCAAGGACGTGTTCGAAATCCCCTGCAGGAGCGGCGACATCTTGGTGAATCACGCCTTGTTACCATACCAATGCTCCTGGACCGAGTGGAATGTGATTTTCCAATCCACCCTTCACTCCCTCTGGCAGTTCTGTTTCGCACATTCTGACGTCGCCTGGTCATTATTTTCTTTCTCTTCCGTGTATCCTCACTAGAGCACATCTTGAGGCACCCAATTCAACAGCCAGCTCATCCATTTCATCTTGGATGTGTTCCTAAAACCAGTTTCCAATATACCCCCAGAGCTTTCCAACATTTGGGCTCTGCCACCTCTTGTGACTGAGATTCTTGTGTGGTTCAGAGGTATTCACCCTGGGTCCGGTATCCTCTGATCGCTACAATGCGTCCATTCAGTCATGCGACGCAGAGTTCATGGGTAGGCCTATTTGCTACAGCTCTCCTAGGCACCTCAGTCGTGAGAGCACTTGAGCTAGATCTTGAAGATGGAGGTTAGTTATTTTCGATCCCACAGTCTATTTTGACACGCTTTCTAACCCGGGATCAAAGACTCCATCAAAAAAGTCGCTAAGCAGGTCGCGACCAACATGATGAGCTACTATACCGGCATGAACCCTGGTGACAATCCCGGAAATCTCCCAGATCCCTATTACTGGTGGGAAGCTGGTGCGATGTTCAATTCTCTCATCGATTACTGGTTCTACACAGGCGACGATACCTGGAATGATGTCACAACTCAAGGGCTACTATGGCAAGCCGGGGATAACAAAGCATTCATGCCGAACAATCAAAGCAAGACCGAGGGAAATGATGATCAAGCTTTCTGGGCATTTGCTGCCATGTCTGCCGCAGAGCGAAACTTCCCAAACCCGCCCGATGATCAACCCCAGTGGCTTGAAATGGCACAGGCAGTCTTCAACACCCAAGCACCCAGGTGGGACACTTCTTCGTGCGGTGGAGGTTTGCGCTGGCAAATCTTCACGTGGAATAATGGTTACAATTATAAAAACACCATCTCCACTGGAGGCTTTTTTAATCTGGCTTCTCGTCTGGCCAAGTATACCGGCAATCAAACATACGCAGACTGGGCTGAAAAGGCATGGGACTGGACCGCCGATGTCGGTTTCATGACGCCCGAATATAGATTTTGGGATGGTGCTAGCGACCTCACAGAATGCAAGCCAATCAACAAGATTGAATGGACATACAACGCCGGAGTTTATCTGCTGGGCGCTGCCAACATGTACAATTTGGTAGGCCACTGTCCTCTCCTTGAAATTTCCCATCACTGACACGTTGAACAGACGGAAGATTCAAAATGGAAAGATCGTACCCAGAAGATCGTCGATTCTACCAGTATTTTCTTCTCTCATGACCCACCCAACGTGATGTATGAGCGAGCTTGCGAAACAGTCAACACCTGCATGGTGGATCAACGGTCATTCAAGGGCTATTTGGCACGGTGGATGGCTCAGACCACTCAGATGGCTCCTTTCACATACGACCAAATCATGAAACGACTGAAGGCTTCTGGGATGGCAGCTGCCAAGACTTGTACGGGGGGTGTGAACAACAACGTCTGTGGTCTCAGGTGGGTCGACGAAAAGTGGGACAAAACAAAGGACTTCGGCCAGCAAATGGCTGCCCTCGAAGTGATTCAAGCAAACCTCATCTCACGCGTGTCGGCCCCGGTCACCAAAGATGATGGTGGTACGAGTAAGGGTAACCCGAATGCAGGCTCCAAGCCCCCAAAGACAGTCCCTCCCGGCCTTGACTACCCTATCACCACAGGCGACAAAGCCGGTGCAGGAATATTGACGGTGCTGGTACTAATTGGCATTGGCGGGTCCTGTGGATGGTTGATTTGGGATTGAGCTTCGTCTCCGATTTATTTATTTTTTTGTATCTTCTCTTCTTTCTATCTGTTTTGTTTGGCCTTTCACTGTCTGTTTCCGCGCGTCCTCGTGCTTGACGTACCGACCTATATTCTGCGAATCTGGGATTCCCTCCTGGTGTTTATCTCCAGGAACACTTTGCTCTCTGTGAATAATTGTTTTTAATTCAACATATCTTTGGGATCAATGCTGATTAACTATTATTTTTGTGTTGAATCCAGTTTAGCCTTCGAGGGGCAAACACGGATATACGGCTTAAAGGGCCCCCGCATAATCTTCTGCCTAGACTTGCCATTGCGCTAAACATGCTGTGCATTGCATTCCAGGACGTTTGTACACAAATGACACACGAAAAGAGGGGTTGTTAATACGGCATAATTCCGTCATACTGTGCCTCGGTGTTACTCCGGTTAGTTAACGAGCCCTCTTTAAAGCCCCATCTGCTCAATGAACTCGATGATTTAAGCTGTCTCGAGCTATAGAATCAACTACCCAGCCCTAGGTTCAACCATGAGTGATCAATTTGAAATCCCTACCCACTGTAAAGCGGGAGTGGTGATCAATGAAGGTCCTAACTTCCATCTTGAAGTACAGATGGTGCCCGTTCCCGAGCCAGGTAAGAAGTAATTGTCTGATCACGAAAGCTTCATGCTTTACTTCGGTATTTTTGGCCTTGAGACTTACCTGGGTATTCTTCGCAGGCCCTGACGATATCCTGATTCGGCTGAATTACACAGGGATATGCTCTTCTGACATTCATATGATGCAGGGGGACTTGGGCCTTCCGCCTATGTCTACGTTTGGTGTGCGATCTCCTGGCCATGAGGGGGCGGGAGTTGTGGTGAAAGTGGGTTCCAATGTCAAGAACTTCCAACTAGGTGACAGAGCCGGCATCAAACCTATTATGAACACATGCGGGTCTTGTGTTCATTGCTGGGATGACAAGGAGACCTACTGCAAGGGAGCGATCCATGCTGGTCTGATGGTGGCCGGTAGGTCCAGCCTGTCGAGTTAAGGTGGTCGGAATAAGGACTGATTGTGTCAGGTACCTATCAACAATATCTGGTCTCACCGGCGCGATACGCGTCGCCAATTCCTAATGGTGTTCCCGATGAGGTCGCTGCTCCAATCATGTGCAGTGCGAGCACTATCTATCGATCTTTAGTTGAGTCCAGCATTCGATCAGGGGCGTGGGTTGTTTTCCCTGGAGGAGGTGGCGGCGTTGGCATCCAGGGGGTGCAATTGGCCAAGGCGATGGGGATGCGTCCAATTGTGGTGGATACGGGGGAGGCTAAGCGCAAATTAGCATTGGAAATGGGAGCCGAGGCCTTCATTGATTTCAAGGAGGTGACGGATGCGAGCAAAGCTGTGATTGACATCGCCGACGGGGTTGGCGCACACGGTGTGTTTGTAACAGCCCCCGCGGCATACAAAACAGCCATCTCGTTTGTCGGGGATCGCATTGGAAGCGTCATCATGTGCATCGGTCTTCCTGCTGCGGGATCGACGGTGCTGGGTACCGATCCGTGCGAGTACATCTTTAAGAATCTGACCATTAAGGGCACCCTCGTTGGTAGTCGGAAGGACACCGCTATGGCATTGGATTTTGCTCGAAGGGGAATGCTCCAGCAGATTTGTGAGGTCTACCCCGTGAACCGAATGCCTGAGGCGGTGGATAAATTGCGCAGGGGGGAGGTAGCTGGGCGGCTGGTCATCAACTTCAACTGGGAGGATCTATAGATTAACTTACTAGAGTAGACAGCCTTCGATCAGTGGAGGAATTAGTTTCGGAGTTAGAGACTTATTTGCTGCACGCGACCCACGAGGTCAATCGAAAAGAAAGGCCATAAACCTTCGAGACCTTCGAACTGCGAGAATCCCGAAAACGCAAAAAGCAGAAATACTAAGTACTCACAGTAACACCGGGGATCTCACCATTGCTGGGAAATTGACACGGTTGAATTTTGAGTGAATAAAAAGAAGAGTAAAAAAGAAATGCTCACACTCGGAGTCGAACCGAGGATCTCATCATTACTAGTGATGCGCTTTACCACTAAGCCATGCGAGCTTGTGAAAACTAAATCGATTTTGGGATATATGAGGACAGGACTGTTGAAGCACTCTGGACTGTCGTACAAGGGAATATATTTCTTTCGGCTGCAACTTTAGAACCTTGCAATGGTGCTATATCAACCCTTTTGGAATATCGGAAGCCAATAAAAACACTGTACTGACATACACCTACAGAGTACCTTGTATTTGAAGTACAACTACCAGTAAGTAGACCATTTCTAAACTTTAGAGGTTGTTTGGGTGAGAATGCATGTATCGACGCACTATATATACCTCACTTGCCCAGGTGGGCAGAGGCAGATTTACATCAGGGGCTCTACTCTCTCCACTTCAAGAAAACAAGCCCTAGTATAGAATTTTCCGTTGACGCATAGCAGTTCCATTAATTTTCTTTTTCAGACTCCTTTTTTTTAAAAAATCGGGGAGATGCAAAAAAAGACAAGATGATACAGTCGACGGTGATCGGAATAGAAAAACAAAAAAGGAATGGACTCGCGGGGAATCGAACCCCGGACCACTCCCATGCTAAGGGAGTATTATACCACTAAACCACAAGCCCAATTTGATGAAAGCGGCGAGAGATTATAGATACATAAGCCGGAGACATTTATATCCAAACACAATCACTCCCTCAACGTTCAAATATTGAAATATTCGCACCGGCTTGGTGGACGTGTCGGGTAGAGGAAAAGCGGTCATAGTCATTATGGTGCGGAAAATCCGATACCCTCGGTTTGGATATCTGCCCCCCACATCTAACGTAGCCAAGATGCGGAGATCCCGGGGCACAAATGCAACCGGCCATTGCAACTCTTCATCTAGTGGCTACGTCTGCCCAGACTGTCGATCGACACCTAATCTGGGTTGATTCCGCGATAAAGTGGCACCCGATGACTCTGTGATTGGGGGCAATCAATTAGGGTTCAAGCTACACAACCTGGAGAATGATGCCTCCTCCCATGGGCCGACCTTTAACCGGCCCAACCTACTTGCTGCCCCTGAGTTAAAAGGAATGATAATCGCCACCCAAGCAGCTCATCATCGCGAAGATAGATAGCAAAGAAATGAGAGTGCCGTTTCTTTTCTTCCCAGCCTTTGCTGTCGCCGTAGAGGCGCAGGAACTATACCTGACAACAACCGGCCACTCCGCACGCCCGCAATGTACCCAGTCCAGTGTGACTCCAGATTACCGGTTTCAACCCTTCTCGTATACTCTCAACGAGACAGTCCGGTAAGACTTACACCCTAAGACTTGGAATGATCGATTGCTAACCAAAGGTTTCTTTCAGACATGCAACGTCCGTTCCCTCCCCGACAACAACCCGGACATATGCTCCCGCCTACAGGGATGCCGTTAAGCACTTGACTACCAGCTGGTCGACAACAACATGGGGCAGTTGGATCCCAGGACATACTGAAATCAGTGCCACGGATTCAGATGACCCTTATGGTCAAGCTGCCTGGTCTTCGATGTGGCAGCAAGCTGATCTCCATAACTACGTATTTTTCCCTCGCCCAGACTGGATGCACATGGTTCTAACTTCCTTAGACTACCACTGGAATGTTTTCAACTACAGTCAGTCCCACGGCCGTACCCAGCAGCGAGCTGGTGTTGCCCCCGCAGGACTACTTTGGGCCCACTGACTGTCATAATTTCCCCAAGGACTTTATATTCGGTGTTGCAGGAAGTGCGGCCCAGATCGAAGGCGCCATTGCATTGGACGGTCGTGGTCCTTCATTGCTAGAGAAGTTGGTTCCCGACAGCAAGCCAAAGGACTTTGTGACCAACGAGAACTACTTCTTGTATAAGCAGGATATCCAGCGCCTGGCTGCGATGGGTGTGGAATACTACAGTTTTACCATTCCATGGACACGGATCTTGCCTTTCGCTCTTCCAGGAACTCCAGTCAACCAGCAGGCCATTGAGCATTACGATGACTTGATTGACACAGTCCTCGATGCTGGGATGACGGTAAGTACTTGGCTCTATACAGCGATAACTGAATCAAGATTCTGACTGTCACCACAGCCAGTAGTGACTATGCTTCACTTTGACAGCCCCTTGCTGTTTGTCGCTGGTGACAATATCACGAGACACCCCGATATTGGTTACAACAATGCCGGTTATCAAAACGAAACTTTTGTTGATGCATTTGTGAACTATGGAAAGGTATGATTGGGGGGAAAAAAGCGAAATGCTAATGGAAAAGTCACTAATTTTGCTTACCTAGGTTCTTCTATCGCATTATGCAGACCGGGTTCCTATTTGGGTGACCTTCAATGAGCCTCTTCTGTACGCATTCAACTTCAAGGGTGCTGACCATGTGGTCAAAGCACATGCCCAGGTATATCGATTTTACCACGAAGAATTGAAAGCAACTGGAAAGATAGGTATCAAATTCAACGACAACTTTGGGGTTCCCAAAGACCCGAAAAACTCCAGCCATGTGCTAGCAGCGGATCGCTTCCAAGAGATGCAATTGGGCATCTTCGCAAACCCCATCTTCCTGGGCAAGCAGTACCCAGAATCTGTGTTGAAAACACTCCCAGGGGCTAAGCCACTGAGCAAGTCTGAGCTGAAACACATCAACCACACGTCTGACTTTTTCGGAATCGACCCTTATACTGCTACGGTAGTCTCCCCAGCTGGCGAGGGAATCGAAAAATGCGCAGCCGACTCGTCAAGCTCCAACTCGCTTTTCCCCTACTGCGTGAACCAAGAAACCAAGAATGTCTATGGATGGAACATTGGCTATCGCTCGGAGTCATACGTGTACATCACACCAACCTACTTCCGAGAGTATCTTTACTACTTGTGGAATACCTTCCGACACCCGATTTTGGTCTCAGAATTCGGATTCCCCGTACGGGCGGAGGCTGAGGCGGAGGAGCTTTCCGATCAGCTATTTGACTCTCCACGCAGCGTCTACTACTTGTCATTCATGTCGGAGATTCTCAAGTCCATATACGAGGATGGTGTGCATGTCATGGGAGCACTTGCCTGGAGCTTCGTCGATAACTGGGAGTTTGGGGATTATACGCAACAGTTTGGTATTCAAAGTGTCAATCGCACGACTCAACATCGACACTACAAGAAGAGCTTCTTTGATCTGGTGGATTTTGTCAAAACCAGACAGTCGCCCAAGGAATGAGGGTCTGACTCTCGCAGTTTGTTTTCTTGTGCTCATTCTCTAGTTATTTTATTTTTTTTTTTTTTGTACAGTTTTAAGATTTGCACGCTCCATATTTGCGCGGGTAAAACCTTGAACCTGAAGGTACGTGGGCAGCCCTGGAGCCGCGCAAACATAGGTGACTTAAGATATAGCTACTCCGTACTATGGACCTTGATGGTTAAGCTCTTTCTGCAATGAGAAATGGGATGATGAGGCATTACTTCCAATTCTCGTACCGTAGTATCTCCCGCGCTTCTGCCCAAAGAAGGCATACGTCCTTCACCAAGGGATCTCGTTGCCGTCGTATTGATCTGCACCGTCTCCAGCCTCCCATCCAGGGATATGGATGTTAATGAACTTTCCATTATGCTCTGGCTTTGCTCTCTGTATGATATCCAATACTTTCTCTGCTCCTGTTTCCACAGAGAAATCAGCCCGGGCGCTTCCAAGGTCGGTGCGAAGCCACTGCCTTAGTTAGCAAGACCACAAAAAGACCCAACGCGGAGTCTAAGCAAGGTCAACCTACCCCAGGACTAACTCCTAGGAATATAAAACCGTCATCGGAATATTGATTGGCATACTGAACAGTCAGCATGTTCAGTGCCGCCTTGGATATTTTATACGCTGGGGAGGGTAGCAGTCGGAATGTATCCGCCATAGCCATGGAAGCTAGACTTGTAGATCTTATTCCTGGTCAGTCCCTTTGAATAAAATCTAGGTTAGTTGTCTTTTTTCTCACTTACATGTTGATCACGGTTTTCTTTTCTCCCCTGCGAAGAAGAGGCAGAAAAGCCCGCGAAACAAGGTGGGGCGCGATTGTATTGACATTCAATACCTCGTTGAGGTTGTCCCTGAACAGTCAAAACCCATCCCATTGAGGCTCATGGAGTGTTGTGATCCAAAATCTCACATACATTCCTTCCATCCCCTTTGGAGACCAGTCCATCACTCCCGCGTTGTTAATCAGATAATCCAGACCCTTTCCTTCCAGGCCATGCTCAACTGCCCCCACAGCCTTGTTCACACTCTCCGGGTTGGTGACATCGAGGTTAATGAGCTGCACTCGGCCCAAGGAGGCCTTCACGACCTCTTTCAGCCGGGGGGAATTGTCCCGACGAGCTGTAGCGATTATAGTTCCCACCTCAGTCTTAGGAAATGTCGTCAATCGGGCGATGAGAGCTAACCCGAGTCCTCTTGAACAACCTGTCACCAGATATGAAGCCATTGTTTGAAATCAGTATAGAGACAACGTAGGATTGGGCCTGGAGGACCAAGGGGCTGTAGGAGTTGAAGTATGACTTCAGGAAAACTGCGGAGAAACCGGATTGACCAGCTCCACGACTCGGAGTGTATAGAACTTCCAAGGTCACTTAATTTTACGAATGATTTCAATTCCACATTGGAGACTTTTGTGTTGCAATTATCTATGTGATTTTGAGTCTGTCAAGTTACAAATTTAGAGGATCTATAGGAACTTTAGAATCTGGAAACCTGGAGTAGCAAGAGGTGCTCGGCGCTAAGTGTGGTTATATATACTCAAGTACTTCTAAAGTTGTCGCTCGAGCGTCAACTCTGAATCCGGACGCATTGAGCACATGGGAGCAATTAAACACGAAAATAGAACCATTGGAATTTACTTATCCAACTTTGCAATTCTACCCTTTCTTTTCCCACCCTCTCTTTTCCTTATCTCCCCAGTTTTCTCGAATCTCCGATCACGTGAAACGCGTCACTGCTTTCTCCAATTCGGGACTCTGCGAAACCTCCCCAGTGAGGCCCCCCCCCCCCCAACACCATGGCCGATTCCTTCAATCTCCCTTTGCGCCCAATCCTTGACCATAATGACCGCCCAGACACATTACCAGTTGAGATCGCCCAAATCAACAGCCAGTGGGGTTCCTTTCGCGATGTGAATGAAGAGGTCCTCCGAAAGAAGATTGCCGAAGAAAAGGACAAGAATGGGATTGATGAGGAGCAGAGCGAAGACGCGACCGATCTGGACTCGACAGAGCGTGTGGAGCAGCTATATAAGCGGCGTGCCGACATCACTCAGTTCGCCATGTGAGTCGGGTTGAAAAGCGTACCGTGCAAGCTCGCAACTAATCGTTGTTTAGGCAAGCCCATATGGAGACTTTGTTCGCTCTCGATTTTGTCTCTCTGCTGCTATCGAAGCAGCTCCCACGCCAGGCCGAAACGTCTATGTCGGCCTTCCTTAAGCAAGTCGCACCTCTCGGCTCCCTCAACGCGGAGGCCGTGAACCCTCCACCGAAGCCAGAATCTACGGTGAAAGACATTTCGGCGGTATCGAGGGGGTGGCGGATTCAGAACTTTAATGGGGCTGCGAACAAGTTACTACAAGCTGCATCTAGACTTGAAACCGAGGTCACGTCCGAGACGCGCTATTGGAACGAGGTTTTGGCCGTCAAGGACAAAGGGTGGAAAGTTTCTCGGCTGCCCCGAGAAAGACAAGCGCTAGGCGTGCAGTTTGGGTTCCTGGAAGGTAAGCTCATGTCGATCTGAGGTTGGACATGACCAGGCGATTCTAACCAGCCAATGTAGCTACGCCGGTTTTCCGCGACCGTGGGCTTGCCTCTTTACGCCGAGCCGAGGATGGAAGTCTGCTGCTAGACAAGGGACTTGTTCCTTCAAAACCACGCTTCGTCCGGGTACGAGTGTTACAAAGCGGTCGGCTCTCAGGTTGTTCGCAATCAACGAATCCCACGCTCAGCGGCGAGGAAACGATCGAGGGTCGCATCCTACAGGCGCGAGACACTGTGTTCGAAGAAGAGCTCTTCCATGAACTATTTCGAGAAGCCAAGGCAATTGCAGGCTTTGGCGTTACCACGCGCCAGAACCTCATCCAAATCCCCGCATCTGAAGATCTCGAAATCTTGCTGGACCTAGTGGACGTCGATCGAAACCACCTACAACCAGACCATGGTACTTCGAAAGAAGGAAATTCTATTGCCGAGGGACTGGCTCATACTATTAGGATCTTGTTGGCATACGCCCACCGCCAAAATCTGCAACGTCGAACACTTCTGCCACCACCTTTGACCCCCAAGAAGCGAACAATCCCGGAGCATCAACTCCTTCGCCCGGCTCTAGCCTACGTCCAGCACATGTCCCATACACAGTGGTTGCAGTCATTACTGAGGGATATCTTCGGTGTTTTGCAATCAGCACACATCAGTCCCCCGGCGTACACGGCGAATATCTTTTCAACTGCGCAGGGAACAGCCTCCCAAGTCCCCACTGTTGAAGCCCTGATAGAAAGCTTCCTCACACCCTTCGAGTCCACCTTCAAGGGGAAACTTTCAACCCCACGCGGCTCCTTTTCAATCTCAGTTTCCACCAACCTTTCCCTGCCGCCCTATGGCACTAGCTTTGACGTGTCATTCGAAATGCCAACGCATCCAGACCTCAAGTCTCCCGGCAGTCTTTCCCAAAGAGAGGAAGTGGAAGCTGCCGTGACTCATCTCCTATTGCTTGATGTCGTCTTCGCTATCTCGTCCAATGAATCTCTCAGGAACAAACCTGAAAGTAAAGTCTCAGGTGCCTGGGAAGCGATTTACCCTCAACACGGTGAACTCCTCTTGTCCTCTGATCCCCTTAACCGCAAGAAAATGAAGATCAAACTCTCCCGCCATGAGCTGTCCCTCGAGGCTTACACCGTACGTTGTTTCAATGGTACCGGACTGGGGAAAAAGGAGGACCCTATCGAATCTGAATCCCGGACGTGGAAGTCTTCAACTTCTTCCCAGTCTTTGAGGGACCATGTTCGAGACATTACACCCCACAAGCAATCAGCCGAAGATCGGGCCGAAGTCCCCTGAGCCAATTGACCCGAAACTAGCTCGCCCCATCCATCGAACTGGGCTTGTGGTTTAGTGGTATAATACTCCCTTAGCATGGGAGTGGTCCGGGGTTCGATTCCCCGCGAGTCCATTCCTTTTTGCTTCTTGAAGCCATTCACCTTTTTACTAAAGTTGTAGAAACGGCTTCAACAGACAAGGCGTGGCGAGAGTGGGTCCGAAAAATATTTTCCTCTGGTAAAAGAAAAAGGAAAAGAAAAAAAGATCCAGAAGATCCAGAATTTGATACCCCACTGATGAAAATGTAAATAAGATAAAATAAAAATCTTGCACCGAACGTGTTGGAATATGAAAATCATAGCTTCGAGAGGGCGTCGACGGCCTTAGGGATCGTGAGCGTTTCCCGCAACCTCTTTTCCCCTAGTCCGTACGCGAGTGGAAGCCAGCTACTAACATCCTCTCCAAGTATCATCAAAGCCAAGGCCTCGCCACTCATCAAGCTATTTGCCATGCCATAACCATTGAATGCGGCGGCAATCCATTCGCCGTCCCCTTTTCGCCCTGTCAATGCCGGTGACAACTGCCCAACAATCGGAAGCCCATCGGGTGTTTCACCCATGATCCCACTCCATGAACCGATCAGACGCCAGTTGGATATATCTGTTTTACCGAAGAATTTTGGCAGAACTGACTGAAGGTGACCAACAGAGTGCTCGGCCACGAAGCTATCATCGGCTGTCACTGACTCGTCAACGCGAGCATTCTCCCCACCGAAGTAAAAATACCCGGACTTGGCACTCTGTCCAAGATAATAAAGTCCGTATCCAACGCGCTTAGTTTGCGGGTCAGAGGATGGCGGATAATGGAAGCCCCATGAGAAAGCAGCACCCCGATTCGGTACAGAGTTTCCTGGATCTTGAACCGTCATTGTGCCTTTGAAAGGATGAACCAGTCCTCTTAACTTGGGCAGAAGATGGCCACTGTACCCGTTGGTACAATGAATCACAACTCCAGCGCGAAGTGAGCCACGAGGAGTGTGCAATGCGTAGAAATTGATGGCTCCTGCAGGCGATCGTGATGGAGAAGTATACTCAACGGACTCGACCGGAGTATGGGTTTCCAGTTTTAGTCGCTCGGGGTACTTTTCCAACAGCGCAGAGAATACCTTTGTGACCAGACGGTATGGCCAAACTGTGCCAGCAGGAAGGAGTGCGCCTCCAAATGTGCCGTGGATTCCATGGTTCTGAGAAAGGAGTCAGATTGGCACATTTTCAGTACCATTTGCAGAACAACAAGCCCTAGCCACAACTAACCTTGACTACTGTGTCGGCGTCCACAATTGTATACAATCCTTTTTTAGAAGGATGATCTGCTTCCAGGTGCTCAATGCTTCTTTTGAATTCATTGAATTTGCCCTGTGTGAGAAACACTCGCAATTTCTGGAGACTTTGCATCTCGCTCAGTTCCACAGCATCATATTCTCTGATCAGCTCCTGCATCTTTTCCAGATTATGGAAAGTGAAATCCACTATCTTGCCCGCTGTTTCGGCACCATGAGTCTCCGCCAGACTTGAATACTGTTCTCCCGCATTGGCAGCCATCTGACCACCATTGCGTCCAGTGGCCCCGGAACAGAGCGCCCGAGCCTCCAACACAGTTACTTTCGCAGTGGGATGTTGTTCCAGTAGAGTTTTAGCCACTGCCAGACCTGTGATCCCGGATCCAATGATCGCGAAATCTTGATCGGTTGGCAAGTCCGGTGATTGAACGTCCGCGAGCGCATGTGGAATGTGTTGCCAGTAGGAATGTGTGGGGTTGGGCCGTGGTAGGCCTGGGTCAGCTGTGACCAGCCCGGGAACTACTCCAAGTCAGTTCATCGCCATGCTAGTAGCCACAGCCCAGGAGTATGGTCTAGTCAATCGCCCGGGAATGGAAAGCATCTGATTTACCAGAGTCATTGGGTGCCATAGAGAAATGAATCAATTGGGAGTAACGTCTTTACAAACATTAGAAACCTTGAAAGATTGGCCTACTCATATATGCCGTTGATACAGTGCGGGGTTTATCTTATCTTGGATCGGACTGCCCGACTGGGAAAAGAGTCGATGTTGTGGTACTAGACTAAAATTTTGTACCAAAACTCCATGAATATGCTAGACACGCCTAAGTACTTTGTAGATTACCCAAGCGCTCCGTAGACGTACAGAGTGCTCTATACTCTGTCGGTAGTGCGGACCACATTCTTTCCCAAGGAGCGTGGAACAGAGTTCACGGCCTCGGAATCGGGACCCCAAGCTTTATCCTGTAGACTGGAGCCTTCTGATGTATTCGCCAGACAATGAGAGCCTGTAAAAGCAGTGATCTCATCGAGGTTGAAGAATGGCGACCTCGGCTGTGCACTCGTACTCTTTCCACTCAAGGTATATAAATGGCGTATTTACATTCCAGATGACATTCCAAACAGACCATCCCCAGAACCAAGCTTCTGGAGCCAGTATGTGGAATGTAAATGACCTGTGCGGTGCTTTGATTGAGTTTCGAGGGGAGGCCATATAAAAAATTCGTGAGTTCCCTTCTAGTTGTACTAATCCTCAGCTCATTGCATTGTCAGCGAAACGTCACATCATTCACCATGAAGTTTTCATCGATTCTCCTCACTCTCACAGCCCTGGCCACCGCTGGAATTGCCGAAAAGACGTGCACACCTAGCTTCGATTATTGTTCTGACGTCTTGATCAAGGATAAAGGTCCGATCTGATACTGTTCCCAATTTTACTGGATTAGCATATTTACAAGATGAATAGGATTTACTGAAGCCGATCTCAAGGATGTCCTGAAGGGCTCTGACTTTGAGAAAGAGGATGTGAAGAACATCCTCTTCCACTGCAAGAACCCCGGCATCGTTGGACACCCCAAGCTCTGCAGCAGTGGATGCAAAGACCCCCAGTCCGAGGGTAGCCACTCGTGCTCAGCGTAAGAATAATACCCCGGACTTGTTGATTTATCGCTCACATCCAACCAGCTAAATCATGCGGGCATGCTTTTTGGCCTGTGCACTTCTAAAGTTGATTTACAATGTATTTTAAAGCATTATAATATCCAATCAGACTCATATAGAGTGACCATATGAGGTTTTTGTGTCGGAATACTTTATAGACCCAATCCCAAAGGTTGACCAAAAGACTCTTGGGTCGGTAGACTGCGGAGCGGATGGTTTCATGATCCAACTGGGCAGTCTTACCATGCCACATATATCGTACGACCAGTCTCCAGGATGAGCTGTCACACCCGTGGGTAGCCAAGTCAGACGTGTGAGGTGGATTGTCAAGTTGAACCAAAGGAACTGGAGCGACAGCTAAAGGACAATGGAGGAACTTGCTGTGATTCGGCATTTACGAGTACTGTAAGTACTGTACCAAGTACGAGACGAGGGGTCAAAACAAGCCAAATAGACAAACAAACCAAACCAAGCAAACAGAGCAAAATGAAGGAAAACGCTCAGACATACTGACGTCACTGCTCACCGCCCGGCGTCCCGCGCGAAACCCAAAAAGAGACCGAACGGCGACATGCATCTTGCAGCCAAATCGTAAGGGAACGCAGGTACCATAGGAGTATCGAGGGACATAACGTCAGGCCACTCTAGCTTCAGATGTTCGGAAGAAATTCCTTCAGATATAAGAGTCTAGACGTTTCAAACTCCTGTTATTGTAAGGTCAACCGGTTAGCTCTCAAAAAGGTCTGTGACGCAAAGCATCCACCCTTCTGCCCAATTTCTCTCACCGGATTGGGTTGACCCCTCCACATCCCACCCATTCATATTTGTAGCTTTACAACACAGGCAACTTTTTCTCTTCTCCCCGTACTTTGCATTTCTTTCTGATTATTACTCTTGATTTGTCTCTACCCCGGGTACCTCCCAATTGATCCCGACATGGAGCCTATCAAGATTCCCACCCAACCGGCCAAGAGACGCCGTATCGGTGTACTCACCTCCGGTGGAGATGCCCCCGGCATGAACGGTGCTGTGCGGGCCGTGGTTCGAATGGCCATTCACTGCGATTGCGAGGCCTACGCCATCTTCGAAGGCTACGAGGGTCTGGTCAAGGGCGGAAACCTTATCCGCCAGCTGCACTGGGAGGATGTTCGTGGCTGGTTGTCCCGCGGCGGTACCCTGATCGGTTCTGCCCGCAGCATGGGATTCCGCGAGCGCGCGGGTCGTATGCAGGGAGCAAAGAACATGGTCCTCCGCGGCATTGATGCCTTGGTCGTCTGTGGTGGTGACGGCAGTCTGACAGGTGCCGACGTCTTCCGTGCAGAGTGGCCAGGCCTGCTGTCCGACCTCGTTGCCTCGGGCGAGCTGTCTGCAGAACAGGTGGAGCCCTACAAGGTCTTGAACATTGTTGGCCTCGTGGGTTCAATCGATAATGATATGTCCGGAACGGACGCCACCATCGGATGCTATTCTTCCCTTACCCGAATCTGTGACGCCGTCGACGACGTTTTCGACACTGCGTTCTCTCACCAGCGTGGATTCGTTATTGAGGTGATGGGACGACACTGTGGTTGGCTCGCTCTGATGTCCGCCATCAGCACTGGCGCCGACTGGCTGTTCCTGCCCGAGATGCCCCCCAAGGAAGGATGGGAGGATGACATGTGCTCTGTCATCACCAAGGTATATATTCCCGATTGATATTCAATGACTAGCATGACTGACTGAGAACTCTCACAGAACCGTACCGAACGTGGCAAGCGCCGTACCATCGTTATCGTTGCCGAGGGAGCCCAGGACCGTCAATTGAACAAGGTTTCGAGCTCCAAGATCAAGGACATTCTCACAGACCGCTTGGGCTTGGATACCCGTGTCACTATCCTAGGACACACCCAACGAGGTGGCGCAGCTTGCGCCTACGACCGCTGGCTCTCTACCCTGCAAGGTGTGGAGGCTGTCCGCGCCGTCCTGGAGATGACACCCAAGTCCCCTTCACCTGTTATCACCATCCGCGAAAATAAGATTATGCGTACCCCATTGATGGAAGCAGTCCAAGCAACCAAAGATGTGACTGCCAAGATCGACAACAAAGAGTTTGATACCGCCATGGATATGCGTGACGCTGAATTCAAGGAATACTACAACGCGTACCTGAACACCGCGATCCCAGAGCACCCCAAGATGACTGTCCCCGAGGGCAAGGTACGATTGAAATCCCAGGCCCCCCTACAGGATACCCAGCTACAGGACACTGACATCCCGCAGCGAATGCGCATCGCCATCATTCACGTCGGTGCCCCCGCCGGTGGTATGAACCAGGCAACTCGTGCCGCTGTTGCATACTCCCTGACCCGTGGCCACACCCCACTGGCCATTCACAACGGTTTCCCCGGACTGACTCGTCACCATGATGACAAGCCTGTCAGCTCCGTCCGCGAGGTCACATGGCTTGAAGCTGATAGCTGGGTTAACGAGGGTGGCTCTGATATCGGAACCAACCGTACCCTCCCCTCTGCTGACATGGAAAACACTGCCAAGTGCTTCGAACTCTACAAGTTTGATGCACTGTTTGTCGTTGGTGGTTTCGAGGCTTTCACGGCCGTCAGCGAGCTGCGCCAGGCTCGCGCCAAGTACGACGCCTTCAAGATCCCGCTTATCGTGCTCCCAGCTACCATCTCCAACAACGTCCCCGGTACTGAGTACTCTCTGGGTAGCGATACTTGCCTGAACACCCTGATTGACTTCTGTGATGCTATTCGGCAATCCGCGTCTTCCTCCCGTCGCCGAGTGTTCGTCATTGAGACCCAGGGTGGAAAGTCCGGTTACATTGCGACCACCGCCGGTCTGGCCGTCGGTGCCGTGGCGGTCTACATCCCCGAGCAGGGCGTGGATATCAAGATGCTTTCGCGCGACATCGACTTCCTCCGTGATAACTTCATTCGCGACAAGGGAGCCAACCGCGCTGGTAAGATCATTCTGCGTAACGAGTGTGCTTCCAGCACCTACACTACCCAATTCATCGCCGACATGATCAAGGAGGAGGCCAAGGGACGATTCGAGTCTCGTGCTGCCGTCCCTGGTCACTTCCAGCAAGGTGGAAAGCCCTCGCCCATGGATCGTGTGCGCGCTCTGCGTATGGCCATTAGGTGTATGGAGCACATTGAAGGATATGCTGGAAAGAGCCGTGACGCTATCGCTGCGGATCCTCTGTCATCCGCCGTGATCGGTGTTAAGGGCTCCCAGGTGTTGTTCTCGCCTATGGGCGGTGACACCGGACTGGAGGAGACCGAGACCGACTGGGCTCGCCGTCGTCCCAAGTCCGAGTTCTGGCTCGAACTTCAGGATGTTGTCAACGTCCTATCCGGCCGCTCCCACGCCAGCACCAAGGAGACCTGGTCTTGCTACGAAAGTACGTAAACTGACGACAATTCTGGATTTCTGTTCTGCCTTCTACCCGTGTTCACCCCGACATGCGTTCTTGGCCCCGCGGCCTTTCTGGACCCCCTCGCTCAATGATAATTGGCGCCCCTCCATATTACGAATGTTAACGAATTTCCTTCTTCCTTCATTTTCAGATCCCGCGACAGTCCGATCCGTGCCCTCGGTTCCCAGCTCCCCTTGAACAGAATCTCCACTCAGAAGACTTCAACCTCTTCAACCTCTTTCCAAGCACCCATGGAATTCACGCCAATAAAAACCCAGGACGTCTCCGAAAACTTATAACGCTGGCTGGCGAGCCCTTGACTAACCTATTACCTGGCAATACTTGAGGGTGATGGCGCTGGATGTCAGTTACGCTTTGTACGATGCTACGCGACAAATCCCCCGGTCTGACATCGGTCTGGGACACATTTATGCCTTCGGAGTTTGGGTTAACTTGTTTTACTTTCATTTGCCGTCTCAATATGCTCACGAAGACTATGCGTCAGTGAAATACATTGCTTTGCAAATAGAAACGGCCCGAATGAAAGTCCCCTTCAATGAATTGGTAGATCGCTAAACTAAATGACCATTACTTGTAGTAGTTAGTCCCATGATGCGTGAGAGGTGAAGCCCATGTTGTATCATGCAAAAATAATGTCAACCGAAACATCCTCTGAGATTAGGCGCGCACAGTCTCCTCCAACTCATCGAGGAGATCTACAGTCTCTGCAGGACTTGCTATCCAGGCAGTTGTTGATGCAAGCCGGGCCTAGAGAGCGATTAGCTCGGATTGACGAGTCACAGAATCTATAAATACCTTGAAGTCATTGGCTCCAGCGGACAAGAATTGATCTCCCACATGCAGTGTTTTGGACGGATCAATGCCCCCAAAGTAGCGCTGACAGGCGCGCACACCCCAGGACTTGTCTCCGATATCGACAAACACATCATTGCCACCGTTGAAAGCACAGAATGGCAATCGAGAACCGACCGCCGATCGCTGGACGGTGTTTTGAACCACCAGAACCGTCTCTTCCAGTTGTTCCCGATTGATCCGCACGCCGTTCACTGGGTAGACCCCCACGGCCCGGTCCTTGCGCAGCACGGCGGCAGGCAGATTGAGGTTTGCAGCACACGCGCGCAAGGCCGACTCAGCCAGATCCAACAGCTCGGTGATGTCCCCCTCACTCCAGGCCTGCATCTCATCCAACAGCCACTCCTCCCGTGGCACGTAGGCCAGACGGGCATCGGAGGTTGGGTCGAAGCGGAACAAGAAATTACTCTCGCCGCCCATGACAATGAGTCCCTGTTTCTGTTCGGCCGTGAGATCCGGGGAGACGTGGATTGCATCCAAAAGGCCCTGCAGCCGCTCGTAATACTTGGGCGCATCGGTGTACCCGGCCGCCGTCACGATGCCGATCTTTCGATCCTGCTGCAGCAGGCGCAAGATCCGGGGGATGACGGGGTTGTCGGGCATCAAACAGGCACCATCATCGTACAAGGTCACATCTCCATCGAATGTGACCAACTTCACATTGCTGGAGCGGACCAGGCCCAGAATTTGGGCGGAGTTCAAGATCAATCGGATGTCATTGAATGAGGGGGCGACAAATCGTCGTCGACTGATAAATCGCAGGCGATCTTGGTATTTGAATGCATCCTCCAGGTACAGATGAGTGAAAAAGAGTCCCACGGTGGGAACGAGGAGGTTCAGCTTGGATTTCCCGGGGGCATTGCGTTCATGGTGATGGACTTAACAAGCCCCGTTAGCGCCTCCATCCAGTGGCTCAGGCCTCCATGACTCACTATGATCAAGCATCAGATTCTCTACATCTTTCATAATCTCAGCATATCGGAGGTGGGTATCTGCAGCGACCGCTTTCAGGCCTTCGCCATGTTCCTCGGAAATGGCGGTGGGCTGGGAGTGAAGCACAAAGGGGACAGCCAGTAACCCCTTTCAGGAGTTAGTGTCTCTATCTCTCATGTTGATTTGAGGGCTACACACTTTAATCCATTCAATCTAAAGCTGTCAGCAAGGCTGTTATCGCAGGCAGAGAGAATAAATGCTTACTAGTTGATCCCGGCGATGGGTCTACTGCGATGTTAGTGCGGGGGGAAAAGGCCACGGAGCAGTTACAGTACCTTGAGGGCATCTGAAGAATTAATCAACCACTCATATTCTCAAGAGAAAAAAAAGATACTCACATTCTACTCTGTATCGGGTAGTCATTGTTAAGGTGAAGACTCAAAGGAGAGAGGCGGTCGCAAGTGACTCATGGTGGCTTGGCGCAGTTCTTAGCTCTGACAGCTCTGACAGGGATTTGATTGGAAGAATTAGAGGCAACATGAATTAATAAGAATTAAACAAGCCTTAAATACGAAATCTAGAGGCCTAGAAACGCCTTTGAATGACGACTTCATGACTCCCAGGCAGCACTGCCTCGAATGCGATACGACCCTGAGAAAGAGGGAGCCAAGTATAAGTATCAAGATGTTGAGAATGATGAGGTTATACTCGGTACTCTTCAACCCTCTGTCTATCGCCTCTTGATCCTTTATACATTATCATCTAAAAATAATGAATTATACAAATCCTCCACCAGCCTATTCTGCTTTGCAGTTCCCTCAGTCTGATCAGTTCCCAAATGAAAAAGACAATCTGATCCTGGCGCCACAAGAAAGCGAGCCAGGCCTGGCAAATGCCTCTGTTCTCAATCGAGGTCTCCAGGTACCTTTTCGATCAACGACATGCTCCTCGGGATTCGACTACCCAGAGGAATTAGTCTCTTATGGAATCTCCAAAGACCAGTGGGCTCAGTTCACACAAACCATCTGCCAAGAGGCTAAGCTTTCACGCCAGCAGTGGACAACGGTGATTGGCAAGAGTCTGGGCGCCTTGGGCGTCGGAGGACTGATGATTGGATTCTTGGGAGCGATCCCTGCGGTCTTCATTGCCCGTCTGTCAAAACGACGCCAGGAACAACGGAATCTCATCGCCGCGATGGCAGGGGTAGACGGCAATCATCTCGCCCGCCACATCACCCACTGGAATGAGACAGTCTTCAGGCCTCGTGGCATTCTGATCCGGGTTGATCTGCCGGATGAATACCTAGAGGATATGGAGGATATGGATATTAGCAAAAATGGGTCCTCAAGTAATACCCGCAAGGACCGGGTGAAGGCTTCACAGAAGGCAAGAATTGTGATTATTCCTCTGAATGAGATCACATCGGAATATGGTGTCTCAAGTTGAATGATTGGTGTTGAGAATTGAGAATACAAGAATACCTTAGAGAGAACTCAATATATTAATTAATTCAAGACTTTCATTCATCATTTATGACCATCGTAAACTAGATACATTCTCTCTGCGATGAGCAGTGAGGGGAAGGGGGGAATCACATGAACAGAAAACAGAGGCAAGCTCAAACACGACCAGAGGGATCCCGGTGAGTTTCAACATGCTCAGCAGTGCCGTGGGACTGCACTGCCATTTCCATCTTCTCATCCACAAACTGATCCCGTTCATCGGCATCCTTGTTACCGTAGCGGCCAATCTTGTACCACGGCAGAGCGAAGAGCCGGTCCATGCTCTCCAAGGAGCGACCGGCCGTCTCAGGAATACTGAACCAAACCCAGATACCACCGACAACGGTGATGGCGGCAAAGCACCAGAAAGTGCCCTTAGGGTCAATTCCGCCCTTGGCCACGGGGAGGAGCATGTTGGGAACGGCACGGGCATTGCCATATTGATTGGCAAAGTGAAGGGTCATGGCCATGGAGGTACAGAAGGCACGAATGCGGAGAGGGAAGAGCTCGGCGGTCAGGAGGTACTGCATCGAGTTCCAGCCCAGGGCCCATCCGAATCCAGAGATGTAGATCATAGCAATGGCACCTTCGCTGGCACCCTTCTTTGCCTCTGGAAGCACAAAGTCATCGACAACTCCCATATCAGGCACTGCGGTCAGGAAGCCAGCGATATACAGCATGGCAATACCCTGGAGAGTGATACCGAGCAAGAGGGCACGCTTACGTCCGATAACATCGACCAAGAACAGGGCACAGAGAATCGCGGCAATCAACTTGATAATACCAAACACAGCAGTGACGAGCAAGCTTTCATTCTTTCCCGTGACACCGAGCAATTTGAAGAGATCCGGCGCATAGACGGTAATACTGCCAGCACCGGACCATTGTGAGAGGAGCTGGGCCATGAAGGTGAGGTAGACTCGGTAAAGGTTGGAGGGGACCATGAAGGTCTCCTTGATCACACCAAGGGGACCGGATCCCATTGTGGCCTCCATCTCAGCCTCATGTGTGGTTTGGATTGTGCTGATCTCGCGTGAGACGTACTCATCATCGGCAGGAAGACCACGGATCTTGGAGAGATTGGAAATCGCCTTGTCGAGCTGGCCACGTTTGACCAGATAGCGGGGAGATTCGTGCTGGAGGAAGGAGAGGAGGAAGATCAAGCCCGCAAAGATGATGTGCAGACTAGTGGGAACGAGCTGGATGTTGTTAGCTGTGATATTCACGATCGATGAGAGGAGAGTGAGCACAAACCCATCGGTTGTGAGTGGCGTCACCAAGGTTCAGCTCGCAGCCGTAGTTGGCGAAGTATGCCAAAACAATACCGAGATAGACAAAACCTGTGAAGACACAAGTACAGAGACCACGAATAGAAGCAGGGGCCTATCAGATATGTCAGTGGATATCCAATGTCAATTCTAGTCATGAGACTCACGATTTCAGCAAGATATACGGGTGCCACCACGACCGTTTGACCAACACCGAGACCGGCAATGAAGCGACCCGCATAGACAGCACCAAGACTGCCTCCGTTACCCATGAAGATGGCAATTCCAATGATCCAAAGCACACACAGTTGGCGAGTAGCCCAAAGACGACCAATGCGATCGCAAACCATGAAGGCACTATATGAATAAGTCTTGGGTTAGCTAAACACGCCAATCTCGAATACTCGAAGATTCAAAACTTCAGTATTGAACTTACAAAAGAGCACCTCCCACGGATCCAATTTGAACCATGGCGGTGACATTGCCCTTGATGTTGGTCTGTTCAACGTCGCTGTATGAATCGTAATTGATGTATTTTTGGAAATCTTTAGAATTGAATGCGCCGGAGATGAGACCTTCATCAACACCACGGGCCGCACCCATCAGGCCGAAGGAAATGACAGCAAACCATAGTCGCCAATTGAAGACCTGTTTGGGCTCGCCGAGGTCTTTCAGGCGAAAGATGTTAACTGGCTTCTTGGCTCCGCCGGCCATTTTGAACGAGAATGTAGGTATGAGTGAGAGAAAAGTGAAAAAAAAAAGAAGCTTAGATGGGAGGTCAAGGCACACAGCACTGGGGTATAGAAAGTGTAGAAGGATAAATCCAGAGCGCCAGGACGCCTTTGGTGTCTTTATAGCTATGGGATCCTAGTTCACCGGTCACGCGGGGTAAAAAAAAAAGAACGTGAGAAAGAAAAATCAAATTCAATGACGGGAGCAGTCCGGGGAATTGGAAATGTGTGTCCGATCTGGGGGCCAACTTGCCTCCCGAGAAAGAAATCCCAACCCCAGACTTCCCCGTTGGAATAGGTCGGCAATACATCGGGTGGAGCAACCAAGGCCTGGGGAACAGCGCCAAGGGAGCTTGGGTCTCCGAATCCGGGATCTCTTATGTCTCTCATTTGGTAGCCGCGCCGTGTGATTTCGGCCCATGCGTGCATGGCTCACCGTAGTCCGTACGTAGTACTCCCCGTACATGGTAGGGATCCCTGGGGATTGTTGAGACACTCTCATTATTTTTCAACTGCAATATACCTTTTTTCTCCTGCTCCAGATGCAGACAGCTGTCATGCCAAGGCCGATTCTATACCAAGGCGATGACAGTGAAGTTCGGAAGTCGTCCGAAAGTCAATAGAAAGGCGTGTACATGTGGTTTGCAGAGTGGGGTATGTGGAGTGTGTGAATGGAGTGTGGAGAGGAAGAGCGCGGGCAAAAGTCTGGAGATGACTGACTGATGTGAGGCCTCTGATTGGTCCCCAACCCGTCTCTAGAACAGGAAGATACACCGAGGCTCTTGGCGTGGGGTGCGCTTGGACCAGTCTGTCCCGGTCACTTCTTTTCTTTCCCTTGTGAATTGTGAGGACAGAGTTTGTGGTCTCCCGATGAGGTATATACGGGCCAAGGATGAAACTTTGTCAACTACCGATCTTAGGAATCTTAATTCGAGGCCGTTTCGTCCGTACATCGGCATGGTACTTCCAGCCCTGGAGGTTGTAGCCGCAAGATCCACGTGGTCCTTGCAGTGCACATCGCTGAGACATACAGGAGTTCCCCGAGCTCGGAGAGCCTCGACATATATTCCGTCTGTACATCCTATATGGGACTGAAGGAATTTGGAAACTGAGGACGCGTAATAGTACGGAGGATACGGAGTACCTGTAGACACACTGGGTTCTAAAGATCTCGATTTTGTTCCAGATAACTCCAACCGGAGTAGAAGGTAGAGTGGCGAGCACGCCGTACGATAGTATGAGATCTGCACTTTTATCTCTCGCCCGAGAATCGGAAAATAAAATATGACATGGATCAAGATGTTCGAGACCTAATTTAGCGGGCGCCGATGCGGAGCACCCGATTTATAACAGTAAGATACAAGATGAAGGTGATTGGCCGAGAGCCACACCACGACTAGGGACGCCAGCGGAACCCAGGATTGCGCCAGTCCAAGTCCTGGATCTGTTGCTGGGAAAGGCCTGCCAAGGCGTTGGGGACATCCACACGCGCACGCCGGCGATTGTCCCAAGTCATGTAAGTCCACAGGCCAGCCCCAAGAAGGAGCGTCGTGGTGGCAGTTGCCAAGTTGAGTCCATTCCCAATGTGGTAGTTCGGTGCGTCGAAGGGTAGGAAGGACCAGGTGCTGATGAGGCCGCCGATGTTTCCGAACATCACGACGGTTCCAATTGCCGAAGATCTAGCGGTGTCGGAGATCACATTCGCCGATGCATTTGCAGTACACAAGGCTCCGAACGCAAATGCCCCACTAGCGATTATGAAGGTGGCCCCATATCGTACCATACTATTCTCGCTAGCGAGGAACATGATATACCCTGTGTCAGCCTGTCGTTAGCACATGATATGAAGCAGGCCTGGTGAAATATTCCCAAATCCACAGATTGAGGGCTAAGAAACTTACCAGTGATCATCAGCGGGGGGCTGACAACGAAGAAGACCATGCGATTATCAAATCGCCAGCTGAGATAGGGGAACAAGAGGGTGAAGAAACCCCCGACCACATATGGGGGGACGGTGTGCAGTTGCTGAGAGATCACACTGGCGTTGGGATAAATGGTTTGGACAATAGTGGGCGCAAAGAAGCCAAGGCCTTGCACGGTAATGTTGTTCAACAGGAACACGAATGAAGTGGTGATGGTCACTGGGCTGAAGATTCCGCGCAGAGTCTTGGTCATGTCCAACTTGTCAAGAACCTCAGTGGTGCCTACACGCTCAGACTTGACTCGGGCAACGGCGAGGTCCTTCTCCTCCTGGGTGAGCCACCTGGCCGTCTCCGGTCGGTCGGTCAATGTAAAGAATGCGATCATGCCAATGCCAATCGTGACAATACCCTCGATCGCAAAGATCATACGCCATGTGCGCAAACCTCCAAAGTGATCGAGCTTGAGGATACCCGAAGCTAGCAGACCTCCGAATGCTCCAGCGAGGGGGGCCATGACAATGTACAGCGACAGACGGAAGGCAAGCTCACTACGTCGATACCAACGCGAAAGATAGTACGCGATTCCAGGTAACAATCCTGCTTCAAACATCCTGAAGAAGGTCAGCAGTGTCGATCTCGTCGGCATGGGAATACTGACCCAAGCAGGAAGCGCACGCCAGATGCACTATGGATATCATGAACGAAAGCTGTGGCGACCGAGCAAATCCCAAATCCGAGTGTAATCCCCGGAAGCCACCAACCAGGTCCTACCCACTTGCACATGATATTCGAAGGGATCTCAAAGATGATATAGGAGATGAAGAAAACGGAGAGCACAGCATTATAATCATAATTGACAAGTCCCAGATCTTTGTTGAAGCCCGCAAGCTTGGCATTTCCTATTTCAAGTCTCAGTCAGTCATTGGCCAAGCAGTGAATGCGATGCCCGGTCTGGGCAACGATGAACGAACCTATATTGGCACGATCGATGAAACAGAACAAATACATCACGGCGACGGTTGGAACAATGTAAAGGTCGATCTTGAGTCGCAATTTGGACTCTGCTACCTTATCGAACTCAACCAGGGGTTGACCATATTCATCTGTCGCGAGGTGGCCCCTCTCGGCCGCTTCATGGGCAACTTCCCCCATCATATGCTCTTTATGTTGTGACATGACCTTCTCATCCCCAACAGGAGTCGCCCCTCTCTCGGGATCTGTCATGTTGGATTTGGCACGGTGTGTTGATTCTGGAAAAGGAACTCACAGGTTATTGAATGGCAAGCCAGAAACACTCGAGGCGCAGTGAGATTCTTATAGCTCCAAAAGTGAGAGCCCGATCGGAAGAGCCGAGCAGAGGATTCTGGGGTTGCGGGGGAGAAGCCACACGGATCCAGGCTTGGATTCGGCTCTTTGTGCTATTGCACCTAATTCCAATCTGCCGCTGCCAAGGAGGTATCGCTTAGCGTTTTGACTTGACAGTAAGGAAATACCTTGGCATTTGAGATTGACATTGCAGGCGGCCAAATCATATCCCTTGAGGCAAAACAAACAGGGTCCAATCATAATCCCCCTGGTTGATACCCCCCGCCGGATAGTTACTGGGTGGGAACCTCAGCAGCTCGGAGAGTAAAGAGGCGAGAGAGGCGTAAGCAAATATTGCAAGGATATTTCAAGGTTAAAACCATCCAGACCAGTAAAATCCGGGGGAGATGAGTCAATGACCAGCAGATAGCGGTGGACCTTCCCCACAATGGGGCCGACGTGGTTTCCCCAGACTTTCCATATCTCGACCCCGGACTGGCTGTCTGATCGTATTTCGGGGGAAGATCCGGCCATGGCACAAGCTGGAAATGCCGAATTACTCTTCCGGTGTTGGAATAGGTGCTCTCTGGTCAGCCACACCCAAAGTCTTCAGGCTCTTGGGAAAAACGCCAAGTCTCCCAAGAAAGAGGCTTGGCGTTCAGTACAGTCCATATTCCATACTGTTCCTCGCTGTATATAGAACAGCCGAGGCGGATCGGAAGTGTTATCGGAAGCGTCAGATTCGGATATTTGGAGCAGTAGGAGTTCTGTTCAAGGCGGTGGCAACGTAGTTTCTCAGTTGGTATTGATCGACCAAGTTTAAGGAGATTATTCTCAGTAATTTTTCTAGAGTGTCAGCAAATGTGACTATCGTCTCTTGCACATGTGGCTTCCGATGTTTCAAGCTCTCGACAGTTTGTGTCAACCAGACTGACACCTGATATTACAGGCGTAAACAGCAGTCACATGATAGAATGAGTGCCTGAGGCAAAAATTGTGCATGTGATCTGAACCACGTGACTCGGATATAGCCGGATGATTTTCTCGGATTAAGCGGATAAAGTGCAAGCCTTGGAGAGCTTGAGTGCATGTCAATGTCTGAAGCGTCAGAGCCTCAAGCGGGTTGGCGAATTCCTCGCGCATGTCAAGAGTGTCGCAAACGTAAGATCAAATGCAGTGGTCTGAACCCGTGAGTACTTGTAGTCCATGTTCGCGCGACGCGTGCTGATTGAAAAGATGCACAACCTGCCAACTGCGCAACACCCCTTGTATATACCGCGATTATATTCGCCATCGGCGAAAGAAGACGGAGTATGAAAAAAGCCGCTCGCGAAGTCCCGTTCGTCGGGCTTCCCCCAGTGGTTTACCACCAGGGCCCCGTGCTTCAGCAATGAATGACTTCCCTAAAAGCGTGTCTGCTACACATATGGCGTCGCCATCATGCCAAATGCAGCTTTACTATGGCCCATCGTCGCATTTCTCATTGATGCAGCACATTTATCGTGATCTTATCTCGAACCCAACTGCGCCGCCAGAACCCTCTGGCGGCGTCGAGGAAGCTGGAGCTGGGTTGGACCTATTCAGCTTCCGGCGTATCTTCTTTGGTACCCCGGACCCACTTGATGGTAACAGACCCCCAGGGATGGGGGATATCTCTATGATGTTCCTTCCGTATGATTTGGCAAAGCTATTCATGTCACGATATCTCTCGGGCCTTTACCACATGTTGCCACATCGCCCTAAAGCATACTATGAACAATGCTTAGAGCGGATGTACAATCCATGTGCCACGGAAAGTCTGGACCCCTTTTCTCAGGCTATCATCCTTATCGCCATGGCGTGTGCCGCAATTGGCACTGATCACTTTGCCTGGGGTGATGTGCTTTTTGAACGCGTCAAGGCTTCTATGGTCATTTTTGACGATGTGGTAAATCTTCAGCTTATTCAGATCTCCCTACTCATGATAAGTCTTCCATTCCCTGCCTTGACATCTCGCGTACTGATTTTATTTGATTGATACGGCAACTACCAAAATGAACAAGGTCGCCCCAACTCTGCGTTCTTACATTTAGGCTCTGCGTCTCGGAAGGCACTATCAGCGGGATTACACAAGGATGTTCCTCATGGCGCTGAGAAAACTCCAGAGAGTATTGAGGAGCGACGAGTGACATTTTGGTCTCTTTACATCTATGAGACGTACATGACCCCTTTCCAAAATTTGTCATGGTCACTAACCACTTGAACAGCTGGTTCTGTTTCCATACAGGTCGCCCAAGCTCACTGTCGCTAAAGGACGTTGCAATTGAGCATGCACAAGATCCTTTCCTTCGATTGCTGGTCGAACTCTGCAAAACTATTACCCGCTCAACCGAAGAAATTTACGGTCAACGACATGAGTCCTTGCTGCACATGTGGAGGGTGGCCAGGTCGATTGCTCATGATCTACGGGGCCATGAATCTCTACTAAAACAATCCCTCGGCTTTGGACTGGATGCTGGAATCCAGGAAGGATCCCTCGGTGTTCAACAAACAATTTTTACGACATGTAAGTGAAACAGGCTGAACACTATAGCTCAGACGATTCTGATCATCGTCATTATCAGTATTTAACCATACCTTTCTACTCACTTTCCGCCCGTTCCTCATATTCCGTGGTCACTGGCGACGGAATAAAAAGGCCGCACCCAACAACAATAGTACTGAAAGCAAAGACCAGCAAGCGGAGACTCCATCATGGCTAAACGAGGCTTGTAGCTATGCCATAACGGCTGCTCAAAAAACATTGCAGCATCTTTGTGAAGCATCGAGAGAGAACGACCTGGTCCGGGTAAATTGTGCACCTTTTCTTGCATGCTCTGCAGCTAATAGAAAGATAGCAATTGCGGTATCATGGGTACTTTCTAGGAAGTTCCTCATTCACGCTCATCTATGAATTTCTTCATGATGCGAGCCTCGCTCCTGTATATCTGCCATGGGTTTATGCCTCTTTACAAACCTTGTCTATCATGCGAGCTGGTGACCCGATTGCAAGCTCGATTTCGGCTATCCAGACCGTTTTACGCAGAATGAACCCATCATATGAATGGCCACCGTATACATCCTCTAGCGGAAGGCAGCCACGGCCCTCAGAACCCGCAGCTATGGGACAGCCCGCGGTTCCTAATACAGCGCAAAGACCACTTCCCAACGACCTCACGATTCCTCATGACCCTTCCATGATAATACGACCTGGTGCGTCAGCCTCTCCTTGGAATCTGCCGCAATTCGAAACCATGGGTATGCCAGATACTGGGGGCTCGGTTGGCTCTAGCGAAGACTTGCTTGATTTCACGCAATCCGACATGGGCTGGGACTTCGACTTCTCCACAATGGATCTCGAGGCATTTTTGTCGGTTTACCCATCCGAAGACGCTTTATTCTAATCAAATTCAATTTTCAATCCACGGAACTCAGACCAGGATCAAAACAAAACAAAAAAGGACCAAACGCCTCTCGAGAGCAAACATAAGGTCGCCCAAGGCCCCGCACATCTGATCTTGTCAACACAAGGTAATCAGTCTGAGCATGATTCCGCGGCGGTTGCCAATCAACCGGAGATAAGCATGTTATGCCGAGGCCGTCCAATTGATGCGTAAAGCCAGGCTGGACCCAATTACGTCCAAAAATACTATACATCAGATATAATAGGCTATCTCTGTGGATCTTCCAAGCCCAAGGATTCGATAAAGAAGCCTCGATTCTTCTAAGGTGGATTTGATTTGTTCTCAGACTAAGCTAAGCTTGCTCCTACGCCTTATGGGGTTTGCTAGATCCGTTTCATTGCACGTATATATCCGATATGTGGGTCGCTACGAAATTCTGTCAAATGAACGAACACCTCTTGGCATGAGTTTCTTTCTTATATCCGAAACTATATTTCCGTGGATTTTCTTGGGACGATTCTGCACTCAAACGTATTACAAAGATCTCCACCAGCGAATAGCCCCTTTCTGCCATCTCCACCACGGCTATACATACATGCAAGATTTCCTAATCGAGCCCCACCTTCGGGAATTCGGATATACCACTATGATGCGAAAGCTCCAATATAAGAGATCTTCGAAGTCTCATTTCGTGTCTCTTCGACTGTGGCCAAACCGAAGACGACGATCTATACAACATGGAAACACCGTCTTCGGGCACAATCACTCCGGTGGATCTGGAAGGGGGCGACGGTCAGATCAGGAAAAGACTGACGATCACCTTCCGCGACTTGAATGTTCGAGTCACAGCACCAGATGCAGCACTAGGGGAGACTTTGTGGTCTGCAATGGACCCGCGACAGATCGGAGGATTGCTGAAGCGGGGAGGTAGCCCTAAAAGAGTGGGTGTCCTCATATCGGGTTGATGGACTCATCTCGAAAACTAACGTTGGTCGCAGACTATTCTCAAAGATGTGGCAGGCCAGGTCAAACCAGGTGAAATGGTAAGCTTGCTTCTTGAAATTTCGAAAGAACCTATGCTGATTGATGTAGCTTCTTGTGCTGGGACGACCAGGCTCCGGATGTACATCACTTCTGCGAGTGCTCTCCAACGACCGCGATAGCTTTGACGAAGTCACCGGCGAGACTAGATTCGCTAGCATGGATCACCATGAAGCCAAGCAATATCGCCAGCAGATCATGTTCAACAACGAAGGTGGGCGTTCACAACTCAAATCATTCTCCCGTTGAATGCAGCCTAACCACAATGCTACCAGACGATCTTCACTTCCCTACCCTTACCGTTAATCGTACGATGAAGTTCGCACTCCGAAATAAAATCCCCGAAGAGCGCCCAGATCACCTAAACAATCGCAAGGACTTTGTCTTGAACAAGCGAGATGACATTCTGGACTCCCTAGGCATTGGACACACGAAAAAGAACATGGTTGGAAATGAGTTCATCAGAGGAGTTTCAGGAGGCGAACGTAAACGTGTTTCCCTTGCTGAGGTACTAGCTGGCCAGAGCCCAGTTCAGATGTGGGATAATCCGACACGAGGATTGGATTCCAAGTCTGCCCTTGCGTTTGCCAGAATGCTCCGATCCGAGGCCGATCGAAACGAAAAGACGATCATCACCACTACTTATCAAGCGGGCAATGGCATCTACGACCAGTTTGACAAGATCTTGGTCCTGGCCGAAGGTCGTGTCACCTACTCAGGTCCTCGACGGGCAGCAAGAGAATACTTTGAGAATCTTGGGTTTATCTGCCCCAAGGGAGCCAACATTGCTGACTTTTTGACATCGGTAACTGTCCTCACTGAGCGCACTGTCCGACCGGGATGGGAAGGGAAAGTACCAAACACTCCTGAAGAGTTTGAAGCTTGCTTCCAGAGGAGCCCCATCTACAAGGACCAGATGGATGCGATCGTGGAACCTGAGAAACTCAGCTATGAGACCGAAGACCTCGCACTGGCGGTATCCAGTGAAAAGAAGAAGCAACATATTCCCCGAAACAAAAGTGTCTATACAACGAAGCTTTGGGACCAGATTGGTGCCTGCATTCTTCGCCAGTTCCAGATCATGTGGGGAGACAAGTTTTCTCTTTATGTGAAGGTGTGTATATCTCTTCAAACACCGAGGTATAATTAATTACTAACCTGAAACTCCCCCAGGTTGCCTCGGCCATCATACAAGCTTTGGTTTGTGGCTCTTTGTTTTACAACCTAGCAGAGGTACAGAAAAAAGCTATCTCCCCCTAATATCCACAAAACGCCTGCTGACGATTGAATCTCAAGACCAGTGAATCGATATTCCTACGACCCGGTGTTTGCTTCTTCCCCGTTTTATACTTTCTGCTAGAGTCGATGTCGGAGACCACTGGCTCCTTCATGGGCCGTCCAATTTTGTCTCGGCAGAAGCGGTTCGGCTTCTATCGCCCCACGGCCTTCGCAATTGCCAACGCCATCACCGATATTCCAGTTGTGATATTCCAAGTCAGCTCTTTCTCGCTGATCTTATACTTCATGGCTGCAATGCAGATGAATGCTGGCAAGTTCTTCATCTATTGGGTTATTGTCATTGTGCAGACTTTGTGCTTTATTCAATTGTTCCGATCCGTGGGAGCTGTTTGCAAGACATTTGGAAATGCATCAAAGATCTCCGGGCTACTTTCTACAGTATTCTTCGTCTATGGAGGTGAGTCCTGAAACTGAAAGTGTGCACGCGAGTCGAAAGCTAACTGAAGGGTAGGATATCTGATTCCCTTCCATAAAATGCACGTCTGGTTCCGTTGGATCTTCTACCTCAACCCCGGATCTTATGCATTCGAAGCACTCATGGCCAACGAGTTTGTTGGGCGCAAACTTACATGCGTCGAGCCTGATTATATTCCATTCGGCCCCCAATACGCCAACTCAGCATCCTCCAACCGTGGATGCTCAGTACTTGGGAGTGACGAGAATGGCATTATCGATGGCGCGGCATACATTAAAGAGCAGTACAGCTACTCCCCTGGCCACATCTGGAGAAGCTTCGGCATCCTGATCGGATTTTGGATTTTCTTCATCGGCCTGACAGCTCTTGGACTGGAGTTGCGGAACACTCAAAGTGGATCGTCCGTTTTGCTCTACAAGCGCGGAAGCGAGAGGAAAACCAATCAGGATGAGATCAACAAAAAAGACGCCTCGCCGGAGAAGGATATGAACGAATTGTTGGGTTCAGTCAAACAATCAACATTCACATGGAAAGATCTTGATTACCATGTTCCATTCCACGGTGAGAAGAAGCAATTGCTAAACAAAGTGTTTGGGTTCGTTCAACCTGGCAATTTGGTGGCGCTGATGGGAGCTTCCGGCGCTGGAAAGACGACGCTATTGGACGTGCTAGCACAACGAAAAGACAGTGGCGAGATCAACGGATCTGTCCTAATTGATGGAGTTCCAGTCGGTATCAGTTTCCAAAGAACAACTGGCTATTGCGAACAGATGGATGTGCATCTTGAAACAGCCACCGTCAAGGAGGCATTGGAATTTTCCGCTGTTCTTCGACAGCCCGCTGATGTTTCCCACGAAGAAAAGATCGCATACGTTGAACACATCATCGATCTTCTGGAACTGCGAGGGATCAGTGATGCACTCATTGGAGGTAAGTTTCGATCATAGTCCAGTATCCTTGTGAACAATGAATTGACAAAGAATAGTTCCCGGCGCTGGACTAAGTATCGAGCAACGCAAGCGAGTTACTCTGGGCGTTGAACTGGTCGCCAAGCCAACACTGCTTTTCCTGGACGAACCCACTTCGGGTCTTGACGGACAGAGTGCTTTCAACATTGTCCGTTTTCTTCGGAAATTGGTTGATGGTGGTCAGGCTGTATTAGTGAGTGACCCGTACGTGGCATTGTCCTTCAACATACTAACGAGTTAGTGCACAATCCATCAACCATCCGCTGTCCTTTTTGATGCATTCGATGGTCTTCTTCTCCTAGCCAAAGGAGGCAGAATGTCTTACTTTGGAGAGAGTAAGTATTCACCGAAAGATACAACTGCCAAGGATTACAAGAGGCTAATCTGCAACCCACAGCCGGAAAAGAATCAAAGAAGATTCTAGAATACTTCTCTCGCAATGGAGCACCCTGTCCACCAG
Organism: Penicillium salamii; assembly: GCA_911197225.1. Lineage (NCBI taxonomy): Eukaryota > Fungi > Ascomycota > Eurotiomycetes > Eurotiales > Aspergillaceae > Penicillium > Penicillium salamii. The sequence goes on from CAJVOY010000078.1 coordinate 89,991, forward strand.
AAGTCAACCCGGCGGAGCACATTATTGACGTTGTTCAAGGGAGTGCGACCGATAAAACCGACTGGGTTGAAGTTTGGAACCAGTCAGAAGAGCGCAAACTTGCACTTGCTCAACTGGACACGCTCAACGAGTCCAAGAGAGCTCAGTCAGACCATGTTGAGGATACATCCGACTTTGCCACGTCGCACTGGTTCCAGTTTAAGGTGGTTTCGAAACGCCTGAGCATTCATATCTGGCGATCACCCGTACGTTACCCGAAGCCCAAGGTCGAGAGAACCCGATACTGATGCGAATTTAGGACTACATGTGGAACAAATTCTTCCTTCACATTTTCGCCGGTCTGTTCAGTGGATTCACTTTCTGGAAGATTGGAGATGGCACTTTCTCTCTTCAGCTGAGACTCTTTGCAATCTTCAACTTTATCTTTGTTGCCCCGGGCTGTATCAACCAAATGCAACCGTTCTTCTTGCACAGCCGAGACATCTTTGAGACTCGAGAGAAAAAGGTGAGCTTGACCATGCTCTGGCAAACGGAACCCTAGCTGACACCTGTAACTTCTTGTAGTCCAAAACCTACCACTGGCTGGCTTTCATTGGGGCGCAAACCATGACGGAGATCCCATATCTCATCATTTGTGCCACATTGTATTTTGCATGCTGGTACTTCACAACGGGCCTCCCCGTAGAGGCTAGTGTTTCTGGCCATGTCTATCTGCAGATGATCTGTAAGTTCTGGATTGACGATGAAGGAGGCAATGAAGACTCGGGCTAATATGACATAGTCTATGAATTACTATATACCTCAATTGGCCAGGCCATTGCGGCATATGCGCCCAACGAGTACTTTGCAGCTGTGATGAATCCCGTTCTCATCGGTGCCGGCCTGGTCAGCTTTTGTGGTGTTGTGGTGCCGTATTCTTCGATGCAACCGTTTTGGCGATACTGGATCTACTACCTGGATCCTTTCAACTACCTTGTCGGTGGGCTTTTTGGCGAAGTGATCTGGGACGTCAAGGTAAAGTGTGAGGCCTCGGAGTTCGTGAAATTTGCTGCACCCTCTGGTCAAACCTGTGGCCAATACATGTCCGACTTCCTGAGCTCCCAGCCCGGCTACCTGCTCGATGCAAACTCGACTGGAACTTGTTCATTCTGCCAGTACTCCCAGGGTTCCGACTACGCGAAGACGTTCAACCTCAACGAGAAGTACTACTCGTGGAGAGATGTGAGTTGTCTTCCTGTTCTCTGGTCACCTTCCAGCCACTAATTATTCCTTAGACTGGCATCACTGCCTTGTTCTGCATTTCTACTTATGGGTTGGTTTTCTTGATGATGAAGCTCAGAAGCAAGAAGACCAAGAGCGCACGCTCCGAGTAAGCGATTCCCTCATTTGCCTTTCGGTTTCTCAAGTCCAGGTGAATTTGCATATTTTGTCACCGATTTCGGGTATTTGCCCTCACATATCTTTATTTTGGTCATTTCCGGTGTCTCTTTTCGGTTCTTTATTCCCAACATGCCTAAGGGCTCTGCATGGTTGGTCACTGCAGCTGGGAGATTTAGCTGCACGTTTTCAGTTCTGTTCTTAGATTGGACAGGATGCGTATTATCAGATACATAGACGATAATTTAATTTCGCATATTAGATTCATAAAGTGGAGTTTTTTTTTAAAAAAAAAAAAAATTCGTTGAAATGCACCCAACAGGAGTGTCTTGTAAAACATCAGTGCAGCCAGTGCTTCTAATAAATTCTGTTCTTAAATGCCTAGCCGCATACTTCAGACTCGACTGAAGAGACGGTGCAATTAAACTCGACTAAACTTCAAAGGTTAAAAGCCCCGGAGGCACACGTTTTCGTATTCGAACCGAGCCGTTCTACTCCACACCTCTGCGATCGCAAAGGGGGATCGGCATAGATCAGCCGTGCCATCCGAAAACCACAAAAGGTCATTATCTCTGTACTCTGTGCTCCGTACAATCTGTGCTCCGTACAAGTGCAAACTACACTGACATCTAGTGCGACATCCAAGATATCGTGATGCGTTTTCATCATCTTATGCTTTGGCCCTTGGCCGCCCGCGCCGTTAACATCATTTCGTCGAATGACGATGGCTGGGCAGAAGTCAACATCCGCGCTCTGTTCGAGTCCCTCGGAGACGCAGGACATTCCGTCGTAGTGTCTGCACCCGCCGAAAATCAAAGTGGCACAGGTAACGTCATTCATATTCGATACCAGATCAGACTGACAAGGGCGTAATAGGATCAAAGCAGAAGACGCCCACTGCTCTGACTGAGCCGTGCGAATTCGACAGCTGCCCGTCTGGCAGCCCGGCTGTGGGATACAATGCCTCCGAAGTGAGCTGATCTATGTCTTTGGGGATTTTGTATAACTGACCGAGTCATGATAGCCCCGACTTGGATATGTCAACAGCTATCCGGTATCTTCAATCAAACATGGCATTGAATCTCGTGCCCCTGAATTCTTTGATGGCGCTCCTGATCTGGCTGTCACCGGCCCCAATGTCGGAAATAACATTGGACTCACAGTTTACTTCTCAGGAACAGCGGGCGCAGCTACTTACGCGGCTCACACCGCTGGAATCCCTGCTATTGCCTTCTCCGGAGCGACGGGATCTCAGACCTCATGGAACACCTCTCGTTCTCACTACAGTGATGTCTATGCGGAGCTGGCAACCAACTTGACCAACCAAGTGGTCGCTGCTGGAAAGCCATACTTGCCACAAGACATTTGGCTGAATGTCAACTTCGGCAAAGTGTCTGACTCCGAATGCGCCAACCCGGAAGATTTCTCTTTTGTGTTGTCGCGCATCCATATTGCCGTTCCCCTGATCACCCCAGACGATGTGACCACGTGTGGCAGCTCGAGACTTCCAAGCGAGCTCGAGGTTTCACTGGCCTCGGGATGTCATGCCAGTGTCTCGGTTGGGCTTGCAAGCTCAAAGAATGACGCTAATGCCACCATGCAGGGGGTGGTTTTGAACAAATTGGGCAATTTCTTGACCTGTTTGTCTTGATTGGTGCGGAAATCCTGACAGATGGACATAAACCGAGAACCCTTCGCGTATAAGGATTAAATACCACAATTATTCTAGAGCTGCGGAGCTCGTAAGATTACTACACGTGCTAGAATCTCGATCCCTGTAGCGTTGTATCCCAGCATCCTAGGCCGAGTGGCGCATTTAGGCGCCATTCTATGAGAATTCAGGTTAGATCGTGTACAATGTTTAGGTATATTTCCCTAGATTGGTCAGGTGCAGCCTTCGAAGGATTAAGTGAAATCAGAATCTTGAAAGGAGATAAACAGCGAATTATCGGGTCGTCCAACTCCACGAAGCTAATATAAGTGGACTGATCGTCGCCGACTTTACTCCATCTGGACTGAAGACCGTTTCCACCGAACTATGCCCACCAAACTATTTCCGCCGAATCAAATCCCTTCTACAAAGCGGATTCCGGACGGAGAGGGGACATGCCTATGTCGATCGACATTGATGGCTATTAATATTCCACAGCCGGCAATGCTCAGAGCACCACAAACTTTCATTTCACCATGATCCCTCAATTGCTCACAAGCTTAGCTGCCCTTGCCGTGCTGCCTGTGTCAGCTACTCCTCATGCTCTCTCTCGACGAGGAACCGTTGACTCCGATAAGCTGGTCGGGCTCCCGCAGACACTTCCGAGCGGTGCTACTGGTGATCTGTATTTGGCCTACCAGCCCCATCTCAAGGTAGTCAATGGCTGTGTTCCTTTCCCAGCAGTGGATGCGGATGGAAACACCAAGTATGTCCTCTTGACTTCCCCTTTTTGATTTCCCAGACACATGATCCTAACTTTAGTAGTGCCGGTCTCAATCCCACGGGCTCATCAAATGGTGGCTGCAGTAGCAGCACAGGTCAAATCTATGGTGAGATTTCCACAAAATATTCGCCCCTGGAAAATACACGAGAGCGTTGCAGACTGACTCGCACGGCTTTCAGTGAGAAGCGGCGCTTCAGGTGACCACTACGCCGTGATGTATTCGTGGTACTTCCCCAAAGACGAGCCTTCCACTGGTATTGGCCACCGGCACGATTGGGAGGGAGTGATCGTTTGGCTCTCCGATTCCTCTAGCACTGCCGCTTCCAACGTGTTGGCTGTCTGCCCATCAGCACACGGCGGCTGGGACTGCAGCACTAGTGATTTCACCCTTGATGGCACTTCGCCTCTGATCAAGTACGAGTCCATTTGGCCCGTTGATCACTCTCTCGGTCTCACAACAACCGTGGGTGGTACTCAGCCCATGGTTGCTTGGGAATCGTTGTCAAGTATGTTGTGCCTGAGAAAGTCCCCATTTCTGTCAAAGGAATCGGCTAATCATCTTTTGCAGGTGCTGTTCAAAATGCTTTGGACACCACTGATTTTGTTAAGGCCAATGTGCCTTTTAATGAGAACAACTGGGCCTCTAATCTGGCAAAGGCAACTTTCTGAGATGAGGACAGTAGCTGATGGGAATGATGTGCTATGATGTATATCATGGCGGGTGTATAGTCTTCGGGTCTTTTTTCCAAGGTCAGAATCACTTGAGCAATAGTCACTTTAAATATATCATAATATTTGACCTCCTTCACAAGAAAGTTTCGATGCATATTTGGTCTATTGATAATACCACGTGTAAATGTTTTAATGACCCAAAGTTTTTCCTGACGATGAGTTGTTGAATCAAGTGTGCTCGACGTTCTCTATCATGTCAGCTTGCTGTTTGCCTTCCAATTCGGTTTCCCGGGCGTGTTGATGAGGAACAACTGGCTGACCTCCCGAGGAAAAGACACCACCGGTGAAGCCACCTTTGGCAAAGATTAAGTTGATGTCTTCTAGCTCGAGACCCTTCGTTTCCGGATAGAAGAAATACACAATTGGGATCCAAAGGAAATTGAGAACAGCAAAAATGACAAAGACTCGCCAATTGATATTTTCTAACGTGTCTCATGTAAGCGGCGGTTCACGGAAAGCAGTGGATGGAGCGGAGGAGCGAGTCTCAAGAAGGCTGGAAACTTACCGATTGCGATCGGGGTGATCTTTACTACCGCAAACACAGAAAGCCAGTTGAACGCCGAAGCTATTGCAGCACTTTTAGATCGTAGAGAGGTCGTACTGATCTAATGTATTTGTTAGCTCAGTACGAATAACCAAGCGGATAGGTAGTCATGTCTTACCTCGGAGGGGTAGAACCAGGGAACTGGTAGCCACCCTAGACCGTAGAAAATTTGAAACAGGAAAATGAATGCAGTGGCCCCATATGCATCCTGCACTTGATCAAAGGAAAGAAGTATAGCCACCATCATGAAACAGAATGAGAGCCCGGCGGCGGACACGATGAGCAGAATACGGCGTCCAAACTTGTCCATCATGAGAAGTGGAAGAGCAGAGCCGACCAGATATGCAAGCGATGTGCAGCCGGATAGGATCATTGACATATTCCTGGACATGTGAAGGGCATCCGTGTACACCGTGGGGGCATAGTAGTTGCTGTGATTGTTAGTCAACCCACCGAGGAAAAGGATAATCACATACATCATATTAGACCCTGTAAACTGTTGCATGATCTCAATGAGTATGATTAGGAGCAATCTTCGCCAGTTTTGCAATTTTCCATGCGAGAAGAAATCTCGCCATCCCACTTGATCACCCTGGATATCCTCGTGTACCGCCTTTTCGATATCGGCCAACGCTTGAATGACCAATGGGTCATCGGGCGAAACGTCATTGATTGCCGCAATCACCTCACGTGCTTCTTCATATCGATCGTTCTTCATGAGCCATCTGGGTGTTTCGGGGAGTCCGATGACCTGCAAAACCAGACAAACAGCAAACACAGCCTGGAATGCAAGGGGAAAGCGCCATTGCAACGATGAATCCGTGAAACTGGTTCCATAGTCCAGCCAGTATGCTATAAAAGATTCAATCAGCAAGTATGCCTTCAATATCACTTAAGGAAGCCATACCGATGCAAAGCCCGAGAATCGTCATGGTTCCCTGTAGAGTCAGGAGAGTTCCTCGAATCTCGGAAGGGGCGCTCTCGCTTTGGTAGACAGGGGCAGTACTGCTATTCATGCCATTTCCCTAGATAATCATTAGAGAGGTCATAAAGCATCGTCTCGGTAGCCAACGAACCACTCCGGTAACAATCCGGCCAACAATCAGCTGTGCAACCGTAGTGGAAGTAGCCAGAATGGCAGTGCCCAAGATCATGATAGTTCCACCAGTCATAAGCATCCAACGACGTCCAAGTCTCTCACCAATAAAGAACACCACGATGGATCCGATAATACACCCGATGTCATATAGGGCCACTATGTCTCCTTGCAACGCAGCATCTGGATTGTTGAAGTCCCGACCGAATCGATTGTCCGCCCCAACAAGGCCTGACATCACACCCTAATAACCCGAAGAAGTTAGACATTTTGCAATGCGAAGAATATAGCCCTATGAAATAAGGATACTGAGATGGGGCGGAGAACTTACTTGGTCATATCCGAGCAAGAGAAATGCCTGGCAGGAGGCTGCTGTGACGGCAAATACCAGACGCCTACCCCGAAGGTTATGTTTGAACATCTTCAGCCCAATTGACTTTTGGTCTTCAATGAATCAATTCCACACAATTAATGTGAGCAAGGACTTTTTGAAGGCTGACAACGCTGGGCGGATCAGGCGTTTCTTAGCCGGAGGCATAATTCAGCCACCATGCTTGATCTGCACTTATCTTGCGGCAGTCATTTCATCAATTCGACTCTCGACCAATCATCACGGGAACTTTAGAAAGTGACTCGGTAGTTCGGGCTTGGAGACCGCGAATGCGGAGAGCCTGGGACAGGATAACAATTGCTGAAGCGTGGAGCTGGATCCACTGGATTGCTTGTCCGAGGGACAACTGCGTACGAGCATTGATTCAGGTGGCTGTTTGCATTTTCTGGGGCCCAGGGCAGTGGCAAACGGGACCCCCGCGCTCGGGCTAGGAGGCACCGAAGAAAGTGGACCCGATTGCAAGAGATCAACACGGGGAAGATCTGAAAATAATGACGTGAAGAAATCAAAATTTGAGTCAGTATGGAATACTCCGTAGGTGTCTTTGACCTTGACTTGATCGAATCGCAGTATTCAGATGGGACGAGCAAGCAGTACGAGTAGGACAAGGACAAATGGAGAGAATTCGGGCTGGATTTTCGGTTTTGGCTGCATTCTGCTCGGCATCCCACTTGATTTTTACAAGCTCCTGGGGAGGGGGGACGAAGAAAGTGAAAAAGAAGAAAAGAGGGAAACGATTTTTGTATCGATGGTCTTGAAGTTGGGACAGAAGGTAGTCAATAATTAACTGAGAGCAAAGACACCCGAAGGGATTAAAATGACGAAGATGCAAGTGGAAGTTGAGAAATGACATTTATTTCAGCATCATGCCGAGTGAATGTGGTGCTGTCTCCACGAAGCCGTTTCTCTCGTACAGGCGACGCCCTGGTTTGTCGGCAAGCAAGGAAATATAAGGCTCGCCATCTTTCGGTGCCTCTTGTTTGATCTTCCGAAGCAAGGCCTTCACAATGGCATCCCCAAGCCCCCGCTTTTGATGTTCTGGATGCACCGCCATATCGGCTATGTGGAAATACCTTGACTGAAATTTAGTGGCATAACAAAAACTGTAACACTTCGTGGAATCTTTACCAGCCACCATCTCCAATAATACGGCCCATTCCAACCGGCTGCAGATCATCTCCAAACGTAATATAGCATCCGTACCAACTGCCCGTAGCTACCGCTGCAGCTTGGGATGTGGTCTTCGGTGATAAGCCGGAGATGGAACGAAGATGAACGTAATCTGGGACCGATAAATATCCTTCCTGGAGCACATAGCCCGAAGGCAGATTACTCTCCAGCAAACCCATTTCAGCAAACACAAGGTGTCCAAGGTGTCTCAAGGGGAAATGTTCCTTGCTGCGGGGATAAACCTCTAATGACTTGGCAGACTAACCTAATATAGTTAATAGACACTATTTTTAACCAATGAAAAACTAGCCTGACTTTGGGCTGCATCAGGACGAATATCCAGGCCTACATTGTGCATGGTTTTTTATGGCGTTCGGGGTGGTATTAAGAATCACTATGCACAAGCTCTAGAAAGAAATGGGTGGGGGTCTCATAAAAATTCAATTCAGACTCAAATCGCGGTAAAATATTCTCAAGCGCTCAACTAATATACATCACACATCACTAAGTTTCACTTGCCATGCAAGGTTGCATACAACCTCAAACCACATGGTATGTCTAGACAGATGTAGGCACACATTGGGAGTAGTAAGGGTTCATAGAAGAACATGTCGCTGGTGATGCACAGGCAGTCGCCCCAGACCAGCTGGCGCCTCCACATTGCTGGTAGACGGCCTGGGTTGATCCACCACCACTCCCTGTTATGGTGGAAGTAGTCGCCTGGCTCGGTGCAGATAAGATAGGCCGTCTGGTGGCGGTCACCAAAGTAGTAGGTTGAGCCGTGGTAACAGGCGCGACTGTTGTAGTAGATTGAGGAAGCGAAGCGGTAGTGGTGGCAAGCTCAACACTTGTTGCACTTGTCGCAGTAACCGTTTCCCCACTTGCAGCAGCACTTGTCGCAGCACCCGATCCGGTAATCGGAGTACCTGTAGCTGTGATTGCGGAAGTGGTCTGTGCAATAGAAACCGCACCGCTGTAGAGGGTTGGACCCGGGACAACCTGGTCGGACTGATGTTAGAATCGAATGCAAGAGATAGAGTGTATCAACTCCCAAGAAATGAAAGCTAGAAGCAGCAGCTCACATAGGTTGATAGAGAGGTGTAGATGTTGACCAAAATTCCAGGGTCTGTAGGGCTATACAGCTCGGTGCCCAAAACACCTGCTGGTACGTCTGAGCCCGAACCGGTAACCTGGAGGTTAAAGCACTGCGGGTAGTTCTGAGCTCCACCCTCGGTGCCAGCACTATGAAGTGCAATTCTTTCAAAAAAGGTTAGCACGAGGACAAAATGCTGCAAAATGATGACGTACAGCTCGTGTCTCAAGACATAATTGCCTGGTGCAATGGATTTGGGGATTTCGACCATCCAAGACGAGCCTTGGTTAATAAGCTGATCATCTCCCCAGATGCCAGGTACATTGGAGCCATCAACCAGACCAACACCATCAATCTTGAAGAATTCAAGCTTGGTCTTGTCCACAGTCTCACAGCCAGCTGCACCGCAGCTGGCAAGATAATCAATGACAGGTCCATGATGAGAATTGGGCCAGTCAGTCCATTGAAGAAAAACTCGGTCACCTGCAGCTACGACGGCATGACCTTTCGCGTTGGTAGCATTTCGATGACAGATTATGTCCGAATCAGTGTAACCATCTAGTTCATCAGAGTCAGATATTGGGCCGTGATATAGATAAGGGGACAGCATACCAGGCTCAATGAACCCATTTGAAGTGTTTGGCGTACCCCAAGCTACCACAGTAGGTGGAGAGTCTGTGTATGGATAACTACCGATGTCCCAGCCCCCGAAAGAGACACCGTTGATCACAATGTTTGTGACATGGCCGTGTGCTGCCACCAAAGAGGTGAAGAGAGTCGGTGCGAGTAGTTTGTACATTGCGCATAAATCGATAACTTTCGAAAGCTCGTAGGGATTGGTCGAAATTTTCCCAGATTGAGCAGAGTCAAAAGGCTGGATTGAAGCTCGAGATGTTCCTGAGACCTGGGTGACGGCAACATTTATAGGTGATGACTGGAGGCAAGCCGTACTTAGCTCCATAGTATCCTTCTTTCCTATTCATGTTCCAAGCCTCTGAATTCCAATATGAAACGTCGTGGCATAGTGATGAGCCAGCTAGCCAATGAAGCGTGTTATGAGTCGATTCAGTCAGATTAAAGTGAGGACTCTGCACGGAAATTGACAGGGCTTAGTGCATGTAGCTCCAAAAGAGTCACAACGCCACCAGCGGACCTTGCGCCGGCTCCGTGTCAAGATGGCTCAGGATGAAGAGCTACCGTGAAAGTAATATCAAAGCCAGGTGGTGAAGGGTCAGAGGCATGGGCTTTGTTCCGAAAAAAGAGGAGCTCCACCATTCTCAAACATGATGCGGTCTCAGGAGGCGCCCTTGGCACCCTAGGAGCATTTCACCCATTAACCCACACATCAAAAGCCCATATTCAAAGAATGCATTCGAATCCAGCATTTCTAAGAAGGGTAATCGTGTCCGAAATTCCTGGTTTGGACGTGGATGGGGATGGGCTGCCCCTAGACGAGAAATCCATTAAAGCTGGACACCTAAAAGACGACTACATATCAAGCAAAGTCAGTAGCGACAGTTATCATTGTATGCTACCACAAAGGGTGTGAAGAATAGCGAGAAAGCGCGCGTTAGGATGGGTGCAGGGGGGGGGGGGGGGGGGGGGGGGGGGGCCCCGGGGGAGGGGGGAGGGGGGGACCCCGAAGGGGTGGGGGGGGGGGGGGGGGGGGGGGGGGGGGGGGGGGGGGGGGGGGGGAAGCAGCGCCCGAGTACTCCGTACCGCGACTCCACTTTAGGCACTGGAATGCGATCAAAACTGACCACAAAACATGAAATTGCAGAAGATTGTTCAGATTCAAGTACATAGGGTAGTAGTGAGTTTGCTTTATTAAGATCATCTATTCAGAACTCAATCAGTATGTACAACTCTATAAACCAGATCATGTCATGTCACATCCAGATTTCTCAACCTTGCAGTTTTCACAGTAAGCCTCTCAGAGCCTCCCCTAAGGCCATGATTGCCATGGCTTGACCATAAGGCATGGAGGTCAACGGAATCTGCTTATAGAATTCAAAAGAGTCGCCCATTCCGGTCCCAAAGCTGGTGTTCTGCAATTCACCACTCTCATCCACGTGTCCCATCACCGCGGCTATAGCCTTTTCAGCGACAGCGCGATATTGGGGATCGAGATATCTCTTGCGGACGGCTTTGAGGATACCGTATGCAAATCCTGCGGTCGCCGAAGCTTCCAAGTAGGAATCGGGATGATCGAGAAGAGTGTGCCAGGATCCGGAGGAGGACTGCAGACGCTGAAGAGCTTCACACTGTGCCTCGAGAGTATCGATCAGATGGAGGCGCAGCGGATCACTTGGTTGGAGGTCAAGAAGTTCGATGAACTCAGGAATGACAATCGTGACCCAACTGTTACCACGCGCCCAGCGTGCGTCGGCAAAGTTGTGACCACCGTCTTCGAAGGTCCAGCCGTGGAACCAGAGACCTGTCTTTGTGTCGAATAGATATTTGATGTGAGTCAAGAACTGCTTCTTGGCCTCGGCGATGTACTCCGGGCGGTTTAGAAGCTTGCCGATCTTTGCCAGCGGCATGACAGTCATCATAAGGGTATCATCCCAGAGCTGCTGGTAATTTTCAGTGATATAGGTCATGTGCTGCATACCACCGTAGCGCGTGCGTGGCAACTCATACATCGCCCACTCGGCCCAGGCGTCGAGCCATGGCAGGTAGGTGACATTGCCGGTCTTTTCGTAGACGTATGCGAGGGTTAAAAATACCGCCATGGTGTTGATATTCTTTGTAGTGCCTCCTTCTGCGATACGTGCCGCATACCAGTCTTCAATGATTTGCAGCAATCTCTCTTCGCCCGTCAACTCGTAGTATTTCCACAGGCCGTACAATCCGATGCCGTGTGTCCACTCCCACCCGTGCCACGATTTGGTGTCGATAATGCGCCCATCGGGGAGAGGAAGTAAGAATTTTCCCGTTTCATCTTTGATGTTGACCAAGTTGTCAATCAACAGGTTGACGGTCTTGTGAAGTTCGGGACCTGAGGGTTTCGGAGATGACATTTTGTTGAGTGTGGCGCCAATCAGCGAGACGAGACAAATTATTCCAAAGGAGAAAATCAAGAATTAGGCTGAATATACCCGGCGTGGCAAAGGCTAATAAGTATTCTGGAGGTGTGCGAGTTCTTCCACTAATGAGCCCGAGAGGAGAGCGCCACTAGGAATCCCCCGCGCGGGCCAAGCTTCATTCGGGGGAGTGAGGGCCGAAGTGTCACCTACGTGCATTGCCGACAGCATTTTCAAATTATTTCCACTCGGACCACCCCCGCCATAAGCGAGCAAGTGAAAAGGCTCGGGATAGTGCATCCCCGGACTCTGCTGACCCTACTCCACTCTCGGACCTGGGGAGACACTAGCACATGCCCCTCCCTTTCGCCAAGAAAACCCGGGGAACCAGGAGGCGAAGGGCCCTGCTTGGGCGCTGGCTTGACTCGTTTTGGCTTTCGGTTAAAAGTCTCTGCTAGGATTCATGAAAGCCACATGACTCTAACTGTCGGGTTAATCATGATCCTTGGGGTTAGAACCACTGGGAACTCAAGGACATGCACGGTCCTAGCAAAGGTTGGCCCACTATAAGGTCGAAGAGGCCGCCCAGCTTACTTTGATTCTGAACCCTGTCGCTTCTGATATCTGCCCGACAGTCTGTGCCGCTGAAATTTTGCAATGACCAAGGGAGACGATCCCCAACAGGGGAAGGAGGTAGCTCCTCAGTCGGGCATCGAGCTCACTCCCCAACAAGGGCTCGAGGTGGTACCTGTCGAGGAGGGAATTGAGGTGACTTCCGGGAAGAGAGAATTCAAGGACGTCGACATGGGAGAGTACAAGAGCAAGCAAGACATTTCACATGTCGAACAGGTGCTCTCATGCTCAGACGACCTCGCCAAGGATAACATGGACATCACCCGCGTGGACAAAGAGATTCAAGCCTACGCTGCCCATGGACAAGTTGAAATTGATGAGGAAACCAACAAGAGGTTGAAAAAGCTGATTGATCGTCGTGTCCTGGTTATCATGATCTGCACATATTTCTTGCAGGCCCTTGACAAGGGCACAATGTCCTTTTCCGCGATCATGGGCATTAAAAAAGATGCAAACTTGGAGGATGGCCAAAAGGTAAACACCATCATCCCGGTGAATCTCAGCCTCCAAATACTGATATCTTTGCGTCCTAGTACTCCTGGTTGACCACATGTATCTACATCGCTGTCCTCGTCGTCGAATACCCGACCAACTGGATCATCCAAAGGGTTCCCATTGGTAAATATTTGGGTATCAACATTTGTCTTTGGGGCGCAATTTTGGCCCTCCATGCAGCCTGCCATAACTTTGTCGGTCTTGTCACCGTACGAACGCTCCTTGGTATCTTCGAAGCGTGTTGTCAGCCCACTTTTGTTCTTCTTTCCTCGATGTGGTATAAAAGAGAGGAACAGGCAGCTACTGTGACTTACTGGTATGATGAAACCTAACGCAACCCAAACCAACATGAGACTGATATCGAGCAGGTACATGATGAACGGTGCACAACAGATCGTTGGTGGTTTGCTGGCCTACTGTTTCACTCTCATTGGAGGTGACAAGGCACTGAAGTCTTGGCAAGCGCTCTTCATGACATATGGGGTGATTTCTGTCTTCTGGGGTTTATTCGTGATTTGGTGGATGCCAGATTCTCCAATGCGTGCTAAGTGCTTCAGCGAGGACGATAAGCGTTTGATGGTCGAGCGTCTCCGCTCTAACCAAACCGGTATCCAAAACCGTCGGTTCCGATCCTACCAGATCTGGGAGGCATTGCGCGACCCTCAGATGTGGTGCTACTGCGCCGTGCAGATGTTCACAACTCTCCCCACTAGTGGGCTGGGCGCATTCTTCGGCATCATTATTTCAAGCTTTGAGTTCACCGTCCTGCAAACCCAGTTGCTTGCTATGGTTCTGGGCGTTTATATCATTGTGATTCTGCTTTCGTCCGCATGGCTTGTCAAGAATACCGGCCAGAACACACTCATAATGTTGTGTTTCATCATTCCGTAAGTGCCCCAGCTCATATCCTTTCCAATGATTTCGCTAACAGGGCACAGGTCATTCATTGGAACCATCGTACTCATAACTGTTGAGAACACCACGTTGTCAACCAAGGTCGGACTTCTCATCAGTTACTATATCACAATGTCTTTCTGGTCAGCCCAGACTCTTACTTTGTCCATGGTGTCGCGTAACATCGCTGGTGCTACGAAGAAGTCCACCGTGGTTGCTGCAACCTTCATCTCATGGGCCGCTGGTAACGCCATCGGTACGTTTGGGTCACTTGAAGAAAACAAAGAGATTCAACTAACAATAATCAGGCCCACAGGTATTCCTCGACTGGGATGCTCCACGCTACCACATTGCATGGAGTGTTCACTTGGCTTGTTACGCATGCATGGTTGCCGCGGTGGTGTTCCTCCGCTTCCACCTCAAGCGTGAGAATGCCAAAAAGGACAAGATTTTGGCGGAAGCAGGACTCTCTGCGGCAGATCCCAACCTTGTCCATGCCTTCGAAGATAAGACGGATCGGGAGAACCTCAACTTCCGCTACGTATACTAGGACCTTTTGTCTATACCCTCTCGTGGTCTCTGGAAAATGTCGCACATATTCAAGTACGGCAGGCCGGCCGTAAACATCCAACTAATGGACCATTGCGTATCTACTAAGTGCAAAAGATCCACTGATCAATTCAACGTATAATTCCAAAGTTCATGTTTCCTTTTCGTAAATTGTAATAATGTACAAGGGTATAAATTAATAGACACGAGGTGCGTGGCTTCCACGTCCATCAGTCCCATGCATCCTGCGAGTTCCGGCTGCCTTAGAGGAGAAGTTAGCAATTCCGTCCCTTCAACAACTGCTAATAGGTGCTCACCTTCACTCCAGGTCGGTGGGTGAGAGATCCTCTCAACTTCAACATGGCTCCCGAAAACTTATCTCCCAAGGTGGTTTTGCGTCTATGATGATGCACAGGGGCTGTGGTGGTGGTATGACCATGATGGCCACCGTGGTGACGAGGGGGCGCGGTTTTCGTGGTTGTGGTTGTTTTCACGGTTCGAGATCTGGCATTTCGTCCCTTCAGCCGACTCATCAGCGTTGGTTTACTGGTGCGAGTTGTTGTGGTAGCAGGACGACGTCGGTGAAACATTTTTAGAGTCTTGATAGATGATGATCGTTTCGAAATGAATAGAGTAGATGGTCGTGATCAGTAAATTGGACTTTCGAGTAATCATAAGGGTTTTGACTGAAACTTTAGAAGCCTGTGAGATTCTGAATAGATATAAATAACAGAGTATGAAGAAAGAGCTTCCCACACGGTACGTATGCCAAGGATGGTTTCGCCTTCGAAGACTGCAGATCTCGAATGTTGACAGCAGCGGCGTTCGACCGGCGCGTCATCCGAACGACGATCTTAGTCGGTCTCTAGTCACCGCGTGCAAGATTCACATCACACATAGGACAAACCTATGACCATTGGTCAATGATTTTCGAAGACAGGGATATATATTGGGAATACGTCCAGATGATGCAAACGCAGGCAAACGTGTACGAGTAAACAGAAATCTGTTGAAACATTTGGAGTGATGTCATCGGCTCGGTGTCTCTGATCTTCGGAAGTTGATATTTATCTTATTTTGGTCCTCTACCGGATGATATTATTTGCTACTTAATTACCCTAGATGAAAGTTCTGACTTAAATGATAACACAAGGTTGATATCGTCAATCTAGGATGGTTTAAATGTTCCAGGGTTACGCTTTAGTGAGGTGAGTGTCTACTTAGTATTCAGGTGTATCTGCCCAGGTGAATAGATCTTGATATGCCTGACTAGAATCAATAAGTAGACCCACCGCCCAAAATGGAAGAGACTCCCTTCAAAAGGACTTCTGGAATCGCAAGGCAGGTCCTGTAGTACTTTCGTCTACGTTGAACTAGTCGCTCACAGTACATAGACACCTAGGCAGTCCTGGAGACGCTTCAACTACACCCTGTACCATGCATCACTGCACACCTAGAAAGTGCTTCCAAGGGTATCGCTCCTAGATCTCTTGCACAATATGGCCCCGGGGACGACCTCATCAAATCCATGGAGTTACTGAACACCGGTCCAAAACAAACCAGCGTTCCCAAAGTGCCCTAAACTGCGCAACTTTAGAAGTAAAGGAACTCGGAGCCACTCGCAAGCTAGCGCAAGCGCGCGTCTTCGGGTTCTCAATTTGAGCCTCATTCTCCCTACCTGCTCATTATTGGTCCTTTCTATTTGCAGATGTTCGCACCTGGGCGGCATGTTGGCAATCTACTCTACCTATGCAAAGATATAAAAATCTGGAAGACTTTGCCATTGCTACAGTCCACTCAAGATGTTAATTTTGTCAGGTCTTTTTGCTTTTGGTGCTAACCTATTTTCCTCGATCACCGAAAACAAGAGCCCACACTAAAAGATGACATGTGTCCACAGGAGTGAGACATTCTTTACATTTGTTTTGACACCCGGAAGTCCCTAGAAATCATTCTCAACAGAAACGGGATCAAATAAATCAATGGTTTAGGCCAACCACAGCGAGGTACTCCGTGCTCCGCACAGAGAAGTACTTGAAGGGAATAAATAACTAGCACAAGCACAGGCCGATCCTGTCTTTTGGCCGCCACGACAGGGTGGATCTCCGATCTTTACTGGTTTTGGTGCGACTTCCGCCCCATAGCTGCTCGTAGTGCTTATCCCGAGAGCCATTGGCATACGGAGTACGGAGTACCGGGGCTGGACCAGTGCCTCCAAGGGCATCCTCAGCCCCCGCACTCCGCTAAAATGCTGAATACTGAATTGTGGGTATGATGGACACGAATCAAATCAGGAAGAGGCCGAATGGCTTTGTTGAAGTGGTGAGATGGTATCAATGATTGCCAAGGCCCCAACTTTATCAGCATCAACGGCGTGTTTTGGCTCTAGTCGACAGCACTAGTGGCCTGTTAGTTATGCAATCAAATTCTATAAATATGGAGGGGGTTTCTCTTCGGAAATGATCTCCTGGCTTCTCAATTTCGCGAGGTTTCACGCTTGATCCTATACTCAATATGGCCGCACAATTGGACTTTTCCGTGAGCCCCCTCAACTAATACCAACTGCTAGCATCATTTCACTAATATCACAATAGACGTTTCACAACGTGATCAATAATGAATTGACACAGACCTCCCAAACCCGACATGGTATCAACCCCGCCAACAGTCAACCCAATCCTCCCGTACCTGTTTCGACCCAAGAGGATCTTGACGCGGCTGTCAAGGCAGCCAGAGTGGCCTTCAAGACATGGACCAAGACTTCGTTCGAGGAACGCAGAAAGGCGTTGTCGGCGTGGGCAGATGCCATCGAGGCCAACGCGAGTGGGTTTGCTAAGACTCTCACCATGGAGCAGGGAAAGCCACTTTCTCAATCCTCCGTGGAGGTGGGTATGTCAGGGACCTGGATTCGAGGCCTGAGTTCAATTGAAATTCCCGAGAATGTGATTGAAGAAACCGAGGATAGAACGATTGTTCAACGCCATGTACCTCTCGGCGTGGTGGGTGGAATTGTGCCTTGGAATTTCCCTGTTCTTTTGGCCGTGGGTAAAATCGCCGCGGCTCTGTATACCGGAAATACGATCATCGTGAAGCCCTCTCCTTTCACCCCATACTGTGACTTGAAATTGGCGGAGCTCGCCATTCAGTTCTTCCCTCCTGGCGTGGTTCAATGTTTGAGCGGTGACGATACCCTGGGCCCAATGATCACTGACCATCCTGATATTGATAAGATCAGCTTTACTGGCTCTATCCTCACAGGCAAACGGGTGATGGCTTCGTGCGCTAAGACTCTTAAGCGTGTGACTCTTGAATTGGGCGGGAATGATCCCGCGATCATCTGCGAGGATGTTGATATCGATGCCATCATCCCCAAGATCGGCATTCTGTCATACCTGTGTAGCTCACAGATCTGCATGATGATCAAGCGCCTCTATGTGCACGAGAAGATTTACGACGAGTTCTTGGACAAACTTGTCACTTTCGTGAAGACTCTGAAGGTCGGCGATGGCACCGAGGAGGATACATTCTTCGGCCCCGTTCAGAACGAAATGCAGTTTGAAAAAGCCAAGGACCTGTTCAGCAGCCTTTCCACCGAGAGCCTCAAGACAGCTCTGGGAGGCTCGATCGAGAACTCTCATGGATATTACATTCACCCGACCATCGTCGACAACCCTCCTGAGTCATCACGGGTGGTGCAAGAGGAAGCGTTTGCTCCGATTCTGCCCGTTCTCAAATGGTCCGATGAAGATGATGTTCTCGAACGTGCAAACGCTCTGAAGACTGGACTTGGCTCTTCGGTCTGGAGCAAAGACTTTGACCGCGCGACCCGCATGGCAGACCAACTCCAGTCCGGCAGTGTCTGGGTGAACAGTCATTTCGATGTGTCGCCCACTGCGCCCATGGGTGGCCACAAGGAGAGTGGAATGGGAATGGAATGGGGTCTGACTGGTCTGCTCACATACTGCAACTCTCAGACTCGGTGGTTGAAGAAGAGCTTCTAGATCGAGGTTGCTCTCTGAGAGCGAATTAATACATAAGGTGTATGTATCCGTCAACCAAAGACGTAAAACTAGATGTATTTCTATCAATAGCTAACTTAACTGTAAGGCAGCCACGGCCATGTGACAACGCGAGTGGGTTTGCTAAGAGTCTCACCATGAAGCAGGGAAAGCCACAAGTATTCAATAAAAATTAAAGGGGACTTTAACAGTTTTGGATCATCGAAGATTGCACCTGGACATGCTCCTTGTTATCTCGAAACAGGCCATGCGTCTCTTAGGAGATTATCTTCAACCCCGAGGTCACCAGAACCTATTATTCATCGCAAAGGAACGTGTTGCTTTGTTTTTCAGCTTCTTCATACCTTTCCTCAAGTAGCAAAGCGACAATATCACTATGTTGTTGCAAAGTTATGTCCGACGGGAAACTTTTCCGATTATGTTTCAAGAGAACAGACGCTCCTCTGTCGAGTGCCATCAGAGACTCGGGACATTTTAGATGATTGATATCCAAAAAAATTCTCCGCAGACAAGCCGTATAGTGTGCTAAAAAGGATTCGTTCTGTGCTTGTCGATTTATAGCGTTCTGTAACGACGTACGCATCCGATCGGACATCTCCATCGTGTATCACAGTTTGATTCAGTCTTCGGACTTGGTCCTTGCAGCAGCTTTTTGTGTCTTTTTTTTAGAACATCCCGAACCCATGTTGCAATTGCTCTTTGTCTCAGGTCAAGGTGTTTTTTCACGATGTGCTTGGAGTTCCTTGAGATCTGCTTCGATTTCGGATAGTTGCATTCTCAGTTTTTTCATCTCTGCAAGCATTTTGAAGCTTGGTTTATTGGTGGCGATTTGCTGCTCGGGGTCATGTTCCAGTAGGGTAGCCTCAATAAATTTAAAGAGATAAAATTACCGCGAGTTTGAGTTTAGTCATGACGTTTTTCGGAACTCCGCCAATCTCGAGGACCTTTTCTTGTCTTCGGTTGACATTAGACCTCGTGAAATTCTTGGAGAATGACTCAAAACGCCAGTAGAAAAGGAGGAAAAGGAAGGAACGAGGACCGGGACACAGAATCCCACAGACCCGAGTCACTTTCGTACATCGGCGGTCTCCGATATCGCCCCTTTCGTTTATAATCCCCTGTCTTGACCTCCCAGTAAACGAGATCAGAGCTGCACTCAGTCTATACTATTTTTCGAACTCTTCCAGACCAGTGTCCAAATACATCATGTTGTACACCAATGCCACTATCGTCACAGTTGATGCTTCGCGTCGTATCATCACCGAGGGCGCGATTCGCGTCGTCGGGGATACCATCAACGACATTGGCAAAGCTGAGAAGCTGAAGATGGTGTATCCCGACGATGAGGAATTTGATCTCTCCGGTCGGATCATTATCCCCGGATTGATTTCAACCCACATGCATACAGCACAGACCCTGCTTCGAGGCACTGCCGATGACCTGGAGCTGGTGTCGTGGTTGTGCGAACGAATCTGGGTCCTGCAGGGTAACTTCACGGCGGACGACGGATACGCCGCAGCACGCTTGAGCATCGGAGAGATGCTCAAGTCCGGTACGACTTGCTTTTTGGAAAGCATGGTAAGATAGCAGATAGACCGCGTCGTGCACCAACTAGGCTGATTCTAACCCTTATGCAGTTCGCCGACCGGTACGGATTTGACGGGCTCTGCCGTGCCGTAGAAGAAAGTGGTATTCGTGGCTGTCTGGGCAAGATTGTCATGGATATTGCCAAGTATGCCCAAGATGACGCATGGGCTATGCACCCTGGTCTCGTTGAAGATCGCCAGACCTCACTTCTGGGCACCGTCGAGATGTGGGAGAAGTGGAATGGCGCGGCCAACGACAGGATCAGAGTCTGGTTTGGTGCCAGGACACCTGGAGGGTACACATTGAGTCATTCTTTGTTGCATGCAATCGCTGACAGCAAGCCAGAGTCTCCGATGCGTTGTACAGGGAGATGACAAGCATTTCCAAGGAGAAGGGCATCCCCGTTACCATGCATTGTGCCGAAGTCAAGGCCGATCGCGACTTTTTCTCGTCTGTCAATCATACACCGATGTCGTATTGCGACTCGGTCGGCTTGCTGAGTGACACTACGGTTCTTGTCCATATGGTTCACTTGGACGATTCAGATATCAAGTGAGAGCTCCAGCCCATGTTGACATACACCAACTGACCATAGCCCCAAGGCTTCTGTCTGCTTCAGGGACGCATGTGGCGCACTGCCCAACTTCCAATGCAAAGGTAAGTGATCCAACGTGACGGCTGCGTCCCAAAAAAACCACTTATTTCACATCTAGCTCGCATCTGGCATTTGCCGAGTTCCTGAACTCCAGCAAAGTGGAGTCAACATCGGGCTGGGTACCGATGGTGCACCATGTAACAACACGTGTGATCTCCTGCAAGAGATGAAACTCGCCGCGATTATCCACAAGGGAATCTCGCAGGATCCAACCCTCGTCCCGGCAGAGAGCGTGCTTGAGATGGCTACCATAAATGGGGCCAAGGCGCTCGGCCTAGATGACCGGATCGGAAGCCTGGAGAAAGGCAAGAAGGCTGACTTTGTAGCGATTGACGTTCGTGGTATTCACACGCAGCCGTGGTTCAACCCCGTCAGTGCGATTGTGTATACCGCGACGGGTCGGGATGTTGATACCGTTGTAGTGGATGGCAAGGTCGTGGTCCAAAATGGCGCCCTGCTGACGATGAACGAGGAAGAGATCGTTCAAGAAGCAAAGAAGAGGAGCAAGGAGGTGGTTGAGAGAGCGGGACTGGGTGTGAAGGTTCAGCCTCGTTGGCCCGTCGAGTAAGAGGTGAGCTGAGGTAGGTAAATCGAGCATATTGGTTAGGTGAATGAAAGCTGCTGCCGTTGAAGGTGAATCGTCGGCCCTGTCATAGTACGTCCACGGGTAGTGCTCAAGTGTCAACTTAAGTAGCCCATACCATTGGAAGCCACCTGCCGTCGGGACAGGACATAGTTCTGAAGCCAAAGATCATCATCAAACAAGAAATGGTTAGCTCCTCGGTCTAAAAATATTGGAAATCTACTTCAGCTGCTTAGGTCCAGTCAGGAACCAGAGAGGGATCAATGTATCCAAAGCAAAAGCGTTCTGTGCGTGGGCTATACGTTAATATACAAGAATCAAACATGGACACGTCTTCAACGCTTTTTTGCAGCAAAAAATTGTGGGATTTGTTTTGTTCAGCCACCCGGCTGCAGACACGCCGGTCTTGGAACCAGCCATGGGGATGAATCCGCTGTCCATAAAATACAATGCCGCGAAACCGCAGTCTGTCGGAGGTGGTATTAGAAGCGGGTAAAACGCAAAGGGATCTTTATGCCATGTTGAAGAATAATGATCCAGACCGAACACCTGAGGAGAGAGACTCAATGTGGAGATGTTATGAAGACAGGATGAGAAGAGGGGATAAGATGGCCGCGATCGAGGAGAAATGGTTCCATCGCGTTCGTAAAGGGAGGAGGTATTTAGGCAAGGGCCTTCTGGTCGGATGGAGGAGGAGGAGGAAGCTGTGAGTGAGTTGAGTGGTTAGCGAAACGTCCTACAGCCCGCGCCAGGCACATGAAGCCAAAATCAATGGGACCGTGATACCTCGAGCTTTGTGTTATCAGCCATCATGCGCTGGAAACCAATACCAACACCCTCAATGACGGCAAGGAAGACGGCACACATAATCGCGGAGTTTCGGGCAGCCTTCACACCACCACGGACAGCGAGAGAGCCACCAGTGAAGAAACCGGCGATAATAGCGTTCCAAGGATCCTCCTTCTTGCGCATTCCCTTGATAGCGCAGTCGTACTGGTAGAGACACGTTTAGTCGATGATCATCTCGACCCAGAAAAAGGGTTCGCATACTGTGCTGAAAAGACCTCCCCAAACACCGAAGTTACCACCGAGAACGGGAGCGCGCGCCTTGATGGCTGTGAGGGCACCTATCCGGCGCTCGCCGTAGGGGCTGTTGCGGAAACCTTTAATACCGTGCCACACGGAACCACCAATGGCACCCATACAGAAGGCACCTCCGAAGTCGCTCAGGGCAACCCATGGGCAGGGATCGCGTGTATGATCCATGATGTGTGAGGAAGAGGTTAATAGGCCGGAAGGGAATAGAAAATAGTCGTCACAGGTCGGAGTGATGGGATGGGAGATGGGTCAGAGAGACCGTGAACTCCCCGAATCGCCGACAATTTTTCCAGGGCACGTGACCGCGACAGCGTCCCGATCCGCGAGTCTCTCAACCTTCATCTTCCTCTCATTCGCTCGGGTTGTTCAGGATCGGGTGTTTTGTCCGTGGGAAAAGAGGCAATTTCCGGCGCATTCAAGTTCTGATTGTGGTGCAAAATACCACAGCGCATTGAAGGAATCAAGTTACGTGTGTCGTGCCTCATTGAAAGTCCGAATCAAACGGCCAACCTGAATTTCGTCAATGCTTATTCACGGCGCCATCTATGCCATGATAATCTTGTGTGGTTGGAATTTCTGATCAATCCGCAATTCTCAATCGCAGAAAGCGAAAGATGGTGATCTATGAGTCGTGGGGGCATAGTCCCCAACCCCGGACTCCCCGGAGAACTTTGCCTTTGGACTTCCCTTGGAGAGCCAATGAGAACCAAAATGACCAAATGAGACTGCAACAAATTACTTTCAGCCGAAGCAAGAAGAGATTCCAGAATTAGCCAATTCAACAGGGTCACGCATGGGATGTGTTGTCTGATCTCGGGGTGCTATCCACTCACCCGTCCACGTCAGTATAGTAACTAAGCCTCTAGATGAACGGACCCCGTTAATTTCACTCGTGGTACGGAGTTCCTGCAATTTGGTCACAGGAATTTCTACCTCCAATGAACACCAGTACATCTATAGATCCACTCCACTTCGGGCGCTGTCAACGGAATGGAGGCACAGCCCCCTCGCTAGACATCAAATCAAGCTTCTTTCCAAGCCCTGGAGGTTCGTGAATAATCTACCCACAGAAGACTTG
The DNA here is from genome assembly GCA_911197225.1 of Penicillium salamii. Lineage (NCBI taxonomy): Eukaryota > Fungi > Ascomycota > Eurotiomycetes > Eurotiales > Aspergillaceae > Penicillium > Penicillium salamii. The sequence goes on from CAJVOY010000078.1 coordinate 113,446, forward strand.
AGAGTAAACAAGATCTCATCTATCTTAGGCACTTGGATAGTATTGGCTATGTCCTCCCAGTCGAGCCAAGGCGGTTTTTTGCCGAGCGAAGAGCAGGTTCTCGCATTGCTAAGTCAAATACAAGACTGGCAAATTAATCACGGCTTTTTGCTTAAGCTCCTCGAGTCTGAAACAGAGCATGATGTGTTGTCTTATCCTGTGGGTGTGAGCCTCTATCCAACTTCCTTCCCGAAATCGCTGTTCAACCGGGCAATGGATATCCAGTCTGTATATAACGAGCTTTATGTGGCCATTGCCAGAGATGAAGCCTGGTTATATGATGCAACAAAAGAGCTTATCCACACCGAGTCCCTCGCCAATGCTCTGTGGGGGATTCACGAACAAAGCAAAGCAGCGGGCGCCGTGCAAGAGATCTCAGCTGCAATCTTTCGATCTGACTATATGCTCCATATGACGAATACCAAATCGCCCGATCGGTTGGACGGGTCTGAAACAACATTGAAGCAAGTCGAGTTCAACACCTTCTCGTGTGCAGGAGCCAGCCACGCAAAGAGAGTTGCGGACATGCATCGCTACATGGCCCGAACTGGGGCCTACAATTTCAAAGATGCGCCCGAGAATCATAGGCCACGCGCATCTTCACTCCCGCGCAATGACAACGTTGAGTCACTCGCATCTTTGCTAGCTACGGCCCATGCGGCCTATGGCGCCCCCAAGAGCCAAGCCTCGAAACAGACAGCGGTGCTATACATAGTGCAGCCTTACAACTTCAATGTTGCGGACGAGCGACCGATCGAGTATGCATTATGGGAGCGAGAAGAGTCAGTGCCTACCTACCGGCTTGACTGGGGAGAAGATATCATTCAGTACACCACTCTCACAGAAACAAAAGAATTGCTCTTCCACCCACCGTGGCTGGCTGGTCCTGATCCAGTGGAGATATCTGTTGTCTATATGAGGGCCGGGTATGAGGCGCATGAGTATAATCACATTGGATGGCAGGCCCGTTTGCGTCTCGAGCAGTCATCTGCCATCAAATGTCCGTCTATTTTGTCGCATATCTCGACCTTTAAAAAGGTCCAACAGGCATTGACTGCGCCCGGTGCACTTGAGCGCTTCCTCTCACCCGACAAGGCTGCCCTGATCCGGAAAACATTTGTCATGATGTATCCCCTGGATCAATCAGCAGAGGGGCTACGCGCTCGGAAAATCCTCCACGATGACGACAGCTCCAACTACATATTGAAACGTTCACTCGAGGGCGGAGGCAACAATATTTACGATGGTATCCCAGAATTCCTTGCGTCAACTCCTCCTGGTGCATGGTCATCATACATACTGATGGAACGAATAAAAACTCCTGCGTCGATACCGAGAAATATCTTGATAAGTCGTACTGGGGTGGAAGAAGGTCTGACTGTGTCAGAGCTTGGAATCCTTGGGACCTGTCTTTGGAAGCAAACGAAAGAACCGCCCCTACACAACACCTGCGCTGGCTGGACGTTCAAAACCAAATTTGCCGATGTGGATGAAATGAGTGTAGTGAAAGGATATGGATGTTTCGACACCCCTTTACTTAAGTGATCAATTTATACAGTATTCCGTACTACAGCTGTGAACCTAGGTCGACATCGGGATACACCCTCGGCTCACACCCAATAAACCATGGATCTTTTTGTTTGTCCCCCATCCGAACCATGGTTATTCCAAACGGAACCTGGGAAGCTATCTGCCTTCTCATTGGCTGAGACCAGTGCAACCGCTGGCAGGACCCGCACCCCACCTGGGCAAACGTGTCGCACCTTTCAAGGTTCTTTTTACTTGACATGCGCTTTGTGTTAGCTTCTTCCTCCCCGTGTTGAATTCTTTTTTTTTTTTTTTTTTGATAGTGCTTGCCGGTCGAGTGCGCCTTTTCGCCATGGTTGCAACAGGTATGGCCAACCAGCCTCCCTTCCGGTCTCGGGTGTACCAGCTTGAAATGCTGGAGGCCAGCCAAAAGGAAAACGTTATCGTTGCGGTATGTTTCACGACGAAGACTAGGAAATGATGGTAGGAATTCTAATCGGAGTCAGATGGATACTGGAAGCGGAAAAACTCACATGTATGTATTTTACCGAACTATTCGTGGCTAGATGGATTCCTGATATACCCCGAAAAGTGCCATCCTTCGCATTATTGCTGAGCTCGAGAAATGTTCTCCAGAGAAGGTATGGTGCTTCGTTAAATTGATTGATACGAAGCGACTCATCAATTTCAGCTGATCTGGTTTCTAGCCCCGACAGTGGCCTTGTGTATCCAGCAACAGGAAGTCATCAGTGACCAAATCCCCAATGTGAAAACCAAGATATTGACTGGGACGGATAATGTCGATCGTTGGACCGATCAGGGTATCTGGGATGCAGTTCTCAAAGACATTCGGGTGGTTGTATCCACCCACGCTGTCCTCGCAGACGCCCTAGGCCATGGCTTCATCCAAATGTCCCGGCTTGCTTTGCTTATCTTTGATGAAGGTGACTTACCTCACTTGGAAGCTTGTGAAATTTATGATCTACTGACAATATCCGCAGCTCATCATTGCAGAGGACGTCACCCGGCAAATAGAATCATGCAGAACCATTACCATCCTGCTGTTTTGAGGTCAGGTCGTGGTGCCGTACCCCGAATTCTTGGTCTTACTGCCAGTCCAGTGGTGCAGTCCAAAAAAAAAGAGCTCGAGTGAGTTGCATCGTTCCCCATTTCATCTCCGCTATCCAAAATTCCCTGCTAGACTCCCCATCTTCATCAACTGATTCCTTCATACTAGACTTATCGAAGCCAACTTAGACGCAGTATGCAAGACTCCACGACAGCATCGTGCTGGACTTTTGGAGAATACACATCGCCCAATTTTAGAGCGTATAGACTACGCACCATTCGACAAACAACACTATCTAATTGGAAGCCACTTGCTCCAACCCCTGATCAAGTGTTGTGGCTCTTATGATATCCAAGGGGATCCATGGATCGACTCATTACGACAGAAAGGACAAAATGAACAGCTTGAAAAAGCCCTCGCAAGTGGTCAAACGTTTTGCAGTGAACAACTGAGGCGATTCCTGGAGCGCAGCTGCCACATTTATGAGGAGCTTGGCGGTTGGGCCACAGATTTTTACATCGGGGCATCTATTGATCAACTGCAAAAATCAATCCAAGAGATGGGTGATATGTCAGACCTGAATCAAATGGAAAGAAAATACCTTCTAGAGCTGTTACTTACAATTCCGAAGCATGATGCTGATTGGGGAAGTCCACACGTTTCTTTCAAACTCCAGACACTACTCAACTTCCTTGACAAAATGGCAAAGCCGGAATTCTCTGGATTGATCTTCGCGAGGAGGAGAGCGACAGTGAGTGTTTTGGTTCGTATACTGTCACTGCATCCGAAAACAAAAGACGTCTTTGACTGTGGGGCATTTGTTGGCTGGTCTGGAAACCATGCTAGGAAATATTCACTCGGCGACCTGCTGCACCGGGATCTGCAGCGAGATACCCTCGAAGAGTTTAGAGCTGGCAGAAAGAACTTGATAATTGCCACCGATGTTCTTGAAGAGGGAATCGACGTCAGCGCTTGTAGCCTTGTCATATGTTTTGATAAGCCACCGAACCTCAAGTCCTTTGTACAGCGACGTGGGCGTGCCCGACACAAGGAATCAACATATGCAGTGATGATTTCAACCAAAGACAGCTCGCTGGATCTACTTAAATGGCAGGAGTTGGAGGAAGTCATGATCAAAGCGTATCAGGATGAAGAGCGCCGCCAAAAAGAGGCATGGGAGCTAGAGGCCCCCGAGGAGCAAGTGTTGGAGAGGCTTTGGGTAGAAAAAACCAAGTAAGATCTTGCCACCCCTTCGTCGATATCTACTGACTATCTCAGTGCGGTTTTGACTGCGGACGACGCAATCCAGCACCTGCACCATTTCTGTGCCGTGCTACCCGTTGATGAACATGTTGATAATCGACCGATGTTTGCCTTCGAGGAAGACAGTACGGGGTTGATTAGGGGCATTGTCACCTTGCCGAACTCTGTCCACCCATCTGTTCGACAGACGAGGGGACAGGCCGTATGGCGCACTGAAGGGGCAGCCAGAAAGGAGGCAGCATTCCAAGCATACAAGTCGCTGTATGCGTATGGGTTGGTCAATGACAATCTGTTGCCTCTGACGAGGAAGCCCGAATTAAGATTCTCCGAGAAAGAGACTCTTCCGTCGATCATAGACGGAATGGAACAGTACGATCCGTACGTAGATCTTGCGCGGGGATGGAGCTCAGGTCCTCTCTATCAGACCCGCTTGAAGATATCCAACCAAGGCGTTGTTGATGAAGATTGGGCCATCTGTTTGATATTACCCCAGTTCATTGCACTGCCTGACCCAATTACTCTCTACATGGATCAGGAAACAACATGTTCTCTATCTTTTGACCCGTTGACGATAGTTCCGGATATCACTTCGGAGATATTGGAGCAGATGAGACGAATCACGTTCATGTATCTCCAAGCCCCCAGCTCTCGACTGCGAGGCGAGGAACGGGACTACGTGACTCTCTTTGTGCCTGATCTGCCTCATGCCCGCCTGAAGGAATGGCTTGTCAGGTACGATGGGAAGGAGCCGGCACTGGAGATGCACTCCAGAGAGCCGACTCGGGCTCCATCAGGAATCATCCGTGATCAAGCTAAATTCAGTGAGCCTCGGATATTTGACAAGTGGATTGTACCAGAGGTGGTTTCGAAGTCATCCCCGATCGAACTGGAGTGTCATTCCCTACCAAGGCGGCGGAACTTGCTTCAGGTGCGGACCTCGACGACGGCGGCAACCGCAACAGAAGATGGGGAGGTCGAGGCGCCCCGCAAGACGTTCATTGTGCCAGCTGTAACCTGTGATGTGGACAAACTCCCAGTCAAGCAAGCTACGTTTGGCCTCGTCATTTCCGCTATTCTCGACCGACTGGAGGCTTCGCTGGTGGCTCATCGCTTGAACGACACTGTTTTGAAGGGCGTTGGCATCCAGAATATTTACCACGTCATCACGGCCATTACGACACCCATTGCGCAGGCCAGCGTTAACTATCAGAGATACGAGTTCTTTGGTGATTCCGTGCTCAAGTTCACCGTGAGCTGTCAGCTCTTCTTCCGCAATACCAACTGGCACGAAGGGTATCTCTCGGAAAGTCGAGACAAGCTCATTCAAAACAGTCGTCTTGCTCGGGCTGCACTAGACACCGGAATCGACACCTTCATCCTGACAAACCGTTTCACCCCTCGCAAGTGGATTGCACCGTTGATTCGTAACAAGGCGGAGCCCAAGGCTGCAAAGAGACGCATCTCAAGCAAGGTTCTAGCAGACGTTGTAGAGTCTCTTATCGGCGCAGCGTATGTCGATGGTGGAATCCGCAAAGCGCAAGCCTGCCTGCATCGCTTTCTGCCAGAGATCGACCTTTTCACAAGTGAAATCTCACCGGAGATTATGCCGAATGGGAAGGGTGTAAGCAACCTGATCAATGAACATCGGTTAGCTGGCCTAATTGGGTACACTTTCAAGGACCCAGCTCTTTTGACGGAGGCACTTACTCACGGCTCTTGTGAGTACGACATGTCCACACAGTCATACCAGCGTCTTGAATTCCTTGGCGATGCTGTCTTGGACATGGTAGTCATGGCCATTATAGCGACACACCCTGCCGAAATGGACCAAGGCAGCATGACCATTCTCAAACACTCAGTTGTGAATGCCAACCTGCTTGCATTCTTCTGCATGGAGCTCAGCGCACCAGATCACTCGATGGACATTGAAGTTACAGACGAAGGCGACAGAGTCAACCATGTTCCACGCCATGATCAAATCCATCTCTGGCGATTCCTCCGCTTCCACGGGCCGAATGTGGGAGCAGCACGCGAATCCTGCGTGGAACGTCACAAGGCTCTTCGCGACGACATCAACGATGCTCTCACACACGCCAAGGAATACCCCTGGGAACTCTTTGCCCGACTCCGCGCCGACAAATTCTTCTCCGATATCATCGAGAGTACTCTGGGGGCCATCTTCATCGATTGCGGCGGCAATCTGGATATTTGCCAAGAGTTTGTCGAGCGTATCGGCCTGGTGCGGTATGTTCAACGGGTCATCGCTGATGGCGTGAATGTGGTTCACCCTCGGAACATCGCCCAGAGCATAGTGAAGGGCTCTGGGACACTGGTCTTCAAGCGCAAGAGGGTCGAGTCCAAGAAGGGTGCCACCTACCGCTGCTCGGCGGTAGTGAACAAGACCGAGATTGCGCTGGTAGAGGGTTGTGCCTCTGCGGAGGAGGCCGAGGTGAAGGTTGCGAATGTTGCCATCCAGCGCCTGCAGGAAAACCCTGCACTGGTAGTGTGAGCGATCACTGTTCGATTATGTTGAGTTTCCTCGTTGGATTTGCTTGTCGGGTTTTCACGCGGGGCTTCAGAGAAGATGTCAGTGTATAATTGCTTCATGACCCCAATTTAAGGATAGAATTTAACAATCAGATCCAAGTGAAGAAAATATGTATTGAGGCTAAGATACGACCCAAGAAGAAAAATGATGGAGCTGACCCTACTCCTTTGCCTTGCCCTTTCCACTACGCTTTGACCGACGAACAGGCTCAGGCTTGGGATCCTCCGATTGTTCTTCCTCACTTGATGCCACCATGCCAGCCTCATCACTGCCCTCAGAGGACTGGGGATCTGCGTCGGCCTTTGACAAAGCTTCTGACGAGTCTCCCACGGGCACAGCATCTTGACGCAGGCTACTCAGGATCTGTGTGGTCTCACTTTCAACCCCATTCCAAATTCCGCAGCTGCCGCACCGCCAGCGACCCAGCTCTTCCAAGGTTTTGATCCCGGGAGGCGCTTGACCATTGACCAATCGACACCCACTGCAGATCATCACCATCCGGTTGCGAGGCTGGGTCTCATCTTCGCCGAGCAGTACGTCAAGAAGACGATCGTACCAGTGCGGTTGTTCGATGTATTCTCCGCTATTGGAGTAAGCGTTTGGCGCAAAGCCAGCTTGCTCTGCAGAGCTCGGGGGAAAAGGAGATGGAGATTTTTGGACTTGTGGAGGGCCTTGAGCGAGTTCAACGGGAGGGGAGGGGGGTTGGGGCGACGGATTGTTCGGGGTTTGCGGTGGGATAGGACGGTAGATGTTTGCGGTCGGTGGTGGGGGAAGACCTGTGCGGGGAGCAGGTTGCGGTGGCTGGACATGCTGTTCCTTGCCCGTTTCCCCCTTTGGAGCAGGTGAAGCCTTAGGAGACTCGGCGCCGTACTTCTCTAGCAGCTCCTGCGTGGTGTTGTACTTGGTGGCGACCTTGAGTTTTTCAATGGTTTCTTCCCTCTGCTTGTGGAACTCATCTAGGCGAGCTTGGTTGCGGGAGATTTGGTAGTCAAAGAACTTGGAGCTGAGCTTGCGAATACCATAGATCCTAAAGAAGCCAAAATTTGCAGGTCAGCAGTGCATGTAATCTGCGGAGAAACTCAGGACGCACACGACCGGCCCGCCCGCAATAGCTGCATATTCCTTCACCCCCCAGTTGTCCCATCCGAAGACCAAGGTAATTGTGATGGTATAGAACAGATAAGCGAAGGTTGAATAGAGAGTCCAGAGAGCTTTGACCCTCCGCGACGACTGACGTTGCTGATCCAGTCGCGTCGTGGTTTGGGTGATCTTTGTCGACAATGTGGACAGGGTCTTCTCGAAAGAAGCCGCTGAGTTGTCGTCGCCCTAGATCCTGTCAGTCCCAGTCTCATAGCGCACACACAGGGTCCTCACCTTCCAGGGCCAAAAAGACACCATGTTTGCATTGGGAGAGGTGAAGCTAACCGGTGCCTGGGAAGGCGATGTCGCGCACGGACCACGTGCCATCATTGACGGAGTATATGATCTATTGAATCTCCTTTTCCTTTGCTCTTTAATTGCTTGTGAAAAGGGAAAAAAGAAAATGGCCTTGAAAATAGATTGGTTTTCATTTCATTGCACATCAGGGTTTCATCTAGATTTATACATATTCAACGAGTTCATCCTATTTGGCAAGCGTGTTTCCAAGCTCTGCAGCGCGGGAGGTGGCAGCCTGCACGGACTTGTCTACGGTCTCCTTGAAGTTGAGAGACTCAAACATTTGGAGAGCCGCATGTGTGGTGCCGTTGGGGCTGGTGACATTCTTGCGCAACTGAGAAGGAGCATCAGAGCTCTCAACCAGCATCTTACCAGCTCCAAGGCATGTCTGGGTAGCCAAACGAGTGGCTTGTTCTTCAGACAGACCCAGGGCAGTGGCACTTGCAACAAGGTGCTCAACCATAGCGAAGAAGTAAGCGGGTCCAGATCCTACTATCAGTCAGATCGCTATACTTGTATGGGATCTAAAGTTCACTCGAACAGCCCGAGGCGAAAACTCACCAGACAAACCAGTGACAACATCCAGAAGCTCCTCGCGGTCAACCCATTCGGTAGCCTTGCTAACACTTCCAAGCATAGCATTCACGAGCTCCTTTTCGGCTTCGGTAACATCCGCGCTGGCGAAAACACCCGAAGCACCCTCACCGACCAGAGCAGGGGTGTTAGGCATCACACGGACAGTGTGCGCGGTACGACCATCGCTCGTCTTCAACCACCCCTTCAAGCTATCGAGGGTGATACCAGCCGCAATGCTGACGACGACGGGTAGAGTGGCGCGGGGGGACCACGCAGCACCAAGCTCCTCACACACACCCTTGGTGACCTGGGGCTTGACAGCAATGATGATCAAGTCGGCATCTCCACCAGCTTCAATGTTGGAGGTCGTGGTGCGGACTCCGAGAGCGGCCATCTTCTCGCGGTTGACATCCCACGGCTCGGACACGCAGATGTTCTGCTTGTTGACGCCCTTGTTGACCAGGCCGCCAATGATGGCGGAGGCCATGTTGCCACCGCCGATAAAGGCCAATTTGCTTTCTTGGAGGGAAGGCATTGTGTTTGATTGTGATATGTGACTCTTCCAAAAGGCCTGGGGAATCCCGCACTTATGTAAAAGTCTGGTGGGGCAGCTCACCGGCCCGGTGAGCTGCGGTCTTGTCGTGTCCGCCATGCAATCGGACATTTCCTTTCTATTTGCCCATGACACATATCGGTGGTTTTTTATGGAGATCCTACGCTATCGGACTATACCCCGCATTTAAAGGGATTTGCTCGCGCATTGACTCATATGCACTCTGATTCTTATCCCCCTTAACCACAGTCTGTTTCGCCGGAAGGGTGGGTGGTCGAACGACTACCTAAATTACTGACTCTTTTCCATATGACTCCTAGACAGCCGAGAAGCACAGGCTTCATTAGCAGGAATGATCCGCAGACGATCGCCATGTCCAATTCCAAAATCGCCCATATGAGAGAGAATGAGCTGGCGTCTGGGTGGTTTTTGGTCCGATTAGCATATGGGCTTGGCCTTTTGACTTGTACTCACACGTAAGGTTGCTGGTTTCATATCTTTGGAGTTCCACTATGCGCAATATACTGAATATACAAACTCTGTGAATCATCGAGTTAGCCATTGCACATGAAGGGATCCGGAATCCCTACAAGCATCCAATGGTGAAGAGGATTGTCAACTCGATCTTCTCATGTCGAGGCATTTGCAACTTCCATACAACGGGCAGTGGTAGACAGAGGATGAAAATGTCCTCCACGGTTGACAAAGCTCCGATGATGATGAAAAACGTAGTTTGCTCGGACATGCAGTCTCCTCCGATCTCTCTGGTCCAAAAATATTGAACTGGCCAGCATTGAAGCGTATTTCCTACCAAGGCAGTGATCCCCCAGGCGACAACAAAGATGATCGCTCCGGTTATACTTCGTCGAAACCAATTCACCGAACCGAGTAGCTTGCGGAGTAATATCAGAATAGATATCTTCACAAAGACTTGTGCCGAAGGCCAGAACTTGGTAAGAATCCAATTCGCCTAAGGTGCGCGGATGTCAGTTATATTCTCCATTGTAAGACGGATGTGGCAGCTGTACCAAAGCGATCTGGCGACGTTGCTCTTGTGGGAAACTCCAAATGTCTCTGCCCGACCCGATCTCAAGGAAAGCTGCTATAATCAAAAATTAATGTTTATTCGGTGCGGGAAGTGGCTGACTCACAGTATACAATACACGCCGCGACACCACAGGTGCATAGCAGACCAAAACCCATCAATAAATCTTCCACACGTAGGCCACGTAGCACTTTCAGACGAGAATAGATCCGGAGAGCGAAACACAGGGCTGCAAAAGCAGTGCAGACAATTGGCACGACGATCAAGACGCTCTTCCAATAGTCTGGTCCGTGGGGCATACTTGGCACCTCGATCCGGACATGTGGAGACTGGGGTACTTCTTGTTGTGACCCACGTCGATCAAGTAGATAGCGAGTATCATTGTTTCAAGATGAATTATCCAGCCATGAAGACATAAAGACAAGTGTCAACCCCAGAAACCCAGAATTGAAATGCCCGAGCTGGAGAAAAAAAAGGTGGCTGTGTGGCGCTCACGATGTTGATGTCACTGGTCTTCCTCGGCCATGGCGATTTTATGTCAGCGCCGTATACTTCCAGGTTCCAAGGTTCACCTTAGACCTGTGAAGTCGTGTATATATTCAATCGCATCGTAAAGGACTTTGACCCTTGGTGTATGAGGAGCAGAGTAATGTTTGATGTTTGTCTGGCCTGGTGGTGAGAACTTGTTGTGTCTATATTTCACACACTTACGTTACTCCTATATCGTTATCCATTCTTCTTAATTTGTCTATCCATCGTAAATATGCATACCCAGAGGGCAGCTTACAATTGATTGGGAGCGAATATACTAAAAATCGCGGAGTACAAAGCTCGAGGCCATTGATAGAACCAAACCTTTCAGATCAACCAAAAAGTATAGTATGCCGCTAAATAGACATGAAGTATAGAGTGACTGGAAAGAAACCATCAATATCTCTGATTTGGGGTAGATCAAGATTCACGGATGCTCTCCAAGTTTTGAGTGGCAGACGAGGCTTATAGCAACCTGTCTTTCTTGCTCATTTCCTCGCATTGAATTTTTATCGGAATTTGCAAAACGCGTCAAATTCATGTTTGTTGCACTTCCTACTCTGGATCAATAACACGATTTGAAGTCAACAATCACCCATTTACATTTCTACCTTTGACTCTCACCTCACTTGCCAATCGATTCTCCTTTCTCTCATCCCTGCTTTTTTAGTCCTAACTAGTCTCGCTAGCTTTTTATCGTGGGCGTCGGCCTACCTTGTGGGTATCCTATTTTGGGCAAAAGTTTTGCTTTGTTGACATATCTGCCTCTCTCGCGATTGAGTCAAATTTGAAACAAGCGCTGCCACTAATACCTTCCAGTTCCTGATCCAGTTGCACCATGGCCTGTAGGTCTGGTCAAGACCCTGAAGACTGGCTCCAACATCTGGCTGGGTGGCGCTCAGAATGTCAGAGATCTATTCAACGGGAAGAGCAGATAGCTTCCGGCGTCCCAATCCAGCCCGGAGATGACTATGTCCTTTCAGGTAGCAGATCTTTACCACTTCTTCAAAACTGGCCAATCGAGACGCCCCCACCTTGGTCCTTGAAACATAACGACTCCGCCGCATCCGATTCCCGCCGTACATGGAAGCCGAAAAGAGTGCGTCTGTCTGACGCGGGAGTGGTCTATGCTCTCCTGGCTCTACCGCAATACTACCGAACTCAATTTCTCTCATTCGATTTTGATGCGAATGGAGACGTGCGCAGAGACAGAATCCCAAAACCCCCCACCGTCATTGTCTACCAGAACGGATTGCCGACTCTGTTGACCTGGAAAGGTGTGTACATCTTGACTGGGGGATACAACGATGCAGGCTGGTTGTTGGCCGATGCATACCCAAACTGCGATCCCTTTTTCCAAAGCGGGCTCGTGTTCCCTGCGATCGAGATAGAGACATGCGACGAGCTGAGCACCCAACTAACGCGATATCACCCAATGCCTACTACTGGCCCGGAAAAGTCGACTGGGCTCTGGGGATATGGTGGATGGTCAATGGGGATTCTGCTCAGAGGCTGTGACGATATTGATGCACACTGCTTGGTATTGGAGGGCAAAGTCCTTTCTGGGTATCAAAAGTTGGGCTCTCTCTTTGGATTCCAGACCATGATAAGTTCCAATGCGGACCCGAGCGATAGGAACCAGGCCATTCAACGCAATATGCCTGCAGAATCTACGCTTGATATTTACCATCGGATTGATTGGGCCAGCATTCCCGTGCAAAGCTTGAAGCATGGGGATCCTGTGGCGAAGATTGGACATGGAAGCGACAACAATGTTAATTTGCCAGTCCGATCTCGAGACGCCAAGAGGAAGAGAGAAATTGACAGCGAGGAATACAAGGATGTGGTAGCAGCTCGACACGTTTCGCTGTTAGCTGCCAGGGGCGAGGCACCTTTGCCAACCCAGGACCATCTGGATACATCCTTGTCAACCCCTGACACATTCCAAATTCTCTGGAAGCAGCTGAAAGAGGTCGAAGCCACACCCCAGCGCTTGGATCTGTTCACGGCGGTTGTCGCCCTGGAGGATTTGTACCAACGATGGGGTTGGAATGAGATCGCTGCCAAAATTGTTCGCAACAAGTTCTCGCAGTCAGAGGCTGCCGCCTTGAGTAATATGGCTTGTTGCCTCCCACCCAGGGTCAGCTGGTCAATGCTGGGCTTTGACATGAATCGGGATGCTGTTGCGATTCAGCATGCATTTAGCTACAACACTGCCCGGTCTGAATTTGCGTGCAAGGTTGATGACCTTGAAGAAGGGCCCGTCAAGAGAGTCTACAAGAGTTTTTCGTCTTACTTTGGTCGACTCACGACTCCCGAAGCTACGGAACAAGTTTACCATCTGAACATACGCTCATCAGAAAGCCCGCGAGATGTGCAACCGGAGCAATCTGAGCAAATCATACGATCTCCCGAAATCCCTCCTTGTCATTCGCATGATAATGAGCCCCATTGTCTGCAGCCGGGTATTGCCTTGTGCGAATACATGGATTCGATTAAAGAAAATGAGCACTATTACAGAGAAAACAAAGCCATTGGAAAGTTCCACGAGCAGATGACAGCATTCCTTGAGCAGATGGACCACAATCGCCCGAAAACACCCACATATGAATAAGTGATTGTTGGAAGATGAGAGACTATGTTTCTGGAGAGGTGTTTGTGTTACCTCTCCACGGAAATCAACAAGCAGGATGGATCGGTGCCTAAGTTGACTGAGAAAGTAATCGGATCGCAAGCCGAAGGCAGTTTGTCGGGTTTCTACCATTATCGGCTGAATCTCTTTAAACTCGTGTTACTTTAGCAAAACACTTCTAAGTGTTGGAAAATCTCTTCTCGTTTGTGAGCTCGCTTGCGATCTTATACGTGAAAAATCTGTATCATTTCACCCTCTTTGACTTTCCACTGAGCCCCTACTAATCTACTGACACTACCTGAATCTTCGTGTGGAATCCAAAATACGACAAATGTGAGACTGTTGAGCCAGTCTTAAGACTTGCGCACCAGGTCAACTTTCCGGGATGAAAATCTCATTTGGTGCGAGTCTGTCTCCGCTACCATAGTTGGACGTAGGTGAGGAACCTTCGCCAGGCTGGCTGTCGGTAGTAAGAGTCAAACATGGCTATTTCCTCGGCTGACAGAGGACGTCGACCAGTGGTGCAATCTGCGGTTTTGGGATTACGCCAAGGAGTTCTGTATATGAGTTTGTATGCGAGGGTAAAACTGAATATGATCAGAATGCCGAGGATATATTGGAAAAAGTTGGTCGCGGTGAAGCCAGTCCCGCTCTATGAATATGAAATATCAGTAAAGATGAACAGTGATATGATAGTACCGGACAGACTTACAGGGGGCTTGATTCCAAGAAAGATACAGCAAACCAACAAGAATATGGAGTTAATCATCAACCAGGCGGGTGCAAGTGGCCACAGTGATGACTTCCATGCATTTACTTCTGTGAAAAGGGGGTCATTCTGCGCTTCCAATGCGCGATGGAACCGCCAGTTCACAAAGGAAATGATGATCCAATTCGTAAAGAAAGAAGCACTTGTGATTGAGATCAACCAATTCAAAACCGTCAAGCCACCAGCTGTTGTGCGTAAGTACATTCCCATTCATGGAAAATCCCAAAGGGGTACTGACCGGCGATCTGAATGTATGAAAGGACCACGGCGACCAGTGAGGTGATGATTAAAGCCCATCTTGGACGACCACTGGAGTCTACTTTAGCAAGACCCTCCCAAATCAGTTTCTGGTGGGCCATGGTTCGCAAAACTCTTGATGAAAGATAAACGGCTTCAGCAGCAATCGCAAGAACGCCGCATATCATTCCTGCATTCAACAGGGAGGGAATTCCGGGGATTCCCGAGTCTTGAACTGCTATGATGAAAGGGGATGCGGCGACTCCGGTTCCCCCTAATAAGCGATGATCATCTGATGGAACCAGTATTGTGATAAAGACGACGCTGATCACGTAAATGAAGTTCACTCGGAATGGAACCAGCTTTGTAGCATGACCCATCGAGAACCGAGGGCTCTCGGCTTCTCCGCCCATGATTCCAATGAATACCTGATCACCAACAGCCCACACAGCAAGAAGGGCACAGTTGGCGAATCCCTGAGTAGGTCAGCGGAGTTTGGAACTGAGAAAGGGAGAACATACTGAGAATCCGTTGAGAAACGGTGGAAGAGATGTCCATGTATCCCCATGGTGGAAAGTGCCCTTAGGTCCAGCTCCTAGAACAAGTGCCAACGAGAGGATTATGATGATGAGGAAAATCACAATTTTGATCAAGGACGTAACGTATTCAAACCAGGCAAAGACTTTGTTTGGGAGGGCAAATATAACCAAGCAAGCGACGAGGAAGATGGTAACTTCACACAATCAGGCTCGGGGTCATATCCATAGGTTAAGGTAGAACTTACTTGTTGCTGCTAAAGGCATAGATCCTTCGGCCCAGTACTGAACGAGCACATTGAAAAAACCAGCTTCAGCGGCGACAATTGCCGTCCAACCTGCTTTACAGTAAGCACAAGAAGCACCAAACCTTTCTCTTGAAAAAAGATACCACCTACCAAGCCACTCGGCAAGGCCTGCACCAAAAGCCAGGGCTGGATCAACCCAACAATCCGCATAGTCGATATAATTTCCAGATACGGGGAAAGCAATAGTCATCTCGGACAATGATTGGAGCACAGCCCAGACACACGTGCAAACCATCGTGTAGGCAATCACCATGTTACCTGGTCCCCCGGTGGCAAGAGCCTTTCCCGTGGCAATAAAGACGCCGCTTCCAATGTTGGATCCTAGGGAAATGATCTTGCTAAGTTGTTAGATGAGTTCGAGCAGAAAAGCCCTAGGCTTGATGTTGAAATCTTACATGAACCTGACGAGGCGAAAAGGAGCGATGAAATTGGCCATTTCTGGTCTCCTCCATCTCTCCTACGGCTGCTTCCTCTCTGGTTGCTGTCGGCTCGAGATCATTGCTGTTCTTGTGATCTTTCTCGTGTTTATACACGTCAGAAGTCGCATCGGGTTGAGACATGGCCGTGAAAAGCTCTCTTGTTGCATTACTAGTTGAGGGTTCTTGTTTCAAACGAAGATATTGTCAACTACAATCTGGAACAGCAATGAATTTATAGTTCTACGTTTGCAATCAAAGCGCAAGGGAGATATCGCCTGGTCAATAGTCTAGGATGTCGTTGAGATAACAAAGATGGTCAACTTGACAGACCAAGTGTAGACTCTGATTCGATAGACTCTGTAATGGATCCACTTCCCCGCAGTCTCAATGCCCTCGTGATATTTAACTTCCTTCTGCCGCCTCTCAGGCTTGAAGAGTGAGATCTTATTAGTCGTAGGCTGTCCTTCGCCTCAGCAACTCCTCGGCTCTTATCGGAACATCAGCCACTTTGGCGCAAAGGTTTGATGGCTTGAAATCAGAGCCTGTCTGGTTGGATGGTCGGATGCAACGCCGTAGCGCAGATTTCAACCGGGATTCTTACCGGGCCCAGGGAGGTGCTGTCGGGTTGTATGCGAAAGACTAAAAACATAAGTATATGAGCGTATTCTACAAGGCCGTAACACTTAAGACATTTCCTTACATGCGATGGCTTTGGTGAACATTGAACCCGGAGAATGTGCCGAAGCAAGGGTTGGGATTGGGTGAAACCTTGCCTTTTTCTGCCAAGAATACACAATATACTGGCATGTTTCGGGCGAGATTGGGGTGATACTCATACAGAAAGATAGGTAAATGCTCATCTGTCTCGGCTCTACTTTCTGAGTTTGTTTTTATACTTGGGTTATCACCACCTGGTGGAGGTCTCCTAGCATGACACATAAGTACATGTACATGTAAGCATCGAGGGGCTGTGGCCAGCTAAAACCTTGGAATCAATACTCTGCCCTCCTAAAATCGGGAAGCAGTCAATCGGGTCCAGGGATAAGCGGGTAGGTGTCAGTTCGGGCCCCGGAGAGATACTGCGTACAAAGATCATTGATCATTGATCCTTCATCTTCGCTAACCGCCAAGATAAATACAAAGAACAAATAAGTGCCGTTTTTGATATGCAGCGAGTCACATGAGTCTTGAGAATTGAAGTTTGGAACTATATGGGCTAGCCAATTGAGCACGGGATAATATTGAGCTTAGTTAATTACTCCACACAAAATAGACAACATCTCAAGCAGTGTTCCAAGATGTGGGCAACTGGTCAAATTTAGGAGGGAAGGTGATCCACTTGCGGCTGAGCCATGGCTTTATATTGGCTGACACACAAGGAAGGTAGTGTCCGTGCGTTTCCATTCGCAGAACTACGCCCCCGCGTTTTGGGAACCATCTGGGCAGGCGATGATGCTTTCTGGGGATTTAATTGACCTGGAATGTAATCACGGACATGTTTCTAGAGAGTTATGTAGCATCACCTTCCAAATACATAGAACCTTGAGGTGTTGGTATTGACGGTTGTCTCCTGTGAAAATGTATATAAACTCATCAGATCAACCCATCCATTCTTGCATTCCAGACAACACAGTTTAACTCAAACAAACAAGGCCCAAAGTTCAAAAAGACAAAAAAGCAAACCATGTCTTCAGTCATTGATCTTTCTTTGCTCAAGGGAACTCCCGAGGAAAAGGCAGCTACTTCGGCAGCACTTTTGCACACACTCAAGACCCGCGGAGTAGCTCAATTGAAGAACCATGGTCTTCCAGAAGCTCTCGTTTCGGAGATGTTTGATTACGTATGTTGCCATTAGAAGCTCACAAGAATACTCTCTGGTTAACAAATTCTAGACGCGTCGGTTCTTCTCACTTTCCCTGGAAGATAAGATGACCGCCAAACACCCCCCTCAGGCCAACCCCAACCGTGGATACAGCTTTGTTGGACAGGAATCTGTTTCTGCCATCAGCGGCTACGAGAAGGGTCTCCCCCAAGGACAGTCAGTCCGTGACATTAAGGTACTGAGCTGTCGATCGACCAAAAACAGAGCCTATGCTGACAGAAACAGGAAACGCTCGATATTGGCGCTGCTAATGACGAGCTCGTTGACAATATCTGGGTCGCTGATGAGAAGCTGCCTGGATTCCGCAAATTCATGGAAGACTTTTACACAAATTGCTTCAAGGTGGAGCTGGAAATTCTCGATGCGCTAGCTCAAGCCCTGGGTGTTTCGTCCTCAGACCTCAGAGCTCTCCACAGCAAGGCCGAGAACGAATTCCGTCTCTTGCACTACCCCGCTATCCCCGCATCCGAACTAGCTGATGGAACAGCCACTCGCATTGCCGAGCACACTGATTTTGGTACAATCACTATGCTTTTCCAAGACTCTACAGGTGGCCTTCAAGTCGAGGACCAGCAGAACCCGGGTGTATTCCGCGGTGTCGAGTCTGGAGGCAAATCGGAGATCATCCTCAACATTGGCGATTCATTGCAGCGGTTGACCAACGATACATTCCGTGCGGCCTGCCACCGAGTTACCTACCCACCCACTGTAAAGGTGGGATCGGATGAATTGATCCCCGAGCGCTACTCTATTGCATACTTCGCCAAACCAAATCGCATTGCATCACTCTTCCCTCTGAAGAAGTTCATCACTCCGGCCACGCCATGCAAGTATGAGGATATCACGGCTTGGGACTACAACAATCTGCGAATTGCCAAATTATTCTCCTAGATATTGATCTGGGCAGAATCTGGCACTCCATGCTCTGTGCTTGAATCTTTATGAATAGCTTGAGCTTCTTTCCGTCTTCTGTCAAGACTCTGCGAAGACATTAGGAAATGTACATAGTCAATATTACAGCGGTTTTTCCATTTTGAAGCATCAAGTAACCAGTAGCGTGGGAAGCCTCACTTGTGACAATGTTG
Organism: Penicillium salamii; assembly: GCA_911197225.1. NCBI lineage: Eukaryota > Fungi > Ascomycota > Eurotiomycetes > Eurotiales > Aspergillaceae > Penicillium > Penicillium salamii. Next base: position 131,902 of record CAJVOY010000078.1, read on the forward strand.
ATAAGAGAGAAAATTTTCAGGACTGCAAACGTCCCTATTCCTGTTTTTGATGGCTTGATAGAAAGAGGGGGCGATAAAACCCTAGGCAAGAAGTTCCGGTCCATTTATCGTTGCTAACTTCGGATGCCTGAATATGGCATTAAATTGTGTTATCAGAGGCAATTTGAGATTGAGCATTTTCAAAAAGTTCAATACCTTTTTCTATCTCGATACGAGTGATACTCTTGAAATGAAAGCCCTTGTACGTGGGTGTCGGGATCACCTCCCTGTTTCGACATCCCGCTATCATCTGCTGTGGGGGATTTCCCGCATCCCCGGGCATCTTCATTCTACCCTCTTTCACTTTCCTCATTTGAGAAACAGACTAGCTGCAATATGAAGGATCGTCCAGGGTTATTACACTTTCCTCCTCAAATGGATAGTAGAAACAATCAACATCCCACGCCGGAAGTGTCAGAAAGCTTGCGTTTGCCCCAAACGTCAGCCACCATACACTTGACGTTCATTAATAACAAAGAGGACATTCGATGGTTGAGTGCTGGGAACGCGGCGAGGCTTCGCCAGTCTATTTTTACAGGTAAGAACAATCCCCGACCAAGCCACGCTATTCTCTGACAGACTTGAAGATGCAGAGCGTCGCGAAATGAGTCTCAAGGTCGTATCGTCGCTTCATGACCAGAGTCCATCTCGGGTCATAGATGAATTGGAGAATGAAAATGATCATTACAACGATTCAAAGCCGTTTTCGCATGTCCGGGGACCTTTCGGCGCTTTCAGATGGTCGCAGCCACCGCCAGATGAATCACCCGGATCCGATGAAGAAGAAACACCAACCTCGCCAGAGGAATGGCTCGAGCAACTGGAACATATACCAAGGGATGATGACATCAACTGTTCTCTTTGGCCACTGGATACACTCGAAGCAGAACTATTCCCCGATATGATTCCAGAGTTGGATATGATATTTCCAGAGAATACTGGAATTTATCTCGGCGGTTTGAGCCAGGAGCCCGACCCTAGATCATTCCTCAGCGGAGGAAATATAGAGGGTTGGACCCTCTTATCACATTACAAAGAACGGATTATCCCACTAATCTCGCCCCTACGACGCGGGCAAGAAACGCCATGGATGAATCTCGTAATCCCATGTGCGGTCACCACATTAGGCGAGCTGACCTTGAGTGGGAGGGTCAATCATGCGAGACTGGCACTACTTAATGCCGTATGGAGCACAAGTGCATTTCATCTGGGCAACAACTCTACTGGATGCTTCGACCAATGGAAAGCCTCCGGAGAGAGATATCTGTTGCAGGCGCAGTCTCACTTCCAGAAATGCATGGAAGAGACCTGCTTGTCGAGCTCGAAAACAAGCAAATATAAGGAGATTCTCATGGCAATATTGAGTCTTTCAAATGCGTTTGTATGGCTACAAATCCGATGACGCGGGAGTTTGCTAACGCAACTAAATAGATGATTAAAGGGGACCCTGAAAAACGACGAGCATGGCTTGTCCAAACTGAAAAATTCATTTGTGTGAAGGGTCTCAGCCAACCGATTCTATCTGCCAAAAAAAGGGCATTACACCACTGCTATGCATATATGCGAATAATGGCAGAAACGACATGTATAATGGGGGATTTGAATGCGAATCTCACTGAAACGAACCTTTCGCCACACGACAATATTCCTTCGCTATATGGGGGTGAATTCCGGATTTATCCCAATCAAGAATTTTCAACCACCGCTATGCTGATGGAAAAGGATCCGGAGATGGCGCAGCGGGACCTTCATCTCGCAATACCTGGCTATTGGAGCTCCACGCTATTTCCCACTGTGTATGGAGTTGACGAGATTTTCCTAATGCTCCTTTCCCAAGTTATTCGCTTGGCCAACGAAAGGGATCTGTCAATGATATCCAATGACCCGGCAGATAGACACCTCAGTCTCAAGGAGTTCTGGACTCGGGCAAAAGCCCTGGAAAGGGCCATTGAGCATCTTCTTTCCCCATCCCTCGGCACCCATCCTCGAGGAAATATTGAGGGTCTTGCGACGAAGGTCACAGCAACCGCTCAAGCGATGTACAACGCCTTATTGATTTTCTTTCACCGCCGGATATACGAAATTGACTCGAGGATGCTCCAAGGCCAAGTTGATGAGATGCGCATGTGTCTTATCAAGGCCAAACAGGAAGAAGGGTACCACGATGATAGCAACAGTGCTGCACTGATTTGGCCAGCCTTTATAGCTGCCTGTGAGGCCATCACCCCAGACTTGCAGTCATACTTCTCAACATGGTTTGAGTTTTGCGCCCGAACCACTGCACTGGTTCATGCGTCAGTTGCAAAGGATATCTTCCATACCATATGGAAAAAGAGGAGTGGGGCCAATGGACATGATGAAGCTTGTAGCTGGCCCGATATCCTACGGGATGGATCCATACGGTTCATGTGTGTATAATGATTGATTGCAAATATCGAAGTTAATGAGATTTCTCCAACACAGACCAGGCTGGACAGCACAGACCTGATCAGGATTTCACGGCACCGGTGTCGAACTTGATGGTGCAAGGATAGAGTACCCTTTTGGGCTTGAACCCCGATCTTATGGACTTGGTTGTTGAATTCGTGCGTAGGGGTGTCTCTGGCCTTTACTAATTTCAAAAGGTGACAGGCGCGCTAACCCCTTCGGGACTGTTTTCCAAGCACCACGTGACTCTGGAAAAAGCTGCCTAATCGGGAAGTTGACCCAATTGGGAAGGTCCAGCTCGGGCAAATGAGGTAATCCATAGGCTGAGTCAATGGGCAGAATCTCGCCTCAACAGGTGCAATAAGCTATATTCGTAATTGGAGGGTAGAGCACTGGATTTATCATTGCTGTTCTAGAAATTGGCCATTTTGTCATCGGAGAACGTCGGAATCGCGCCTCGGCGCACTCCGGCAATGAGCCCACCACTGCAGGACTGATCTTTTCCCCGCACGCCCCCGGATCCCATTGCCTGTAGGGAGTAAGGTCCAGCACAGCCAATGACAGGCTGAAGAGAGCTTATTTAGCGTCATCGCATGGCATAAGGTACTGTGGCCAGGCGTTCGGGATTATCAAGCTGCTTAATACACGGCCCATTATTGGGCCCACGCAAACATTTAAATTTGCGGGGATGCCCGCTTTCTCTTCTCTTCACCCTCAAACGTCTCCAAATCACACATCATGGCTGAATGTCCAGTTGCACACAAGAAGAGCAATGTCGCTGGAGGTGGCACTCGGTATGTCTCTGTCTGGGCACTTCTTCCTCACAGGCTCCTTCTCGGATCCTTTCCCGAAATCCCCGCGGAACTGACCTTCTTACAGCAACACCGACTGGTGGCCTAATGCCCTGAAGCTGAATATCCTTCGCCAGCACACCGATGCCACCAACCCGCAGAATAAGGATTTTGATTATGCCACCGCGTTCAAGACCCTCGACTACTGGGGGCTGAAGAAGGATCTCCATGCCCTCATGACCGACTCACAGGACTTCTGGCCTGCGGACTTCGGTCATTACGGTGGTTTATTCATTCGTATGGCGTGGCACAGCGCAGGTACCTACCGAGTCTTTGATGGCCGCGGCGGTGGTGGCCAGGCCCAGCAGCGTTTTGCGCCGCTGAACTCTTGGCCCGACAACGTCTCCCTCGGTGGGTTTTGAAAAGTACCCGATGAGGTCATCCCTCGGAGTCTAACATTTTTTTTCTACAGACAAGGCTCGTCGTCTACTCTGGCCCATCAAGCAGAAGGTGAGCTTCCGGAACTTTTCACTCAAATGATGATGTTATCTAACCACCGATCAGTACGGTAACAAAATTTCGTGGGCGGATTTGCTGCTTTTGACTGGAAATGTCGCCTTGGAGTCCATGGGCCTTCAGACCTTTGGTTTCGCCGGTGGCCGTCCCGATGTCTGGGAGGCCGATGAGTCTGTCTACTGGGGCAGTGAGAACGTTTGGTTCACCAACGAGGCGCGTTATGAGGCCGAGACTCCCGCTGAGAAGCCCAAGCAGAGTGATATTAAGACTCGTGATCTCGAGGACCCGCTGGCCGCGGTCGTCATGGGTCTGATCTACGTGAACCCCGAGGGTCCTGATGGAAACCCCGACCCTGTTGCTGCAGCCAGAGATATCCGCATCACCTTCGGTCGCATGGCCATGAATGACGAAGAAACCGTCGCCCTCATCGCAGGTGGTCACACCTTCGGAAAGACCCACGGTGCTGCCGGTGCCGACAATGTCGGCAAGGAACCCGAGGCCGCCGGTCTCGAGTCCCAGGGCTTGGGCTGGCACAACGCACACGGCTCTGGAGTCGGAGCCAACGCGATCACCAGTGGCCTGGAAGTTACTTGGACCAAGACCCCTACCAAGTGGAGCAACCAGTTCCTGGAATATCTGTTCCAGTTCGAATGGGAGCTCACCACCAGTCCCGCTGGGGCTAAGCAGTGGGTGGCTAAGAACGCCGATTCTATCATTCCTCATGCCTTTGACTCCAACAAGAAGCAGAAGCCCACGATGCTGACCACCGATCTGTCCCTGCGCTTCGACCCTGCTTATGAGAAGATCTCCCGTCGTTTCTTGGAAAACCCCGGCCAGCTTGCCGACGCCTTCTCCCGTGCGTGGTTCAAGCTGCTGCACCGTGACATGGGTCCCCGTGCTCGCTGGTTGGGCCCTGAGGTCCCCAAGGAGATTCTCCTTTGGGAGGATCACGTCCCTGCTCCCGCTTTCGCTCTGATTGACAATGGCGACATTGTTGCCCTGAAGAACGAGATCCTCGCCTCCGGTGTTGAGCCCACCAAGTTCATCTCCACTGCCTGGGCCTCTGCCTCCACCTTCCGCGGTGGTGACAAGCGTGGTGGTGCCAACGGCGCCCACATTCGCCTCGCTCCCCAGAAGGACTGGGATGTCAACAACCCCGCCCAGCTGCGCGAGGTTCTCAGCGTGTTGGAGAACATCCAGGAGCGCTTCAACAAGTCCCAAAACGGCGATAAGCGTGTATCTGTTGCCGATCTGATTGTTCTGGCCGGTTCCGCCGCTCTTGAGCGTTCCTCCGGCCTCCCCGTCCCCTTCACCCCTGGCCGCAACGACGCGACCGAGAATCAAACGGACGTCGAATCCTTCTCATGGCTCCGACCCTTTGCCGATGGGTTCCGCAACTACGGCAACTCCACTCGCCGCGTCCGCACCGAGCAGCTTCTCGTCGACAAGGCTCAACAACTCACCCTCTCGGCACCGGAGCTCACCGTTCTCGTCGGTGGTCTCCGCACGTTGAATGCCAACTGGGACGGATCCCGACACGGTGTCTTCACGTCCCGTCCTGGCCAGCTGAGCAACGACTTCTTCGTCAACCTTCTTGATATGAACACCGTCTGGAAGCCCACTGGCGCTGACAGCGAATACTTTGAAGGCTTCGACCGTAAGACCGGTGCCAAGAAGTGGTCCGCCACCCGGGTGGATCTGATCTTCGGTCACCACGCCGAGCTCCGTGCCCTCTCTGAACTGTACGGTAGCTCCGATGCCCAGGACAAGTTCAAGAAGGACTTCGTCGCTGTCTGGGACAAGGTTATGAACTTGGATCGTTTTGATGTTCCTTGCTTCCCCGTGACTGGTCGTCCTCGTCTGTGAATTTAACAAAATTGTGTTACATAGCTCTTTTAGCCACGCATGAATGACTTGTACTATTTTAACATTTATATTCTATTTGAAACATTTGACTTAGACTCCGCAAGGATCCCCTCTTTACAAAATGCGACCTTGCCTCGGCAAGGATTTAACCGATTTAACCCACCGACACAAGGCAAACGCACAGCTCTTGATAATCCCTATCCAACCCCATGCTTCATTTCCGCCGCAATTCTATCACACTCCATTCTACGGAGTACATCAGAGCTGAAGATCGGTGGAAGATGGCGATCTCCCAACAGAGAGTTTACCCATAAGTCGGTGTAAGTCTCATCAAGGGTTTGTCCACCTTTCTAATTATGTACAGTTTTCCTCTCTCCTGACACTGTAATGCGTTTGAACTCTCGACGTGTCAGACTTTCTTTTTTTAATATCTCAAAGTTATGACCTTAGGGTGACTCTGCGCTAACTCTCGTGACAGGGCTCAGAGCTACTCGTACATTGCCCCTGTTAACTTCCCTGATTTCACAGAACATCAATTTCCCCTGATCAAGGCAATTTAGCACTTCAATTCCAAATAACCAATTTCGTCAGAGGTCTGGGCTCAAGCTGTGGAGCGCTAACGAACGGAAACCGCACGAGCTGTTGGTTTTTCTTTGTTTGAGATCCCGAGATTCCCTGTCTGGCGCGCTGATAGCCTCTCGCCACTCTGTTCGTTTGCCGCGTCCAGTTAGCTCCAAATGCGATGACTTGAGGGGTCGAATCCATGTCTCAAAGTAGATCCCACCATTCCCAGTTGGAATACCTGCGCAATCAACCTTTCACCAGCTTGGGACCGGATGTTTTCTACCGCATCCCCGTGTGCTAGGGCATCATAGACTGTTGCCTCGGTCTCTTGGCTGCCCAATAACGGACTAGCCTATCTTTCCTCGCCATGAACATCGCCCTCGAGACTGTGTGGTCCTAACCTTATCCAGTTGTCACCCCCCTCCATATGAGGGGCTCAAGGCGATCACCGATCTTAACGGCACCTACGGAGCATCAGCGGCTAGATTAACGTTCCAAAGTGGGACCTGCGTCTGTGCAGTCCATATAGTCTTTCCCATTCCCGAAATGTTCTCTTGTCCTCCGTCTCATTCCTCTCGCCTATGGATAGTACAATCAACGTCTGGCCTTCTGAGCCATACGATGTCATTTTGAAGAACATCTCCATTATCCAGACAATAGCCATGTTCTCAATCAGCGGTGCTGGTGCTCTGGAGGTGGTGGTGTCTATCTTCGAGAGTTTCAAAAAATATCGCGGGCTATATTTCTGGAGCATGCAAATCGCCGCCTGGGGTATCTTTGTGCATGCCATTACATCCCAGGCTCGCTTGATGGGCCAAGCTTCCAATCTCGCCATGATAGTTCCCTTTGCGATCAGCTGGATATGCATGGTCACTGGACAAGCGATGGTACTGTACTCTCGATTGCACTTAGTCGTTAACGATGTCCGGCACATCCGATGGGTACTATGGATGATCATAGTCAACTTCGTCATTCTCCACGCCCCCATGACAGGCCTGTTCTTCTGCATCAACCTTGGGGGAACGGAATGCATTCTCCCGGCTCAGATCTATGACCGTCTCCAAATCGTCGGGTTTGCGGTTCAGGACATCGTCATTTGCACCATCTACATACGCGAGGCACTTAAAGCGCTCAAACCTATCTTTGCAATCAGGGGTCGCTCAGGGAGAAGAGTCATTCACTGGCTTCTCTTCGTCAATGTTTGCGGAATAATCCTCGACTTCTTAACCATCGTCGCCGAATTCAGATACCACAATATGACCGTGGGTTTCAAGGTGCTTGCCTACTGTATCAAACTCAAGCTTGAATTCTTTGCTTTGACTCAACTTCGGGATTTGACGCGCAGATATCCTTGCACACTATGTCAAGTACCGGAAGGGAATGCCCGAGGGTCCAGCGAAGCCAACATCTTCGATATCTACACCAATACTCACCAATCAGAAACTGTGCAGGTGGGAAATTCGCCCAGCTTTGTGGGTACTATTAGCCCGCCACCACCACAGTCGACACGCAGCAGCACATATGATTTTCACGAGGTGCTGCGACAGACGGTGTCTACCGAAAATTCGGCTCAGTTGCAGACCAATACCATCTCTCCCATTCGATCCGATACTAGGTCTACAGTGGAGATGACATTACTGCAGAGCCCCCAATAATCTTGGGAAGGGGGTCCTGGCTTCACTTGTCCTTGATGCTTGTGATTGGGATGGGCTTTTAAATTTGTATATAACCTGGGAATTTCCATGATGCCCACCATTGCGTGGAACATCCGGGCGGCCGTTGTCTTTTCGCTTTATACCCTTGTCGCTGTGATGTTTATTGCGTTTTTTTGAGCATTTTCGAACTTAAATATAGTGCATCGAATACTACATTCAATTAATGTTTTAAACTGTGTGAGATTTGTAACCGAATATAATCCCTCAAATGTATATCTCTTACGGCTGTCCACGAGTGTACAGTTTAGCCTGCATGGAGCCTCTAGGGCTACCCAGGTGAGCCTAACTGCCCGAGACGTCAAAGTGAAACATGAATTGTGATTGAACAGTTGAAGTTCATTGGTATCGGCATCAATAGAAGTAAAATAGTATGTCAAATAGGGTATCTGTATATTTTTCCCGAATGAAATCAAAACGCCGAAATAGATCCGACAGGCCCAATTCGTGTACAAGGGCCTGTCTATGCAGGTGGAAAGCATGATGTGAAGGAGAATGGTCTCAAAGGATCGTCAAGCATGTGTGTCGTAACAAGTGGTGTACTTGGTAAAGTTGCGCAATGAATGATGAGAATCCAGATGCTCGTTCTCCTGTTAATGAAGGACACAGGTGGACATGCATGCATGCAAGAATTAAGAGAGATAGTATGGAGGAGGTGACCCTCGAGTAAAAGGCAGTGATGCGGGGTTTAATGGAACCACCCGCCATGCTCCCATTCACGATCCGGTGTATAAGTCGCTTCTGCTCGGGCCACAGGGTCCTTCAAGCCCTTGAAGAAGAAATTCAACCTGGCGAAGGGGATTGGCTTCATGACGTAACCATCAAAGCCAGTCTCGATGTAGAGCTCTCTGTGCTCTTCAAGCAAAGAGGCCGAAACAGCAAAGATAGGCACCCGGCTCTGAGAAGAAACTCCACCAGGATGTGAAGTCTGGGGGGTTTTGGACTCGAGATCACGGATCATTCGAGTGGCCTGCATTCCGTCGACAATCGGCATTTGTAGATCCATTAGGATGACATCGAACTGTTCGGCCGCTGAAGCAAAGGCCCCAGCACATTCCTCGCCATTGCTGGTGAGTGTTACAGTGTGCCCGAGCTTGGTGAGTCGTTTTTCGATGATCTTGCTATTGACCGGATCATCTTCTGCTACAAGGACATGCATAAGGTCATAGTCGGTCGTTGAGGGGACGGTGGTAGGCGATGTGGATGGCGGGGGTGCTGTAGATGGTGGTGGAGCTGTCGATAACGGTGGCGCTGTAGAAGGAGTATTTACGAATCCTGTGCCTGGTTCGAACCGCGGGAAATATGATCGATCCTGGATGGTTTGCAAAGATGGCGACTTGGTACTGGCAGATAGTTTAGATATTCGCAGAGCGTTCATCGGTACACCCGAGTCTGTAATGTTCTCCACTCCTGGGGGAGGTGGCGTGACGAGCGGGTGTAAAGTCATTGGTGGTGTGTGGGTAACCGTTGATAGATTTCCTCGAAGATCATGAACTGAATGCGTTGTTGACGAGCGTTTCAGACTAGAAGTCGGTGCCGAGATTCTAGACATGGGATGACTGTTGGCACTGACGGGGCTAGAGGAAAGTCTGCGGTGTTGTTTCGAATAAGAACCCTGACTGGTGCTCCGTTTGGACATTGCAGGTTCTTGTATGGCACTGATCAATCTGTCTGCCTGGCTTTTTCCGCTGTGACCACTGCGAGAGCTATCACCGCTGCGTAGACTTTCGTTGCTTCGTCGCCTATTGTCAACGGGTTCAATTGACCCACCAACCAAGGTAAACTCTTTGTCGGAAATGAGCGGTGTCGGAGGGATAGCAGAATTCGCAGCAGCGATGGTGGCTTCATCTTGCGATACTTCGCCGTCTGGCAGCCGGAACTGCAAATATATTTTGAAGCGGCTGCCCTTCCCTTCATCGCTCCTAACGCCTAGCTGTCCGTGCATGTTTCGAACAATCCTGGCCGCAAGAGCAAGGCCAAGTCCTAGGACGCGCTTTTGTGGCGCTTTAGAGGAATCAGAGACTGCATCCTTGTCTTCGTCGCCGGGGTAGTAGGTTTCATCTGTTGAAACCTGCTCCAGTTCGTGAAAGAGTGCCTCTAATTTGTCGTGGGACATGCCTACGCCGGTGTCAACCACCATGACTTCGACTCCCACATGACCCGGAAGGGGTTGTTTGGCGGAGCGCCAAATCTCCGTAGTGACCGCACCGGATTCGGTGTTCTGGATGGCGTTGGAAATCACATTGGACAGGACTTGGCGTACTCGGCGTTGATCGCCAAGCACTAATGGCGGGAGACCCGGGTGCACTGAAATGGTAAACGAGATGTTCTTTCGCTTGGACTCGCCCGAGAGCATGTGAGCAGCTTCTTTGAAGGTTTCCTCAAGATCAAAGCTTTCATCTTTGATGAGCTCCTGGCCCTTTTCAGTGTTCGTTAGGTCAAGAAGATCATTAATGACATAGATCAACGACTTGGAGGCCGAATGAGATCTGGTCAAACTATCCCGAGTTTCCTCATCCAGGGCACCTTCCAAAGCAATCTCAAGGTAGTTGATGATCGCATTCAAAGGTGTTCGAACCTCGTGGGCAGAGTTGGCCAGAAGAAGGCGGGTCAGTTGTGAATTTTGCATCGCGGCCTCCTTTTGCCGCCACACTTTGATGAACTTTCCATATACAACTGTCCATGCCGGGTTAGTGACATACTGATGTTGGATGACGCGCACAGAGAAAACTTACGGCATAGCACTGCCGCCGTTTCGACATCGGTTTCGGTCCATTCACGACTCTGCGAGAGCACAGTCTCTCGCCAAGCTGCGAAACTCTCGCGCGGCTCGAGATATCCCGCGGTTTGCTTTCGTTTCTCGATCTCATAAGGATTACCCGCCCATTTGATTTCAGTCAGTTGTCCGCGGCGGAAGAAAACTATGAAGTCACTGCCACCTGCAGAAAGAGGAACATAAAGCAGTCCTGAGATGGCCTTAAGCCCTGGGGGGAAGTGCAGGTCAGGGAAATCCTTGACGATGTCGTGAGATGCCAGAACCGAGCTCAACTGTCGGAGACGAAGGAACTCCAATAGAGCAAGGACCTCTTGGGTATTGGAACCATCGCCTAAGATCTTTGTCTCATCGCGAATTGAAAGAACGCCGTAGTCCGCCGAAAATAGTTGCAGCAGGTCGTCGCTTGAAGCGATAATGTAACTATTGCTTTTGTTAGCAGATGATTGTCGGGACATTTGGCCTACTACATACCCAGATGGATTGGCCTCTGTAGGAACTGTGTTGATAAGCTTTCTCGCCTGTAGCCTAGAGGTATACGAGAGTCTCTCAATGTTACGGGAAACGATGTCACCAAGAAGGCGGCAAATCTTGCGGACTGGGAAAGATACCCGCCGGGGAGCCCCATAGTTATGACAGGAGATCAATCCCCATAGATCCTAGGAAGACTTGGTTAGCGGCCAATTCCCCCCAAAATGGTGCGACTTTACTTACACCAAAGGCGTTTACGGAAACCGAGTATGAAGACACAACCTTCATGTGCTTAAGGTATTGTATGTGGATGGGCGACATTGCTCTCAAGTAAGCATGCGTCATGTCAAGAGGTGTTTCAAGGTCCTCCACTGTTCGGCAGACCAGACGTGATGTGACCTGGTCGCGGTCATAGAGCAGGCGGACTTTGTTAATTTTATAAAGCTCTCTTGCTTGGGCGGGTATGTCAGAAGCAGGGAAATGGAGACCTTTGTAAAGGTCGATGGTGACATTGGGATCAACCAGTTCAGCGACGACCATGCCATTCCAGCTGCTATCAAACTGGTATATGAGTACACGATGGAACCCACTGAGTTCTTTCACGAGCCCTGTAAATCATGAGTGAGTGAACAGCATACATGAGGTTCGAGTGTACTCTTTACCTGCGGTAGTGTTCAATAATTGCTCCAGGTCTTGGCACCGTGAGAGTTGGGTCTCAAGTTGCGAGAGGACAGACAGATAATCAGTCTCTGCTCTCCGTCGACGAAGAACCCGCAACGGTTGGGATATTGCTATTGTTGAAGATGCAAGTTGGTCTGGCGTTGGGACAACACCCAATGTACTGTTATTCAACGGATCCGTTGGGCTTCCCGGGGTGGCAGAGCCTGGGATATCCAATGGATTACGCTCGTCGTATTCAAGCTCAAATTCACATATTATCAGGTCCTTTTGGCTTTGACAGACATGGGCTGCACACCAGAATCGACGGTTCTCCCCGGTGGGTGTTGGGATTGATACAGCAAAGATCTCGGGGCCATCAACAGAGGGATCATAGGCATCGTCACGCACAAAGTCGATGTGGTCCAATAAGATATCTGCCTGGTCATCCTTCAATATGTCACAAAAGCTGTGGGCTTCGAATAGCTGTTTTGTGGTATAACCCAAGTAATCTGCCGAGTTTTCACTCACAACACGCACGACGAGCTGGTCCGGAGACTGCTCGCGCAGTGCGATCATGACTCCAAAGCTCTGAATTGCACCAGGCTGATAGTGGTCAGTTCATGTTAGAAAGCAGCAGGGGTTGGCGTGGGACTCACGATCCTGATAGGCTCGTCTTCACAATATTGAAGGTCTTCGCCCTCTCTTCCCGTGATGATTGCATGTCCACTTTCCGTCACGACATGTTTAAAACGAGATGTCATGAGATGGTCATCGTCTGTCCGAGGACCACCCTGCGATCTGGGGTGAGCGGTGGACCCTGAGCCGGACTGGCTATCGCTCTGGGTGGGCTTGGCGTATATTTCGGGATGTTGGATTACTTCCGATGCCATGGAATGTGCCCCGAGTTCCGTAGTCTCATTGGTAGCATGTGTCTCGTGGCGTGGGATATCCGTTGGAATCGTGGGTTGTGCGTGCTCGGGATCGGGGTGAGGTAGAGATTGAGCGTCGGATTCGGACTTGAGTTGATGCCATGTCCGCTCGTCGATGAATGTATAATGTCGAGCTCCATCTCTCGTTGGTGATACTGCCCCCCGTGAGGTAGACCTCTGAGTCGCAACAGTTGGGTCCACTGATACTACCGACCGAATTGGGAAAACCCGGTCACTGAGATCGAATCCGGTACCCGGTGGCTGTTGAATTTCATCGTGTGTCACTGACTGTGACCGTTCTCTGTTCTCTGGACGCTTTTTGGTCGACTCCGACGATGCTGTCCGGGTGGGGGTCGCAACGCTCTCGGACCTCTGGCGCCGGATTCCCAACCCGACCTCCTGGGGCGTTGGCGAAGCCATTTCCGAGTAGAGGAGATCCGGGACGATTCGAACGGTTGGCGGTGTTGAGGCGTCGGTGGCAGGTTCGGTGATGCGCGAAGAAATCGATCGGGCGGGAAAGCGTCGCGTGGGTCGGACTAGATTCGATCTGTGGGGGATGGGAAGAAGCCGAAGACGAAGCTGCCACCTTTAAAAAGGCCGATGCAGTGACAACGTAACCCCAGTGAATATCTCAATGTAGCACGATTAATAAAATACAGAACACTGCAGAAGCCTAAGCTTCCAGAAATCGAAGTGGACCTCTCTGAATGGGGCTCATGAGTGCCCCAAACGATCCCGAGGCCGTTGATCGAGGTCTGATGTGGTGCGGAAGGCTCTGAGTGGACAAGGCCCGGGGACGAAAGGAATGATCGATCCCGATGGGGTGAGGCGCGACGATCTGGAAGAAAAAAAAAAGATAATGTGAGTTAGGGGTGGAGAGGCCAGCGTATGGAGGGGCAGGCGGAGAGGCATGTGCAGTACACAATAAATTGCCAACCGCCAGCCAGATAATCACGACCCAACCAGATTTAAAATTTCAGGCGAAGTCGAATGGATCCAGTAATGATTGTCGTCCGCTGTCAACGAAAGCCCATTTACCCTCGAGGCCTCTTTTGGGGTAATTGGTCGCTTAGACGCGACGGCCGCTTGGGATGGCGGTCCACTGTACCTCGAGAAATTCAATTTCATCCAGTGTTGATTGGATATGACAGGCAGAAATACCCGTACGATCTCATGACTGGCGGAATCTTCACCGTGGAGTCGTCGTTCTCCGGTTTCCGGTTCAGCAACCGAAGCGATGGGAATAAAAAGTGGAAACTCATCGATTTCGAAGGATATGGAGGTGGTACCTGCGCAAGACGCCTATGTACCGATACCAGCGTCCTGGCTGGTGGCACCATACATTGCCAAGGTATCTCGTGGTACCCTTTTGTCACGGGCCAATGAACAGGCGGAAACTGTCTATGATGTCATCCACCATGACGTCGATTTTGGACGTTCAAATGCAATCTAAATATGTACTTGTACATATTCGTGTACATTCGTTCTTCGTGTTGATCATCGCATGTTTTATGAGATCACGGTGGGGGATATTCTGTACGATGATGTATCGTTTAGATCTACTTCATGCGTCGTGAAACTTCCACACAATGCCGTACGATTCTCAAAGCTCGTTGCAAATGGTGCAAACAGAGATGCATGCATACAGGGCAACCCGCTCTGCACAGAGCAGCAGTCTACCATTAACGTCGCCTACCTACTCTATATACAATAGTCACCTCGCTACCTACCTCGTTCCATGATGTTGACTTATAAAGTCCTCAAATCCCGTCCCCCTTCCCTCCTTCCCTCCTCGACAGCAAAATAGACGGAAGTTAGCTGATAACTGAGCATTGCTCCTAATCAACCCACAATCGGGTCACTCAAGTCTACGAGTAAATTATTGTTCATGAAACATTGGTCGATACACCGTGTGAGAACTCTATCCATAGATAGATCAAAAGAACTACTCACTTGAGTTTGGATACCAACACCTCGGGCCGTCCTGACTCCTGTCAGACTCGTACATCTACTTCCAAGGTCGTAATTCTAGTTCAACCGGCCGCGACCAAAGCCTCAAAATCAACTGCGGGTCTCTTGACAGGACGAAACGTTAATTTTGGATCGATATATGCGTAGGTAGGCGAAGAACTTCCAAAGCGTCAAGGCTGAAATTATCAATGGCTCAGGTGGAGACCTTGTTTTTGTTCTTTGCTCTCGCTTCTTGGCCTTAATTATTAGGTATTAAACATTCATAGTACCTGACTAGAGCAAATAACGGAAGCTCTCAATCTCCCGATCAGTCTTGTTTGATAATTCATCCTGTAACTCGGCATCCACGGTGAGTTGCTCTGGCAAACCGTACGCCTTGTCCCGGCGACGATTCTCCCACCTGTAATAGACATACAAGCAGATGAGGAAGAATAAACTCAGTACCAAACCTGACATCGAGGCTTTAATCCCAGTCTAGTAGGAAGTAGTATCAGCTGAAACAGTTCTCGTTATATCAAGGCTCAATGGGTGAGAGCGTTCTTACCGGGTATGACGGCTCCTCCGATGACAGGAAGAATTGAGGCCCAACAATATTTCCAACACAGTATGCGATAAATAGCAAAGAACTGACAACACTCTTCTTTGAGAATCCAGCCACGTTTGACGTGATGATACTCAACGAGATTGGAAGGTTGATCACGTAGACAACGGCCAGCGTCAGGCCAACCATTCTCCCGGCTTGGTCACTAGGATCAAGCTTCCAAATAAGAATCAGTCCGACAATTGCGACCATGGTGTTTATAATCATTCCCAATACACGGAAGGATGGGATCACCGTCACCGCAACCGAGGTGATGAGCATGAACACAATTTGGGCACCACCTTGCGGCATTTGCATGATAAGGGCCTTTAGATCACTAAAGCCAAAACCGGCCGTGATGATCGAGGTGAACTACCAGCAGCGTTAGCATCTCGCTTCATAAATTGGGTGACAACACTCACACTGGTAAGACCACCGTTCGCCAGGTTGGAGGTAAACGAATTCAGCACCAAGAGCCACGTCTGTGGATCTTTGAAAGCTTGGAGGGCCTGTGACCATTTGAAAACACCAGTGTCCATAACACCCGTTTTGTTCTTCAAGGTCCGCTGCACAGCAATAGCTCTCTCATTGGGCTTCAGGAATACAGCCTTGTCAGGAGAGTCGGGTAGCATCGCGAATAAGACAATACCATAAAATGATGTTATGGCACCGAGAATGAGGAACAAGAGTTTCCAGTGGGAAATGACGGATGTCTCGATTGTTCCAATGCCGTAGGCGATCAAGCCTCCGATAAGGACAGCTAGACAATTTCCGAAGAACCAAGCAGATTGTCTAGTTTCATCAGTATGGCATCCGGTCACAAATGAGGGGAAACATACCGAAGGGGCTGTTCCTCGCGCTGGTAGAACATGCCTGTAAGCAGTGTGAAGCCCGGTGCAATAGCCGCCTCACCAACACCCAAGAAAAAGCGGACTGTCATAAGTCCACTCCAGTTAGAGCAAGCAGCATGGCACATCATAACACCGCCCCAGAGGAATCTGACCATGTTAGTGTGACTTCTCTTTTCGTGGAGAGAATTGCATACACTGAGACCGATATGTATTTTCCAATTGGAAGTCGGACCATAATATATGAGCTGGGCCTTTTGAGTGTCAGCTTGGGGTCGGGTGTTTGGGAGGTCATTAAAGAGCGTACCAGCTCCAGGCAAAGTAACCAAAGTAAAAGATTGCCGATGCCCACGAGTATTCATTACCATGCATGTTCTACTGTCTTAGTTAGTAAGAAATGCCCCAACAGTTCACCCACTAGAACAACTTGCCAGATCTTGCCGCAAGTTGAACAACGTCGCCTGACTCAGAGCAAGTTTATCAAGGAACTGAAGGAAATACGCGGTTCCCATCAATGGGATTAATCTTCTCAAGATTAGCCACATATTGTCAAGCACCGCAATGCAGACTCACATGAGATCGAGCTTCCATAGCACCCTCCGTTCCTGCTCGGGTGTTGATTGAACAGCAAGCACTTGACCAAGATCCATGTCCCGGCCTAGTGACTCACCTTCACCCTTCATATTCTTTTCATCTAGATGTGATTGCTGACGCTCCATTATGAAAGCCAAGATCCAAATTCCCTCAAGCAACTCCAGAACTCACCGGACGAGCACCGGGGTTCTTATCCAAAAGCCAACGCCAAAGCGGACATCGCCCAGGACTTCCAGCCGCAGAAATCTCGTGTAGAGGCTTCGCTTAAACCTACCAGACCCAATACCCGCTCTCTTTCCGCAGTGGGCCCAACCCACCGTTCAAGGGGGAGCTGAAGAGGTCCACCAATTGATGAGATCTGTTTAGTTTTCGATGATAATAGAAACTTCCCCGCGATGTCAAAAACCTGGAGAACTGGCGAGCCTGCCAATGAGACTGGCACACTCGGCACCCCAGAATCGCGTGTCAGTCGAATTAAATTTTGAGGTGACAGTCGGGACGGTCCCGACCTGGGGGAAAACCCACTTCTCCCTTCAGCGGATATCCAGCTCGGCAGTTGCTGCTGTCGGAGATCGGCATCTAGTGCCAAGCGGTTAGCCTACTCCTTGAGTCTTACGGGGCTGTCGAGATCCGGTGCCAGGACCGCTCCATTCCGCTAAAATTGCTAATCGGCCTTGGATCAATGAGAACGTTCCATACACGGGATATGGCATGAAGACCTTGATATTGGTTCCACTTTTGGAGATTAAAGAGGAGTTTTGTATACTAGTAGTACGGGTCTAGTCCGATTCACTAGTCAACTATCACAGGCCCCTTTTGAAGTCGGATTGGATCGCAGTGGCAAAGCTTTCATCGACCAAGGCTCTCGCCGCCACCACCGCCATTCCCGCCGCACAATGTAAACTACGCTTAAACCCTTCTTCAGACCCGGCCCCTGCAGTAAATTGTGGTGTGTGGTTAACACCATCCGCGTGAATGTAAAATCCACCATGGAATCCCGGCACTTCGTACGAAACGTTGCCTAGGTGGATTTTGTGATCAGCTTTCCGCTACCAAGGTATGAAAATCGGACTTACCCATATCAGTGGATCCTCCACTTAGTCCTCCTTCCTGTCCCGCAGCGTCAAAGATCGCATTGTGGCCCATGGCATTCATAGCGGAAACATAGCTGTCGCAAATTGGTTTGTTGATCTTCATATCCTTGTACGAGGCCTCCCTTTTTTTGCAAATTAGCATAAAATCCAAGTTGTGTTCTCGACATCACTTCATACCATTTGAATTCCACGGTGCAGCCAGTAGCAGTGGCTGCAGCCTCGAAACATTTCACCACCTTATCAGTCAACGGCTTCAATGTCTTGACAGTGTCCGACCGAATGTAGTATTCAACCGTTGTCGAAGCAGGAATAACATTGGGCCTATCCCCACCCCGTAAAACAACACCATGGATTTTCTGCGTGGGCAAGATCTGCTGTCGCAGCATAGAGATACTGACATAGGCAGACACCACAGCATCGAGAGCATTAACACCCTCCCACGGAGCAGCAGAGGCATGAGCAGGTTTACCCGTGTATGTCACTTGAACCTTGTCATTGGCTAGGTACTGACCAGAACAAGAGCTCGAGCTGATAAGGTCGGGAGCTCCAGAAAGCACAGGAAACGGATGCACCATGAAGCAAGCATCGACATCTTTGTATGCTCCGGCATTGATCAGTAGCAGTTTTCCACCACCACCCTCTTCGGCTGGGGTTCCAAGTAGACGAACAGTATATCCCAGTTGATCCGCATAAATAGAGCTCATTGCTTCACAGGTAGCCAGAAAGGCAGCGATTGAACTGGTAGCAATCAAATTGTGTCCACAGGCATGGCCCATGCCCGGCAAGGCATCGTATTCTGCATTGAATGCCATGACCCGGCCACCCTTTCCACGTTTGTATGTAACTTCAAGGGCCGTCTCAATTCCATAGGCCTTTCTTTGGACTTGATACTCGGCTCCGAAGGACTCGAAGACCTCACAAATGTGGTCATGGGCATTATACTCTTTGAACGCCAGTTCTGGGTTTGACCAAATCTAGCGAAATCAGAATACATTGCATTCCCTGCAAAGCAACAGTTGATTGGTACCTTTTGGTTGATCGCGCTCAACTTGGACTCATATTTCTCCAGGGCAGCGCAGACCTTCTGGATGATTTCGGCTTGTCCTTGCACAGGCAACATTTTTGAATTGGAAGTATATGAACCGACACAATTTGAGATTGAAAGAAAAGAGAAATGAAAGCAAAAAAGGAATCCAGTGCCGAACAATACTCCGCAGATAAGAACAGCACCAAGTGGGGGTCCTCGCCATTCCGCATTCCGCAGTGGAGCTCATCTACTGAAATTCTGTTATGCAATAGATGCAGCTCATGTAACATAATTGCCTCGCTGGACAAATGTTTCTTGTCATCGTGTACCTATTGGATGTGTAGCTGCGAGGCATAGGCCTGAATGGGTCTCTGGTCCAAGAAAATCCGCATTTCAACAATTTGCAGGTCGGACGCATCATGACCTTCCAAGTCCAAGATATTAAACTCGCGTACCTGAACGGCAAATTGGTCTGGGTCCGCTTCGAATGTAGTTGCAGAGGTTGCCTCGAACATCACAGTGCGCTTCATTTGTATACCGCCGGCCAGCGATGCAACGAATTCCGAATTTTGATCCGAATTTTCGTCCGCAGTGGTATTATTGTCTGATGTACGAACCCATCTCCTGTCGCCAGCAAGATCTATATCCCAGGCGATATGGATAGTATGATGAAGTCTGGAAAGATGACGACTACGCACCTCCATGAGAGAGACAGCTTGGCTTGCGGCTGTTGGCGGGCTGCTGCCGACGAGAATTGGGGCGTTGGGGGCGAAGAAGTGGGTTATCCGGTTCTCATCATGCCCTACGGAGTCGAGGGCAGGGATGAATCTGTAGAGAAACTGAAGTCCTGGGGAGGAAGCAGGAGGGATAGACTCGGAGGAGCCGTGGTGCACAAAGACAGTGCCTTCCATTCCCAAGATGAATCCCGTTTCAGGGTTGGTTTTGCTCAAAGGTACAAGTCCTGGAGATAGATGAAAAATATGTCATGAAGACGTAATATTGGTATAAAGGTAATGTTAAGTTACATCATGAGGCTGAGTAGATCGTAGCGTCAATAGACGGCGTATTATTACATCGTTGTCGCTGTACATCTGGCGTATGTGCGTAAAGCCCATTTCCAAGGGTCTTCAGGTGGGATGTGGCATGCGGGCCACCGATATGGAACATCCAGCATGCGGTGATGGGAGATGCTGTTCACTCAAGAGAAACTGGTGTGCAGATGCATATGTACCAAATGGTGATATGTGCCAAGTGTGTTGCGCGTCAAGTCGTTGTTGCGCAAAGCGCATTCCGAGGATGGGTATTGTGATGTTGACAGCAACTGTCATTATCACTTCCGCCCTGCAAGTCATCTAGGGTTCCTCGGTTGTGAGATTACCGCTAGGTATGGGACAAGGCTTGTTCTCTCGGGCAAATGTCAGGGTGATTCGATCGAAGTCGGTGAGCGAAAGACGTGTGAGTTTATTAATGGATGAATCGCAGAATTTCATGCTCTCTCATGGAGGATGAGAGGATTCATCGGTTGACTGTGTAGATGGCCTGATCCTACGCTCAGACATAGGCAGGCTCTCCACAGACATTGTGTTCCATCCTCGTCGTCCCCTTGATCGGGATTCCCGGGGCGCAGCATGCGTGACATCCGTTGTGAGCTGGGTAGGGTCCACAAAACCAGGGTATTCTTCATGCTCGGATGAGGTAGGTTGGGATCGAGAATTTTGCACCAGGGTGACCAACTTTCCGAGGACGCCGAACTCAAGCTTTAGTTTGATGCTGTAGACCATTGGCTTCAAGGTTGTTTGTAACGGGTAGAAGCCGATATACTCCACAACGAGGAGGCAGATATCGAGCAGTATAATAACAAAGTTGATGGCCAGCAACTCGTACATAATTCTGGTGCGGCGTCGGTCTTTATCTGGCATCATCCTGAGCAGCCGCACGGCCTCGACAATGTAGATACTGGAGATACACATTTCCTGGGCACAGAAACAGGCCAGTTGCATTCGCTCCATGACATTGTACCCACGTATGACGGTTGGCGAAGCAATATATGCCGTGCAGAAGGTGAAGACGGTTGTTGGCACCAATAATATCACCGCGTCAACTATGATGAGCCAAAGAACAAAGCGAAGCACCTTGTTGCTTTGAACTACCAAATGTAGGCGCGAATATAGCACAATTGATTGACCAGGGACCATGACATAGAATCCAATGGTGGTGATAGTCAGAGAAAGCCATACTGGCGCCAAAGAGAATAACTCCAGCAGGTAGCCAATGGCATGAGGGATCACGCCCAGCACCACGGACAGTAGAAGGGTCCAAAAGTACAGTCCGCGATAATGGGTGAAGGTCAAGAATAACAATATGAACAATTCAATGGCGTTGTATAATGCGATGGAGGTGAAGACAATCATCAATGTCCGTACGGCGGTGTTGTTGCCATGATAGCCATGGATCCCATCGGGGGCTTCTGACAAGTTCGTCATGGTCGGCGCACCGACTCAGCCGGGGCTAGAATGTACGGGGAAGATCCGTGAAGGGCGATGGTATAGTTGCCCCGCTTGTTGCGTACCCTGATCGTGTGTGTGATTTCAAGTGTAGTATCCCGACAGCCATCATAACTGTTCTCCTCCGATCCAAATCATGCGCGCGTGCGATATATCGAAGGAAACGATGTTGGGTTGGCGCTAGGACTTTCGACTTGGAGATTGGGTGAAGGGATCTGGATCCGAAGAATGCGGATGTAACGCGGGCAGCATTGGCCAAAGGGATATCACCGACGAACACGTCTCAACTCAAGCAACCACGAAGCAAAGAGCTGTACAAAGAAGCATGGCCAGGATCGCGAACATGGGAAGAAAAAGAAAAAAACGAGGAAGTATCCGGGGGACCGGGGAAATGCCAAGCTAAGCCCAGAAAGGAACCGCCACACGTGAATTTTGACTTTTTTTCCCGGATTTTCCCTTTTTTTTTTGCCTTTTCTTCTTTTTCTTCCTCTCTGTTGGGTCTGGGGCTCTTCATTGCGACCAGAGTAGTTCAGCTCTGTCTCTAGTGCTCTCAATTCCCTGGTCATTAGCTCTTTTTCCGAGTTCAGGGTCTCTAATGTGAGGTCACAATTGCCAAGCCTCCTTTATTGAAATACGGTGGCCCAGACGCAACCGTTCTACAGAGTACGAAGTAGATCCCATGCATGACCCGTCCGGCAAGAAATCAACGTTATACTTTGGACAGTTCGAGGGTAAATGTCTCAATTGCCGAGGCTTTTTGGCGCTAACCAGCCACCGAGGGACTGGAACTGAGTGGAGTGCGCCAGATTCGCCTTCGCCATTGGACCGTCGCATGTGGAGAGAGAGCCCGTGCGTTCTTGCCACTATTCATCTGGTCTGGGGTGCGCCCTGAACTCAGGTCCGGCTGCTGTTTGAGTCGTCCAGACGCCAAGCTACACTCGTACTGCTGCATATTGGCAACGTCCACATACAATGCCTGGTGTGCATCTTCGGCCCGCCTGTGTTCAGGACCTTCCCGACATTGCAGATCTGGCCGCACGGGCCATGCTAGAAGATGAACTGTTTGCCTTTCTCTGCCCGCGCCGCCATGAGCATTACTCGGATTTCCGATATGCTTTTCTCCGTCGTCTCAAAAAGCGTCTCGTGACCCCAGGGTATGTGATGATAGTCGCAGTGGAGAATGAGGGGTCTGGTCAGTCGATCGGTGGGTACGCTCTTTGGAACAGAAATGGGAGCGGAGCAAACGCGCTACGGTGGCAGAACGATACGTGGGCACATGGTGATCATCTCCTATCCCCTCCATTGAATTCACTCTCGCCGATGATTCTCCGGCTGACATGACCTACTTGTGCTCGTAGCTCTGGAACGAACACTCTTGGCCGTGGAAGATCGCTATCTAGCACTGATCTACCCTGACCGCAGTGTGGATCCCTACCGACTCGAGCAGTATCTGGCTTCGGAAGTCGACTGCTTTCCCTTTTCAGAATCTCCAAATCATTGGTTCTTGTCAACCGTTGCTGTGGATCCGTCACGCCAACGGCGTGGAATAGGTCAGCAATTAGTGCGATGGGGGCTGCAGCAGGGCCTGCAGGACGATGTGCCTGTGGGCTTGGAAGCGAGTATCATGGGCTTTGGACTTTACGAGAAATTGGGATTCCGAACGATTAACAAACTGGAATTTATGCCAGGCATGACCATATGCGCCATGGTTTATAACGTAGACTCAACTGAGTCTGAGAATAGTTCGTCGATTCACGTTGGCTAGTCTGTTCATGTCTCATTCAAATTTATCTTCGAAGGATCCTTCTGATACCTTCAAATAAGTCATAACCATCATGCTTCTCAAGTTAGACCTTGGTTCAAATATTGAAGAATGGGCTTACATTGCGCTCATTGGCATACATCCTACCAAAACCTTGGAAGAATGTACCCGCTTGATTTGGCTTGAGAATGGTTGTGATACGTACGTAGACTTTGAATAACTAAGTATTATCTAGACCTCCAGCGTAGCAGTTCGGGTTAACTTTGGAAGCAGACATTTTGTTTGCCCTTAAAACCCGCAATTCAAAAGGCCTGGGGTTTTCAAAATCTGTATGAAGAAGGAGCCCTAAGGGTAGCCACATTACTTGGTAAAAAATTAAGACATGAGATTGCATTTGAGATATTCACCCGATGCTCAATAACATATACTCCATTTAAACAGTCACAATGGGACAAGCGGAAAAATCCATAACACCACCAGGTCGCAAAGCCGAAATCGCAAAATCAAGGGCCACGCCACACACCATTACACTAACAAAATGAGCAACTCAAAAGCTGTTCAGAAAAAGAGAAACACAGTGTCAAGCTGAAGAGGCCAGGGTACATAGTAACAGAGGTCCCCTTGGGCAAAAATACCAAAGCCGAACGAAACAAAGAAAAAAGACGCGGGTATCGAAATGTGATCACAGACAAGCAATCAAGACGCGTAATAGCAAACACCTAGTTCACCATGGGAAGACCATGAGAGACCTCCTGCTTGGTCACACCATCAGAGCCATCCTGGCTGTCATCAGTGCGCACGCGCTTGTTCGGCTGGAAGGTGTTGTTCAAGAAGCTGGCATCGTCATTGTGCTTACGCATGCCCAAGGTGGCAGCCGCAATACGGTTCAGAGAGTTCATATCATCCGAGACAGAGCCCTGGTGATGAGGTCCAGAAGATGGGACCGAGCCGGATGGGCTGGAGTTCTGAACACCGGCCGATGCGAGTGCCATCTCAGTGGTTCGTGGTTGGCTTAGGTCAATGTTTGCAGGAAGCTCGGGAACCTCACCCTGCGCTTCAAGGAGACGCGACTGCAGGTTGATGATATACTCGCGAAGTTGGTAGTTCTCGCCTACGAGGGACTTAACCTGATCCTTGAGAGGATCGATGTTCTTGACTTCTTCCTCCAGCTTGCGGATATAGGTTTCCTTACGCTGGCGGAACGCACGCTAAGGCTGGTCAGTAGGGGCAAAGAGTATGCATACATAGGGAGGTTGTATGCGTACCTGGGCCGCGCGATTTTGAGCAGCGCGTTTGGACGTTGATAGCTCACGCTTACCATAGCTTTTGGAGCCACCGTCAGAGGGAGGGGAGCCTTGAGGCTGTGTGGGAGTTTGAGGAGTACCCAACATGGCACCTGAGATGGCAGGGTCAATGTTAGCCTGCTCCCGTGGACTAGCATGATTGGGCTGGAGGTGTTGCTGCTGGCCTGGGGCACCCTGAGGGCGACTACCCGGCAGGTGGTGCTGAGCAGCTAGCAACTGGTCATGAAGGACTATAAGCTATGTTAGTCATGGGGGGTGGCCATCATTGCTGACAAACAGCCCTAAGTTGGGGGTCGTCAAAGTATAAGAAACAGGGTGGTGAGCTTTAGGTCAAAGAACCACGAGACCCGGAAGCTCCAGGAAGAACTGCGAGACCCGGAATTTTTCAAATTAAAGCCGTGGCACATCACCCTTTTCAATACATTCAACGGCTCACGTACCTTGGTCCGCGTGGTCCTATATCCCAATGTTAGTACTCAGTACAAGATTGATTGAGTTTAAGGTGGTGGTGGCGCGGTGAGGCCTCAGATGGAATTCGACGCGTCAAAATAGGGGAAACAGCCCCTGATCCCCTGACAATGCAGGCTTTGACTGTCAAGCCTCCAATATCAGAGTATCGAACGCGGGATATAGATCTGATGACAAACGCGTTCGAGAAGACGCTTACCTGAGCGGTGGACTGCATGCTTGGATGCGGTGCTGGTGCGAGGGCAGGCTGCATGGATCGAGAATGACAGAGATCACAGAACCCTAAGAATTCTGGTATTCAGAACGACGATGACCTCTTTGCTAATATCGTGATGCAGGTCAATGAGGTAAGCAGTCGATGCTGTAAGCAGGTTGAAGGAGGAGAGAGATTACTTAAGAGGAGTCTGAGTCACCTGGGCAGAAGGTTCCAAGGTCGGGGTAAGCGAACCCCCCTAAAGGGTAGGCGGTGACGCCACTATTTTCACCTCTATAGTATACCTTTAGTTGATCTCTATTGCTTTACTGTACTCATACACTTTGCTCATGTATGATTTTCAAGTTCTCTTATTTTCACCCTGTTCTTCCGCTTGTCAATGCCGGTTTTTTTTAGGTCAAACTTAGCCTGTTGATGCTTCCAGATGGTATCCCGTCGCATCCGGTCACAAGCTGACGGCGGCTTAGACCAGGTGACGTCATCTTTTGGTTTGGCGGGAACTGTTGAGCTGTTATGGATTGCAGGGCGCCAGGTACCACCAGAGCTTTAATCCATAAATTCTGTCATTTGTGATAATGACGTTCATATAGTAGATCTAAATGCCCAAATATGTTCTGCGTGTAGATCAATATACAACATGAACATAAGCAATCCATACATGTTCAGGCGGCTCATCATAGTCGACTACTCTACTGCTGTTTCTTGACATTGCCCCGGACTGGCTGAGCCTGAATGATACCAGCACCCACCTGCGCTGACTCCGTCCAACCACGCTGGTGTAACCAAAATCGGGCAGCAGGGTCGGCTCCATGCAGCGAGGCCTTCCGGGCGTCATCCTCCAAAGAGGTGCGGGAGATTTCAGGTGCCTCAGATTGGGAAGCCAGCTCTTCTTCGTCATCACGCTCATCACTCTCCACGCTGATTGATTCAAGGTAGCGCTTGCGCATGAGATACCGATCAGCACGCTCCTTTCGAGAGTTCGGAGGCTCAATCCTGGCCATGGCAGCCCGCACCACGTATCTAACAATCAGGTACAAGTGCTCTGAGAAGAAGATAGTCAAAAGCAATGCCCAGCCCTTGATTTCTGTCGGCTCGCCGTTGGGTCCATGCTGTGCATTGCTACTAAACATGTATACCAACGCAGCGCTGGTGATGCTACCAACCCAAGAGAGGAAGCCTAAGCTATCCAACCAGGGGCCAATGGAGTCGGTGCGCAGTGGCACGGGTCGACGGAACTCCATGCAAATCTTGAAGAAGTCCGAGCGTAACTCAACCCAGTTGTTCACGAAGAACGAGAGTGGGACAAGGGGCCAAGTAGGCGAAAACAAGGCCAGATATCCGAATTGAATGCACATTTCACGGAGGTCATCGGTCACATCATAGTCGGATAGTTCGACCTCGTTGCGCACTCGTGTAAGGAACTGCACCTCCTCGGCAGGATCATCGAAAACTATGACTGGTCTTTCGGGTGACTCTTTGTCCCCATTTCGCTCCAACTTGCCGTTTCGCTCCTTGTTATACTTCTTATACTTGCGCAACGCGTGCTGCTTAATATAAGGCACAATTGTCTCCATCGCAAAGCCAACAATCTGGGCTGTCACAGTGAAGTAGATGACCTGGTTACGCAAACGAGCAGGGTCGATCTGGAAGTGTGATTGCTTTGCCACGGCGTGTTCCTTGGACACGAAAGGTCGAACTGTCAAATGGAAGACATCCAGGTACGGCACAATGAGGCTTGCGAATGGAACGTAGACGAAGGCCGTCAAAAAGATCGGAAGATAAGAGGTGATGAAGTTGATCACGAAGACCTTCTGCGTTAAGGCGACATCATATGCATCTTTTGTCTCGTGGTTCTCATAGTCATTGAGCTTTGTTGCGATTGAGGTCAGGATGGCACTCATGGTGGGCACAAGCGCTGATACAAGAATGGTTGGAATGAAAATCTAAAGAGGCAAATGTGAGCATAAATACCACCAGGCGACGATGCATACATACCAGGTATGTTTTCAGCGGGCCGTTGTAGAGCTCCGAGATGAAGATTTCGATAGCAAAGCAGGTCGCAATGATAGCACCCAGAGCGATAGCTGCAAGCAATGCGAAGGGAATCTGCAGAAGCTGTCTCTGCATGCGCTTGGTGGCCGGGAAGACACCAAGTTTCTCGCCGGTCCCTTCGTCAATTACCACCTTCTCGGGCTTAAATTCACGACGGCTGGTTCGGACCACTGATACATTCTTGGTCTCCCACCTGCAGCTGAGATCGACTTCCTGGCGCTTCCAGTATTCCACAAATACAATACACCAAAGGCAGTTGATGGCTGTATAAATAAGCGAGAAACCACCCAAAAGGAACCAACAGGAGAATCCAAAAACGGCCGGGAATATCAAGAATCGGAAGTATGACTGCAAGAAAGAAAAGTAGAACCCAACCTATCACGCGCGTCAGCTTGATCGGAGGAGAATAGCCGGCTCTATACATACACTTTCCCCAAACTTGTTCCGGATCTGATCTAAGTCGTCATCGGAGAGGAAGGTCTTCTTACTCCAATCCCGCATCCAAGTCTTGTTGGTTTCGATATCGTGCAGCGGGAATAAAGCGGTGACGTCCTTCCATTCTCCGTGGTTGGGGGTAATTCCGGCGCCGCCCTCTTCGTTGGAGTGTGTGATCATCTGGTGAACGACTCGCAAGCGCTCGGCCTCGGTTTGAGTCTCTGTTGAACTCGAAGAAGTGGGTTCAGAGTTGCGAATACCGCAAAGCCAGTCACGGACGCTGTGATCAAAGACATAATTAGCATTGGCACAATCAGATCCGGCCTCAGTGCGCACTCACCGCGACCGGTAGACTGCTCGCTTCAGGCGCTTCTCGGAAGCTCGAACAAAGACGAGCAGAGACGATTCATCGCCCTGACGAACTTCGGCCTGTAAACCGACTTGGGCGAGGGACTGGAGTAGTTTCTCTAGCTGTGCAATCGCCTGCGATTGTTCTGGCGGTGGGTCAGGATGGAATGCTACCGCAGTGGATCTGTAGCTGGCTTACCAGCATTTCCAAAGCTGTAACGGATCACGTAGTCCACGTGGAGGTTGCAGGGTTTCTCTGATTCCGCCATTCTGAAATGGTTGGAGAAGGAGGAGGGAGCGAAGCGGGAGAAAAAAACGAGGTGATCTGCGGAGGGCGGACTACGTCACCAAAGGCTTAGCTCGTGAAGCCTGTTAGATGTACATATGCGCTGTCGTGCCAAATGTTGTTTTAAGTTATTTATATTAAATATATCAATTGCTATGACGTTTGCTTTTCGAGTTTCGATCATTTATCATAAGTTTATTGGGTTCGGAATAATACATTTTGTATGACAGCTTCAAGCTGTACATGAAGAAATGCAAGTATTCCAAAGTTTCCGTAGGGTATAACACAGGAGTACCATTGTGCAGATCGCAATGATTTCATCTCAGTCGCTGAACTCGATCGGTCATTCCGACCAGGTCGAGATCCCAACTTAAGCGCCTTCGGCCAACTTGGTCAAAGCATCACCTTCGACCATCATCTTCATCCACTCGTCCATTCCCTTGGCACCAACCTGCTCATAGAAGCGAATACTGGGCTCGTTCCAGGTGAGTACACTCCACTCAAGTCGCCTTCCCGAAACCTCCAAGACCTGCTTGGCAAGGTACTTAAGTAACTTGAACCCGTAGCCGTGACCCCGTGCGCTTGGCTGCACGTATAGATCCTCCAGGTAGATGCCGGGAGCAGAGCGCCAGGTTGAATAGTTGTAAAAGTATAGGGCCATGCCGACGGGGATGGGGTTGGGCTTGTCGGCGGTGGGTGGCGGGGTGATGAGGGCCGTGTAGACCGCGCCGCGGCGCGGTGGGGTATCGGGGAAAGAAAGAGTTGCTAGGAGGGATTCTTCGGTTGCTTCGACTTCATGGAGGGCTTTCTCATACTCGGCAAGCTCGCAGATGAATCGAAGGATAAGTGGGACGTCTGATATCGTTAGCTGCTGAGACCGAGTGATGATGCTATACAGTTCAAGCCCAAGCGTCCAGGCTTCAATTGGATGACTTACCCTCGGGCGTCGCGAGACGAATAGTAGGTTGGTCAGCCATTGCAATATTTGTAAGGGGACGAACGAAATCCATTGTGAAGTCTGAGATTTCCACTTCAAATAGCGAATTGCCTGCGCCCTTCCAACTACAAGGCGGGGCCAGACTTCACTCAACTAACCCGAATTAGGAAACCCCATACTTCTACTACACCTTTCTTTCTTTGCCCTCTCCCTATGCTCCATACAGAACACTATATTCTGGCTACGAAACAAATCTCCCTAATTCCAGATACTCTTACGAATTTCCCTTTCAGGGCTTCTGGGTAAAAACGTTACAACCGATAGCCGTTGAGTGGGGCAATCCCGGAAGTCGTGAAAGACATGCATTATAGTCAATGATATTGATATTGTACAGTGTAGGGTATAAACGCCAATCACTTGGACATGATGGCTGACATCCACTTTTGCTCATCGGTTCTGCTTTTGTGTTAGCATTGATCCTGGAGGGGGTTTAGGGAGACTTACCGATCGAAGTGCAGCAGCATACCCAGAACAGGGATCAGCTGTTTCTGATAATTCTTATCTCGCTGTTCCAAAAACTGAAGGAGAACATTTTTCAGATACATGTAGTCGATAGAAGCGTTGCTGGGTGGGCCGACAGGGGTCTCGCTTCTCCCTGGCGACGCCACTGCCCGGCGAGATCCAGAGTCGATGGAGGAACGCGAGGACTGTCGACCGGATGGGGAACCACGTAGGCGGACATCCTCCCCGAGGGTCTTGTGAGATCGTCGAAGCTTTTCCAATCGGCTGTTGGTCTCTTCAACGGAGCGACGAAGCTCCGCCTTGTCCTTTTCGAGATCACGGACCTGCTTTTCGCTTCCATCGAGCGCCTCACGAAGGCCAGCCATGGCCTGGCGAACCTCCGCGACTTCCTGTGAGGACTGTTCAGAGACCAACTCAAGCTCATCACGACGGCGGCGCCAGTCCTTCTGAGATTGCTCTAGGTCCTCCTTGTCTTGCTCCGCGGTACGAAGAGCCCTCTCAGCCTCGCGGACCTTAGCCTTGAGTTCCTCCATTTCACGAGCACGACGTCGGCCCGTAGTGCTAGCCTCGTCTTCGGCTCGATCACGCTCCTCGATGGCAGCTTCCATGCGCTCTTTAAAGTCCCGCACCTTTGATTCCGAGCGGCCCTCAATGTCATTTAGCAAGCGGCGCATGGTCTCGCCTTCGCGAGTTCGCTCGCTGAGTAGCCGGTGAGCCTCAGCCAGCTCCTCGTCTAGGCTTTCACACCGCTCACGAGCCTCCTTCATTTGCATGGCGACCTCTCCAGTCTGGTCACGCATGCTGTTCATAAGACTCTGGGCACTGCTATGCTGAGCCGTCTTCAGTTGGATCTCTTCCCGGAGGCTGGACAGCTCCTTGTTCTGTTGGGAAATCTGCTCCTCCAGTTCCCGGATCTTGGTACGAGTACTCTTCAGCCCATCTTGGGCCTTGGCCAGGTCACCGGAAGACTTGTCACGGGCATTGATGGCGTCCTGCCTCTTGCTTTCGGCGGAGCGAAGGTTGGACTGGGTGACTGTGAGGTTCTCTTCGGCCTTCAAGCGACTATCGGTTTCTTGGCGGATCTTCTTGTTGAGAGTGCCCACTTCGGTCTCTCGCTCCGAAATCTTGGACTTTGCGCTCTTCAACTCGGTACGCAGGTCTTCGTGTTTGCCCTCCAAGGCCTTGAGTTCGGAGTTCTTGGTATTGAGGGTCTCCTTGAGGGTCTTCAATTCAGCGGACTCGGCACGTAGATTACGCAGCTCGGGTTGAACCTTCTGAAGGGTTTCGCGTAGATCCGTGAGATCTTTGAACCGGGTGGTAGCCAACTGCTGTGCAGCAGAGAGATCAGTCTCCAAGCTAGCAGAGCGGATCTTGATAGCCTCAAACTCCTCTTTGAGAGAAGAGTGCACCTTCTCCGAATCAGCTGAGCTCGAGGCATTGCTAGTCCGGAGGTCGACCAATTCTTTTTCGAGCTTGCCGATCGTTTCTTCAAGGGCGATCTTCTCTGCAGAAAGCTCTTTGATTTTGTCCTTGGCCGCCACATGCTCCTGGCCTAGGTTAACGAGATCATCACGCAGTGACTCAATCTCTTCTTTCAGATCTTCCTCGCCCTTGACCTTTGAACAGAGACGATCAATGGCAGCCTCTTTCTCTGAAAGTTGCTGGGTGAGTGATTCTATTTTATCTTTAAGCTCGCCCAATTCGTTACTGGCCGGTGCGGAAGGCTGTTGGGCTGGCTGCTCTGCTGGGGCCGTCTCAGCCTGCTTGACAGGCTCCTCCGCTTTGCCACCCTTCTTCTTCTTCTTGTTTTTCTTTTTTCCACCTGCGCTGCCGCCCGCAGCAGAAGCAGCCTGGACTGGCTGCGGTTCTTCTTGGACTGGAGCTGGAGAATGAGCAACAGGAGCAGGTTCTTCCTTGGTAGGGGCAAGACTCTTGATGATCTCGTCGAAATCGGCTGAATCTCCAGCAAGAACTTTTTCTTTGGCAGATACCCACGCCGAATTGTCCTTCAAGTTTTCGTCAACAAAGTCGCAGAGGCTCTTCTGCTTAGCAGACTTGTCGGAGTTTTCCTTGTTCTCAGTTTTGAGGCTGGAGATGGTGGATTCGGTATCCTGGAGCTGAGACTTGAGACCATCGACTAGACCTTGGAGCACTGTGAGTTTCTTCTCGTTGGAAGCTTTCTCCTCCTTAGCCGCCTCTAGCTGAGCAACGTGATCGGGGCTTGGCTTGGCCTTCTCAGAAGTTTCCTTTTGGAGCTTTTCGATTTCCTGACTCTTCTCCACTAATTGTGATTTCAGCTTCTCAACTTCGGATGCCGTCGATTCAAGAGAAGATTCGGCAGTGGCGAGCTTAGCTTTCAGCTCGTCGACGTCGGCGTTTTTGGAAGTTCGCAAGGTTTCGATCTCGGAATCGAGCTTGTCCTTGGTCTCGCGCAACTCCACAAGCTCGCGAGTGGCGGTCTCCAGGTTCTGAACCATACCCTCCGTGGACTCACGAGTAACAGACATATCGCGCTTGAGTCTCTCCACCTCAGCCTTGAGGTCGTCGACTTCCTCTTGCTTCGTCTTGAGCTCGCTTTCCAATCGAGGGACTTCATTCTCGAATGAGAAGAACTCTTCGCTGGGTTCGGTCTCGTCTGTTTTGTCGGCTTCCTTGGTCTCGCTCTCCGGTTTCTTGTCTTTCAAAGCCGTCACCTCCTCCAAAGCCTCCTGAGAGACTTTCTCTGCTTCCTCGAACTTTTTCTTGAACTCTTCTCTTTCGCCGGTGACACGCTTCAACTCCTCCATCACCATGTCGCTTTTCAGGGTCGACTGGTTAAGGTATTCTGTGAAAGCCTTGGGTTCGCCGATGGAAGTGAGTGGAGTGTTCTCGCGCAACGCAGCTTCGAAGGGTTCGATGGAAAGGACGCGGGAATGGGCCATGCGATAGGCTTTCAGCAACTCTGTTTCCTGTCAGTGTTGTGTGCCTCTTGGTCCAGTCTAGGCAGGTGCATACCATGGTATCGGGACTCCAACTTATCCAGCCGTCGGAGTTTCGCTCGCACGTCGGGCGGAAGCTCCGCCGGTGTCTCCTTCTCCTTTGGCTGCTTCTCTGCCTCCTTCTCTGGTCCGTCCGTGGGTTTGGCCTCCATGTCTGCGGCCTCTTCGTTGGTGCCTACCTCCGAGGTATCTCCTGGTGTGTCTAGTTGAGGAGTTCCAGAGCGACTGGACTCATCGTCGTCCCCGATGGTGAACTCGGCCTCGAATTCCTTGGGGTCGGGTCCTCTCACGGGGGTGCCCGTGTTGCGCCTCGGCCGGGTGCGCTGGGATGAGGATGAACTGGGCGGGCGGCGCGCGGAGTTGGAGCGGGAGATGTTGTCCTGGGCGGACTTTTGGCGAGCTTGTTCCTCTGCGATGCGAGAGTCGATGGCGTCGCGGAGGCGCTTTCTCGGGTTAGGACCAGCTGGGACGCAAGGCACAAAGATCTCTCACCTGAAACATCGCCACGGGTTGAAGAGAAACAACCAAATCAATAAATGCAAAAACACTAGCAACAGTGTTGACGACAAAGATCAGAAAGATAAGCAGTTGGCCACGGACAGGCGTGAGGGGGAGCATTGGTTGGCAAAGAGCCAAGGCGGAACCGCCATGTGGTCTGCCGTGAGCGGCCTTTCTGGTCCTCCATCAGGTACGTGACATCTATAGATTCAAAGCCCTC
The DNA here is from genome assembly GCA_911197225.1 of Penicillium salamii. Classification (NCBI taxonomy): domain Eukaryota; kingdom Fungi; phylum Ascomycota; class Eurotiomycetes; order Eurotiales; family Aspergillaceae; genus Penicillium; species Penicillium salamii. Next base: position 165,292 of record CAJVOY010000078.1, read on the forward strand.
GGAGATGGCTAATACCACTGTAGTAATAATTGTACTTTGTTAAATTGAAAATCTTAAAATCTTTGAAGATGTACCTTCTGACTTGGGATACAGGGTAGGAAGTATATAATTGACAGTTCACCTTGCATCCATCCTACTTAGTACCAACGGCTTCCGAGTTCAGAAACAAAAATATACTTAGTAACACCCTGATCCCTGCCCTAACCAGGCACCGGTATAATGGCGAGTGGAACTTGAATTTATACATACTTAAGTACGAGTAGTGTTCATGTTCAATTAGGCAAAAGTCTACAGATGCAGATCCATGGATACTTCTTGAAGATATGGGAGTGCAAGGGGTCCAATTGGTATTTATAGATATTCCTATACTTAAATAAATTGAGAATATCCATAGATGAGTATCCGAAACTTTAGAATTGATTGATCTCTTTTAGATGCTTGCTTATCTCCAAGGTTAAAAGACCACTTGGGCATAACTTATCGGACTGCATCCATTTGCATCACTGTGGAGTGCCTACAGAGGCTGTAGCCGCGGCACTGACGTAGTATGGGGGAAACCGGGCAGAAGAAATTAGTACGAGAATTTCCCCTTTGACAGTTTACAATATTATCATTCCAACTTTAGAAGGGTGTTTGTTTTATCGAGCATAAAATATATAAAAATGAAATACTTAGAAGTAATCAATCTGAATCTGATTCGACGATCACGGGAACCGTTGACCTGCCAAGGTTGCAGCTCGGACTAATGCATCTTTCTCCTCACGACACCTGCGTCCATCCACCGGTGAAAAAACCCGCACGTTGCCAATGATTTGATCAGCCTGCCCGAAACCCCCCCTGGGTTTGGTCGGAACCACATTAGTGTAGGGGTTTTGGGTTACGAAAACTGAGCCTTGGAAACAAAGCGGAGCTCCCCATTCTTGTTTAGGTCATGGCTGGCCTAGCCCCATCCCTCGCCCTGAGCCTAACGGCACCGTCAACTACACATGCTAGCGCTGCAGCCGCTTCTGCCCTCACATCCTTCCCTCCAGCTCCCTCAACCATGGCGGGGTGGATCGGCTGGGTGTTTACCCTTGTCTTTCACACTATTCCAAGCCTGTTGTATTGGATCATCACCTTTGCGACTATCACGCTACCCACATGGCTGTTCACGCTGTTCTCCATGAGCTTGACGTTCACCATGAATTTCACCACCATGTAAGTGTGGACAGATGTGCGGCGGAACTGGAACTGACCGTGAACTTCAGATTGTTGATAGTGCTCGTACTGGTATCGACCGTTGCCTGGTTCATACGATATCGCTTCCTCAACATATACAGTCGCTTGCCCCCGGAACCACAACGCAAGGAAGCGCAGATCGATCTCTTCCCCGACATCCAGGAAGGTGACTCCAAGCCGGGACTGGCCAATTACCTCGATGAATTCCTGAGCGCCATCAAAGTCTTTGGCTACCTCGAGCGTCCTGTGTTCCACGAATTGACGCGGACAATGCAGACGAGGAAGTTGATCGCGGGGGAAACTCTTATGCTGGAGGAGGAAAAGGGCTTCTGCTTGGTGGTCGATGGACTTGTTCAAATCTTTGTGAAATCGATTCGCGACGGAAAGGCAGGCTCGCGGGAGAATTTGAACATGGAGGATGCATCCTCAGGCGAGGAGGAAAATCATTTGCATGGCCGACAAGGCTACCAGCTCTTGACCGAAGTCAAGAATGGCGCCTCAATGTCGTCTCTGTTTTCCATTCTCCAGCTGTTCACTGAAGACATAGAGCTTCGCAATTCGGAAAGCCATAACTCCACTGCATCGACACCCGTGCGAGGGCAGACACCAGTCCCTGATGCCTTCCCCATGAGTCCGAGCTCTGGTGTCATCAATAGCCCCAATTCTACTATCAGGGATGCCGGGGATTTGAATACCCCAGCCCGCTCAGACGAGTCATTACCACCTGTTCCCCCGCTGAATATAGGCGAAAGCCATGCCCTGCCTGGCCGCCATACTCGCACTCAAACCCCGCAGCAAGAGGGCAGTGAACACGCCCACGCCAAAAAGAAACGTCGCAAGTCGGTGCACCCTGACATTGTGGCTCGGGCCACCGTAGACACAACAATCGCTATCATCCCAGCGAGCGCATTCCGCCGTCTTACCCGGGTTTACCCTCGGGCAACAGCGCACATCGTCCAAGTGATTCTTACCCGTCTCCAACGCGTCACATTTGCTACGGCCCATTCGTACCTAGGCCTCACCACTGAGGTGCTAGGCATCGAGCGGCAAATGTCTAAATTCACGTCCTGGGATCTGCCCAACAACCTTCGAGGGAGCGCCTTAGACCGATTGAAGGACAAGTTCACGCGAGAACGTGACCGCCTGGGACCGGAAGAAGTTGGGAAAGGTATTGCCCTGCACAATCCCTATGTCGGTCGTCGGCGGCGATCGAGTAGTACATTACGGAAAGAGGCAGTTTTGCATGCAAAGGTCTCCAATGATCGTTCCTTGGCTCCATTAACTCCACACAGAGCGCCCCCATCTTACGCGGACAGGGATCAAGCTGGTGTCAGCCCCGGCGATCTTTTGTCGACGATACAGCTTTCTAGGTTCGGGCCGCGGTATGATCAATTGGCGCCGCGCATCCAGACTCCTCTCACCGAAAGAGAGCAGCCTCAATTCCTGCCTGCTACAATGAATGGCCGACCTACTTCAACCTTTCAGCGAAAGGAGTCTGTTGATGAGGATGCCCTGTTTCGCGAGTCGATTCTTGACTGTATCATGAAGGGAATAGGACTCGACGAGAGTTCCCGCGATCCTTTGCGCAAGGGCAGTCTCTCCGGCGATGTATCGCCCAGACTGCTCTCTTTCGATAATCGTCGCCAGAAGGCAGTCTTTTCAAACGCATTTGGCTTCATGGATCCATATGAAGGGTCTGGCGATGGTGAATCGGATTCTATGAAATCACTGTCGGTAACAAGCGCAGGCGGAACTTCACCCATGGTCAATCTAAGAGAAGAGCTGCGCCATGACATCGAGGTGGTCTACTTCCCGCAAGGCTCGGTGCTCGTGGAACAGGGTGAGCGTCATCCTGGTCTTTATTATGTTATCGATGGATTCCTGGATGTTGGAATTCCAACCGATGAAAAAGATGATACACTCATTGGGTCTTCCCATGGGTCCACTTCCCAAGCACAGGAAGACTTGTTCCCGAAATTGAGACGCACAACAACAGCATCGTCACGCGCCTCAGGTTCCACGGGCGGTACTGATTCTCGACGAAAGACGCAATCTCGCAAATCCCTCTATTTGATCAAGCCTGGTGGTATCCAAGGGTATGTAGGTGCACTTGCCTCATATCGCTCGTACACCGATGTCGTGGCCAAGACAGATGTCTATGTTGGATTCCTTCCTCGGGCCTCTCTGGAGAGAATTTCGGACAGACACCCAGCGGCTCTACTGACATTGGCAAAGCGCCTAACGAGACTTCTTCCACGGCTATTGCTTCACATAGACTTCGCACTTGAGTGGGTTCAAGTTAGCGCGGGCCAAGTGATCTATCACCAAGGCGATGAAAGTGATGCTATTTATCTTGTCCTGAATGGTCGCTTGCGGTCTGTCCTTGAAGGATCAAACGGTAAGATGACTGTCATTGGCGAGCACGGTCAGGGCGAGAGTGTTGGCGAACTCGAAGTCATGACCGAGTCCACGAGACCATCCACATTGCATGCGATCAGAGAAACAGAACTAGCCAAGTTCCCACGGTCACTTTTCAACAGCCTCGCACAGGAACACCCTGGTATCACAATTCAAGTTTCAAAACTTATTGCCCAGCGCATGCGTGACTTGGTCGAACACCCGCTATCCGAGAAGGGCATTGAGCAAGGAAGCACTGCTGGTGTTCAAACTGCAACCTCAACTGTTAATCTTCGCACTGTGGCAATCCTTCCAGTCATGGCAGGTGTCCCTGTTGTGGAATTCGGAAATAGGCTTCTACACGCGTTGCACCAAGTAGGTGTGACCAGAGGTGTCACGTCGCTCAATCAAGCGGCAATTTTGAACCACTTGGGTCGCCACGCATTCAGCAAGATGGGAAAACTCAAGCTCTCGCAGTATCTGGCCGATCTAGAAGAGAAGTATGGAATGGTCTTGTACATCGCCGATACCAATGTCAATGCACCCTGGACTCAGACTTGCATCGCGCAGGCCGACTCCATTTTGTTGGTAGGACTCGCCGAGTCTTCGCCCAGAATCGGTGAATATGAGAGGTTCCTGCTCGGGATGAAGACCACAGCTCGCAAAGAGCTGGTTCTCTTGCACGCTGAGCGGTATTGTTCACCTGGGCTTACCCGTGAATGGCTCAAGAACCGTGTTTGGATCAATGGCGGTCACCACCATATCCAAATGGCCTTCCGCTCAACCAACGAACCTGCAAATCCACCTAGCAAGAAGTTTGGAACTGTCCTCAAGCAACGAGTCCAAATTTTACAGGCTGAGATCCAGAAGTATACATCGCGGCGGGCTCAACAAACCCCGCTTTATTCATCACAAACTGCGTTCAAAGGCGATTTCCACCGACTGGCACGGCGTCTGTGCGGCAAGTCTGTGGGCCTTGTATTGGGTGGAGGAGGAGCGCGGGGTATCGCGCAGGTCGGTGTCATCAAAGCACTCGAAGAAGCCGGAATCCCGATTGATATTATTGGTGGCACATCGATCGGCTCTTTCATTGGGGCTCTGTATGCGCGTGACGCCGATGTTGTCCCTATGTACGGAAGAGCCAAGAAATTCTCTGGGCGCATGGGCAGCATGTGGCGATTCGCACTGGATTTGACCTATCCGACGGTCTCCTACACGACGGGCCATGAGTTCAACCGCGGCATCTTCAAAACCTTCGGCGACAGCCAAATTGAAGACTTCTGGCTTGAGTTCTATTGTAACACCACCAACATTAGTCGATCTCGAATTGAGTATCACTCCTCCGGCTATGTTTGGCGTTACGTTCGAGCATCAATGTCTCTGGCAGGTCTTATCCCTCCGATTTGTGACGAGGGCAGCATGCTGCTGGACGGTGGCTACATCGACAACTTGACCGTGGCACATATGAAAAGCCTTGGAGCGGATGTGATCTTCGCCGTTGATGTCGGTTCCATTGACGATACGACACCGCAAGGATTTGGTGATTCCCTCTCGGGCTTCTGGTCAGTATTGAACCGGTGGAACCCGTTTTCCTCCCTCCCAAACCCCCCGACTCTATCCGAAATTCAAGCAAGGCTGGCGTATGTCTCATCAATCGACAATCTCGAGCGTGCCAAAAACACACCGGGTTGCCTCTACATGCGACCACCTATCGATCCGTACGGAACTCTGGATTTCGGCAAATTCGACGAGATTTATCAGGTTGGCTATGTCTACGGTCAAGAAGTCCTCGAACGTTTACGTAACGAAGGCTCATTGCCAATCCCAGAAGAGACAGAGGAAAAGCGCAAGCTGCAGCGCACAATGGCTCCCCGAAGAGCCAGTATCTGAACTATTCTTGATTCTCCGATCGCGATCAGCACGGTCGGAGATGAATTCATGATTTCTACGTTGGTGTGCGGTGTTCAACCCTGCACGCGATTTGCTTCATTATTGCGTGAGATACCTACTGTTGTCTAACCGGATCTTTAAGAATATATGTACATACATCCTATGCTGTCTGGGGATGGCAAACAAGGCATCTATCCTGAAGTCTACAAATTTCGAGTCGAACCTTGAGATGGTTGGTCTCAACACACCTGGGCAGTAGTATAATTTGGAATCATTAAGGGATTAAAATACTAGGTCATAAGAACTAAACACATGAAAAAGTACCCCGATACACTGCTCAAGTGCAAGCGCAGTATCCTCGGACATATCTGACAAGCTCCCAATTACATCCACATCAACACCACCATATGTTCAATTCAGAAGATATCCCTTCAACCCCATTATAACAAAATGAAACACGTGAAACTGCAAAGTATGAGGGGATTGACCGGGCCAGCTTGTGCGGCCTAGCAGGTGATATATTCAAATTCCACTCACTCCAATGAATGGCTTCCATTAGATAGCTGCGGGGGTAGCAGCTGGCGCATCAAGTGGCTGACGGGGGCCGGCCTCCTTGTCGGAGACAGTAGGCTGGTGGGTGGTGTGGGTGTTTTCTTTGCGATAGGCCCAGAGGGCAGCAACTTCAAGGAACATGCCGAAGAAGGTGAAGATACTGTGGAACGATCAGAGACTGGGTAATTGCCATATAGGAAAGATACATACAATGCCAAGAAGATGAAGGCCTCGTTAGCCTTCTTGCGGGTGCAACCGACTCCAGATGGGGAAGTGAAGTAGCATGCTCTTGTGCTGTAATCTTGGGCAGAGAAGATGAATGAGGTCAACCAGCTGAGATGAAGATATTAGTATTTTCCGAAGGTAAATCCGTAGATGTGAATGAGAACTCGACATACAGGTAGGAGAAGACAATGTCGATACCAAGGACAAATCTGCCCAGTGCCTTGGGCAAGAAGGGAGATATGAAACCAGGGAGGAAGAAGACTACTGAGAGAACAGCCTATTAGCTTGTTAGCTTGTCGAACCTTGGGAAAACATCAGGATCACGTACGATGACTTCCTGGTATAGGATGTGTTGGCCGCGGGGTCCATGATGGATGAAGTGTGCAGTCAAGCCCATGACAATGACGGAGCTAGCCCATTGCATAGCACGAGATCCCAGCTGCAGTGGACGTGCTATGGTTGACGAGAAAGGCATTATGCAGGAGTAGAAGGCCAAAGATGCAAAACCAAGGGGATATAGTGATGATTTTCACGGTACACAGACGATGGGAAATATGTATCAATATAAGAAGGAATAGGACCACCTTCTGACACAGATTGGGGGACAGCTCTTTATATCACAGGGCCAGTTCAACAAAAACTCATCGGGCCATACATATCACCAAAAAAAACAAACAAAATAGGTTAGCGTCAGGTATAATGCAATAGGGCTCATCACCTGTAGACCCTGCCAAACCAGGGCCAGCAAGGACGAAAAACAAGAATGTCCGGGCGTTTCCCCAGATGCGTCATGGCCTTTGCAATCATACGAGTACTTCTGGGCCGTATCCCAATTCCATTATGATTTGCATCCTTGCATCCTTGCAACAGTTGTCAGACATGACCAACGAGTGTATACTTGGTTGTGTAGCGCGTTACACAGACCTGGAAATAAACATAAAACACATTCACATCAGTATACTCCGTATTTCGTACTCCGTACAAGATGGGGTACGGAGTACATCGATGCGAGCTTCAGTGCCGAGACATCAACGATGTGTCAAGGGAAGCAAGGAGCTCATAGCTCGAGTCTATTGCAGCTCCACCCCACTGAGACAAAAAAGATTCTACTCCGTGGTCTACGAGTAAGCAGACAAAGCTCAACGCCTTTGATCGGCGGGGTGTGATAAACGGCCAATCACGAATGGAGACCATAGAGTATATCACACCACGGCCGCGTCCAGGCTGCATTCAGACCAACCAGGAAGCAGAAACAAGCCCGTCGATCATATGCGGCAGCGCCCAATAGTGGGGTCCTCCCTGCATGGGCCACGATCGACAGTAGCATCAGCCTTATTTCCAGTTCACCAGGGATAGCACCATCCCTGGGATATTGAGGTATAGAAGTGAGACAATGAAGACTTTGAACGAAAACGAGATGGAGCTGCCAGTCACCACTGGTGAAACCTAGGAAGGGGATAGTATTTGCTCGCACATGTCCAACTCGACTGATCATGTTGTGCAAGCGCCATAGGGGGTTCCGACCTAACCGAGAATAAAATGTGCTTCTGTCACGGAGTACCCCCATAGACTGGAAAGGGCTACCCTCCGGGCTTGAATGACGCGAGCTACCCCGGAAACCACTTGAGAATAACGCATCGGGTCCTAAACTTTGATCATCAATGTAAACGCAGCTGCAAGGAGCGTGTCTCAGTCTGGAGAAGCCAATGTCAGTCCCTTGCAATCATAATACAATCGGATGCTCAAGTATGGATGTCCGAGTAGAGCTCTCCAGTTAATGAAACACGAAGTGAGGTACCACGAGTGTATTTAGTCGATGCACGTTCATGGCATTCAAATCTAGCCGGATATGATTGATACAGAAGCATTGATATTGTGTCCACAAGAATACCCCGTACTTGAGTAGTTTGGTGATCTTAAACCCATACTGCCTGACTTCAGGAGAGCTCAATTAGTGGAAGTTCAATCAATGTTTCCAGGTGCTATTTTGATGGTATCTACTTGAACTACCCTGGATATGTAGCAACTAAAATTTACCGCAGTGAAGGATAAACCGCTCTACGTATTCGGGTCCCTCCACACCAAAAATAAAACCAAACATTTTTCTACGGTTGAAGATGCACCATTTTGAACCGCGAGACGGAATTTCGATATTGCTGAAGCCTTGAATTAGGATATAGAGTGACAAAGTTCACCGTTGAATCTGGAAATATCAGACCCATCCGTGAATTCAACTATAAATGATAGACTGCCCAAGCATCTAACACAATATAGCTCCCCCAGTGCTACAAGAGTCCGAAACGTAGTTGAATGTGAGCTCGCCATTAGCGACATCGTTGTCGCCCGGGAAGAAGTACGGGACGCTGCCGCATTGTTTACATCTAAGGATATGAGCCACCTACACATTGTACAAGAGGAACAGATAACCTACCCGTGATCCGGGATATAACCAGCTAGTTCCTGGAGCTTGGCGCCATTGGTACCCCCAGTGTTCTGGAGGAATGCGCAGAATCCACCACTGCCGGTCCAGGTATTGCCAGAACCAACACAGGCAATGTGTTCCCCGTTGTTGTACCAACGGTTGGGGTCAATCTCGTGAATTATCTTGCTGGCAAGCTCGACAGCAACCAGACCGTTGCCAAAGGTGTTGCAGTTTCCGGAGCCACGGCAATTGATTCCGAGTGCTGTGGTGGTGGATGCAGTGAGGGAGAGCGTCAGAAGAATGACGTCGGAAAGGCGAAATGATACCATGTTGAGGAAGGTGAAGATTGTCTTGAGCTTCTGGGAAGATTGAGAAGATTGATGGATAGCGATACAGTTGTTCGAGGGAAAATCCATCCTTTTAAGTCGATCGCTGGCCTGCTTTCGAAGAGGCAATTGTCTTGACAAACATATCTCGGTGTGATTCCGAAGACGACATGATACCATGCCAATCGGTTCAGTTGAGCTTTTCGGATTAGTCTGGGAAAAAGCAAAGGAATGAAGCCTACTGAGATGAGTATACAAGACATTGCCCCACTGACATTAGGTGAGGCCGGCATACTCTAGCAAACAACCGAATACTTTCGGATGACCAACTGCTGAATTAGGACATCAAATGGGCCTTTAGTGGACTAGTCTAGTTGAATCATGCAGAAGTACTCAGTACTGAGCTCGGAGTACTCCGTAGCTGGCTAGGTGGTGAAGGAATTTTTTGTGCCGAGTTAGGAAGAGCGACTAAGATGCAAAAGGAAATTGGTCGCTTTCTTGGTCTCAGCTATCACTAGTTACAGGTTATCACATAATAGGATTACCGTTTGCATGCTAGCGCTCACTTAAGCCCTAGGATTAACGCCTAGTAACGGCACTACCCGAGGTCGCGGGCTAATCATCGCGAGCGAAGTATGCAGCCCGTGATAAGTAGTTCTCCACGATGCATACCACTAAACAGGGGTCTGAAAACAAGAACCAACTATCGGTATATTTGTGTCGAGATAGAGCCTGCATAAAGGCCACACTTTCAAATCATTTCGGCAGACCACTGAACATGAGTCCGAAATGATAGAGAGATGAGATTAGCCGTCCTGTCCATAAACTCACGGGACTATCATCCCCATGTCCAGCACTGATCGCAGCTAGGTATTAGGTATTTTGATAGCGAGAAAATGGCCTACACGGGAAGCCGGGCTGGCTGCATCTTTCTAAAACGGTGCTATGCCTAACCCGAGCCTCTCTCACTTCATCCCAGACCAACCCCACTTAGTTCTGGTATCGTGATCTTGAAGCACTGCCACAGTGAAAGGCTGTTGGAACTGAAGAACAAGCGGGATTATTCCGTACTCTAACCGTGGTGACACCGATGGTGGGCGAGGGTTCGGTTCGTTCAAATCGGCGCTATAGATCAAATAGAGTTCCGGCAAGTTTAGGGGGCCCGGCGGGATGCCGGTCGGGGTCGGGACAGCCTCAGGGGTCCCGAGTCCTCGGCCACAGACTAGATACGGTCGACCGGAGGTGTATACCAGCCCACCACAGCATTGCAGACAGATTGAAAACAGTCAGATGCCGGTGTACGACTACGCACTTGAGCCGAAGACTAGAAGATCAAAGAGTGACTTGATTCCTAACTCTGCCGTGAATATTGCAAATATCAAAACACCGAATCCACGCCGGACAAGAAAAATAAAGGCAATGGACTCCACTGCGCCCAGGTATTTTCAGAACTTCCTAAACCATCACCACGTAGCATTACCAAGTTCATGTTCCTTGATATACTCACTGCCTTTCTCTAGATATTCCTCTCTTGTGACCGAAGAGCGACCGAAATTGTCACCAGAAGCCCATTGAGCTGCACCCTTCCAAGCGTCGAAGACGGGATCCGATGCCTTACGCACATTCAGAGTAGCATCGACCGGCAGGAATCCCCGTACCTCGCTGCGGAAGCGCTCATCGAAGCCAGTGAACAGAGTATTTCCACCAGTCAAGAACACATCCTTCAGCAATCGAGACTGATCTTGCGGGTTCGTATAGCGCTGATTAATGATATCGGCCACAATCTCGATTAGACCAGCCTGGTCAACACCGGCAATGGAGGGCTGGAAGACAACTTCAGGAACGCGGATGCGCTCAACGTTCAAATGAAGCTGGTGCGCTTCCCGCTGGCTTTCCGGATCGAAAGGCCAGGGCCCGCGAAGGAACGCATGGACGAGGCTCTTTGTCCAGTCTGACTGTGCAGCGAAAGTGTTGTGCTCGCTGAACTCCGGGTCAAATTCGAGTAATTCTTTTTCAGCGGCGTCGAGCGTAGCATTGAGATCCTCTTCTTCCTCATCATCACTGGCCTCGCCAACAGCAACAGTACGGTAGACACCCCAGTCATCATCGTTGGCACCGAAGTCATCGTCATCACCACCGCGGCGACGCTTCTTGGGGCCGTCAGATGCCAGGTTTGCTAGCGTCTTCATTCGCATTTGACTGGCGAGGGACTTGCGGTTGCCAAGGTCAGCAGTGAATCGATCACGGTCCTTTATACTTTGAAGGATGCGCTAGACAACATTGTTAGTGGAGAAAGGTGACATGCAATTTGTTTGATAAACATACCTGGCGGTTGTCGCGACGCTTGGAGATCCAGCGCTCGAAGTTGTTCTCACGCTCCTCACGGTCTAGCCTCTCCTCTTCCGCAACCCGAGCCTTCTCACGTTCTTTTTCTTCTTTGGCACGCAGTCTAGCATCCACATTAGACTTCATTAGCCGTTGGTGTCGCTTCTCTTTCAGGCCAGCTTCGTCCAACTGATCATCCGGGATATCGAGCATAGGGAATGTCATCTCTTCGGGCTGCTCCTCGGTTTCTTCAATGCCGAGATCCTTGTTGCGGGAGCGTTTGATAGACTTCTCTAATTCGCGAATCATTCTCTCTAGGGCGGCCTCATCCTTCAACTCCTCGGCTTCAAGAATGCGGCGAGTCTCCTTCTTGTTCTCACTCTCCAGTCTGATCTGAAGGGCCTTCCAGTACTCCAGCTCTTGCTCCTTTCGGACGAGCTTTTCAAGGCGCATCTTGGCAGCTTGTTCCTGAAGACGGCGACCACTCTCCTTCTTTCGCTCGGCGATTTTGGCGAGTTCTTCTTCTGTCTTTTCTTGGACAACGTGCTCTGTGAAGGGGTACTGAATGACACGATCACGGTCCTCCAGTCCGGACCACTCCAGGAACCCATTCAACTCGCTATTGTAATTTTGGGAAACGTAGCAGTGGTTGTGAACCATCTCTTCCATGTGCGCGTCCGTCAAACGAGTCGGGAAGGTTGGGTATTTGAGCTTCATAAGCTTCATCAGGTATTCGGAGCCCTGCAAGCCACCCCAATTAAGGCGGGAGGAGTTGGAGAACACGGGTTTCGAATCCATGACGGGAATGACATGGGTAGATGTATGCGACGAGTCCACAATCAAGCCGTCCTTTCCACCATTGTACCGATATGAGAACAACGAATCGACACCGTAAGCCACCGAAGGCGCAGAGTAGCATTCGAACAGAATTTCGTTCATCACTGCCGGAGTTAGCACCCACAGCCCCGGGGATCGAAAAGCCACTCACTCTTTCTCGAATATCCCAAATTCGCGATTGGCTCCGTCATTAAAATGGGACGGCCGACACCGCCATTGGCACCGTCAACGCCCAGCTTGATGAACAGGTAGTCCAGCACCCCTTCCATGACATCCCAGTTACCCACCACACTCGAGCCAGGATCAAAGCCATTGCGCAGTTGTCCCCGGGTAGTTGCATCGACGTAAGCATCGTAGCCGATAAACTGGCATTGACGCATGAGCTTGCGATCGCGGTATCGGCTCATAACGGGGGGAATTGCGAATCGGGGGGCTTTGTCGAACGACCAACCGGCCTTGACCAGATGAGCGCCTGCGCAAGTAGCACATTGGTTAGCAATTAATACCGGGGGCTTGGATCGAGCTGCTCACCATTGTCGATGACGATGGCGCTGGTATCGGGGTGGGCTTGGCTTTGTCGGTATCCTTCAGGCTGTGGGGGATGGTAGCCTTTGAAGGGGAAGTCTGTAATGCCGTGTAGTTGTGGAGGAGGCTTTTCGGTCTGCTTTTCGGAGGAATTGGAGGCGATGCGGCCTGGTAGGAGGCTCTGCACTGCGGTAATCGTCATAGCTGGATGCGCTCCGGAGCTCTTGGGATCGACAGTGGATAGCAGAATCAGCTGTCTATAAATATAATTTCGCGATACCCTGTCGCGAGTGGAAAGGAAGCAAACGATACAAACGGCACAAACGCGGTTGTCGCTGAAGTTTGGCCGAATTACGCCAAGAATGGGGGAGGCTATCTACTATCGGGACACTCCCGTTTACAATCAAGACACAATAAGGACTTCATTCGTAGGTAAATTTACATAGTATTTAACTACGTTTAATCAAATAAAGCTAGAGCCAGAATAGATCGTCGATGGAAACTTTAGAATTCATCATGATATCTCATCTCTTCGTTACACGTTAAGCCTAGGAGGGCTCTTTCAGATTCTCTGTAGCTATGGGAGGTGTCAGTAATACGATAGAAGAGGAGAAAGGGCATTGTTTTCATGCCTTCAAGATGGAAGAGAACATTTGACTGGTAGTTCTTGAACATCTGGGCCACAAGCTCAACGTTCATGTTCTGAATGTTGACTTCCTACACCAGGTCAATATAGCCCACACCTATCCAATGGAACACCCACCTGCAGGCCTTTGTTCATAACCATGACAGCTTCATTGAGTTTCTCCTGTATGGCATGAGCACGTCAGTCCAGTCCCCCAGTGTAATAAACTGGTCAACATACCACATTGCCGATGATGCGGGACAATAGCACTGTCTGTTGATGCTCGTGAGGGCTCTCCTGATTGAATATGAGTATTTGGATGCCAGTAGACTAGTGAATACAGAGATTCATTTCTCCCATACATACCATGGCGGTAGGGGACTGGGTTGTTGATTGTTCTGCGGGTAGTTTGTTTGGAAGTGATAATAGGGTCACGTGCAGCTATACAGACTTCCGACGAAAGGGTGTTCCCTGGGCCCTACATTCAAGTGCCAGCACGTACTCCAAACCGACGACTAATCAGTTTCAGAAATTATTCTGGGTATATATACAACTAAATAGTTCCTTGGAACCCACAATTCGATCCATACACCATGCCTCCCCCAAACCCAGCCAACGACGAAGCTCACCAGCAGCTACTGAACACACTCGACATCGCCCATGCCCCCAAGTCATTCCGCAACCACAATTGGAAGCCTTCCCAGCGTCGAAACAAAAATGTGAAGCAGATGCTCTCTGAAAGTTCCAGGAAGGAAGCATCAGTGATGGCGACCCAAGCCAACTCGGGCGCAACCACACCAGGGACCTTCGGCGACGGCACACGAACTCCTGCTGAAGGTGCTGCACCAAACCTCTCACAAGCTACTCAGAACCTCTCTACTCTGGTCCTTGAAAAGAATGCTCGGGCGACAAACCCGACCGGCCCTGCCGTGACCTACACCAACATTGAATCGGCACCCTCTTTCAATCCTGCCTACCAACACCACTACTGCGATATCACCGGGTTGAGCGGCCAATACACCGATCCGAAGACGCGCTTGCGATACCACGACAAGGAGATTTTCAAGGTGATTCGGACACTGGCTCAAGGCGTTCCCGAGAACTACTTGGAAGCCCGTGGAGCGCACACTATCCTGAAGTAGAGTAGGAGATCAATGCTCCTCAATCCCCCAGGAAAGTATAATGAAAGGTATGTAAATGGAGCCCAGAAAAGGGTCAACACAGCTTATTGATTGAGCTAGACAGAAACGAATTCCCTACAAAGAGTTATGTACGACCAACACAGTCAAGCCCTTTCCACCCCACCATGCCCCTTTCGAGACAGGCTCAAGAAAGCGCTCCGGCTTATTCGTGATCAAAAGTCATTCTTCGCCTTGTGCAATGCACTCGACTATTACCGACGCCCCACGGGACAGGGCACCAGTTACAGAATCATGAAGAGACTGTCGTCGCGGCGGAATAGATAATTTTGGAATTTGATGGCGGAGCACTGGCTCAAGTCGCGCAAATTCAATTCGGGTGTAGACCTGGATACTGGAATCTATTCAATTGAATAAGTCACATCATTAGAGACCGGGTCAATTGTACTCCGTACAGCAGTCATACTCCGTAGACCAAAGGCAGTTGAAGCGGAAAAACAGAAATTGGCAAGAAAAGGCCCTGGAGTCACCGCCCGCTCATTCCTTGGCGGTTACCCGGCAGAAACGGGGGATTTCTCGAAACGCCGTTCTCTGTTTACCAGGACTTTTGCACTTTGCCAGTGGTCTTTGTTGAGTTATTGCCTTGTGGCCCCAGCGTGTTCGACTTTACCATAGAACTCGACTCTATCGTTGGTGTCAATAAACACGTCATCTCTGCCACAACCACACCTTCCACCACCGCAAACGTCTGCCTACAATCGCACTTGGCCCCAGACCCAAACGAAACGTGTCGCGTGCCCTCGATCAGTCCGATATCTCTTTTGCAATACCGGCGCGACATATTGCCAACAATCAGCGCCTAAATAACAAGATGCCTAGCATGTGGTTGACAGAAAATCAGAGTCAGTCGCATTCACTACGACTGTGTCGCCTGCCATCAATGGCAGATGCACGGCAGTTTTAAACAAGAATTCTGGCTAATTTGAAATACAGAGATCGGTGTGGTCTTCTGCTCAGCGGGTATGATGACCTACATCGAAGTCGTTTTGATGGATGTGAACTAACCGTGTCTACTAATTAGGTGGATTGTTCCTATTTGGAGGCGTGCTGATGTTCTTCGACCGGTCCTTGTAAGTTTCAAGTTTCATTGATATCGATCAGATGTTCGGGAGCTAACGTTTCGTCTAATAGACTTGCCATGGGCAACGTATGCGTTTCACTCTACTCTACATGAATCGGACTAACGACTCCCAGATCCTCTTTATTATTGGATTGACTCTTATCATCGGTGTCCAAAAGACTATAACGTTCTTCACGCGCCCACAGAAACTCAAGGGAACTGCCGCCTTCGCCGCCGGTATCATCCTCATCCTGTTCCGCTGGCCTCTGACTGGATTTTTGATCGAGCTGTACGGCTTGTTCATCCTGTTCGGGGATTTCCTTGTTACAATCGGTCAATTCGCGGGGAACATCCCCGTGATCGGACCGTATATCCAGCGTGGCTTGGAAATTCTCGCTGGTGGTAGGAGCAACGCCGAGCTCCCTGTATGAATCCCCACTCCGGCTGTCTCGTTTGAACCTCGATCACAGCAATGGGACGTGAGCGCACGGTCAAACTTAACAAAAACACAAAAACAAAAACGAAAGAAAGAAAGAAAGACTCGGCCAACTCCCGAAGGAGCTGTCCGAGTCTTAAGGTATTCCCGAGGTCCCGAGTCGAGACATGGGATGACACACGATACATCTACGGCCTTCCGATTTATGTAATTAATAATGACCCCTTATCGATCACCGTCGGTGATCTAGTTAATATGCATTTTAGAGAATAGACAAGCTATCTTCATCCGTTTGCACATTGAAAGCACGTCTCCGGGCGAACAAGGGAACCAAGTCAACGCATGACTTGAATGCACCTGTCTCTCATATTCTTCACAAACAACTTTCCCGCTCATCAAATCATGTAGGTATCGTCGCGAGCATATTTTGAACGAATTTACTTAGGCCTTGTTGAGGTAGTCAACGAGGTTCTCAACGACAGTGGCGGCGTTGGTGGTCTGGACACCCTCGCCGTGGTGGGCGATGATAGTGCAAGAGGAAGCGCGAGCCACAATGACACCCTCCTTACCCTGGAATCAGACATAAATTAGCACCCAACCCCCGAGACCATGATCGAGCCGAGGTGTGCTCTTACCTTCTTGCCGTATAGACTGCGCTCATCGGCCTTGATAGTGACGAACTTCTCGCCGGCGATGGAGAAACCGTTGGCGAAGGCGTTATCGGAGGAGGTGTAAGCAGAGATGAGGGAGTTGATCTCTTCTTGGGAGAGCTGAGGGTCAAAGTGATTAGTGACCGGGTCGGATAGGGAAAGATAGGGGAGCATACGGCAAAGCCGGCTGAGGCGGCGCTGAGACCGGAGAAGTCGACTGCAAGGATACCGGCCTTGTCGAATTGGCCTGAGCCCATCAGGCTGCCAGAGAGTCAGTATATCGAGCTAGGAATGACGCGCCCTCGCGGGTCGCATGTCGAGATGGGGTATGGATAGCCGACTGAGTCATCGTGGATGTCTCTCTCTAGATATCCATTGCTCCGTGTCTATTGGGATCGAAGGGTGATGTACCTGGAGTCGACATAGCCTGCAGAGAATCAGGGGTTAGCGGAATTCACGATTGAGCTGGAGCTTGCCGTACTTTGCCAGATTGCTGCGTGGTCACCCATGGCTGTGAAAGAGATAGAATAACGCTGTGGATGTAAGGAGCTGGAAGAGAAGCTGGGTCACGGTGGAAATACCTGAAAAGTTGAATATACAGAGAAGAGAGCTGAGAGAAGAGGAGAGAGAGAAGAGAGAAAGTAGTGGGGTTCTGTTGTGGCGGTCGGGAGAGGACCCCGCCATATGACGATCCAACCGTTTCTTCCCTTTACATTTTGTAGCAGCCTTCTAAAGTAGTAAGATTATTTTATTTGATCTACGGAGAGCCTCAATCTGCATGGACTTTAGGAAAAGTTGGACATGTCTGATCGAGGACGATGTGCTTTTGTACACTGGATGTCTATAAATTCATGTCAGACTTAAGTATCTTACTAGGTACTCAACCTATAGATGACAATGGAAGTAAGTATAAATAAATATTTCAAGCAAGGGAGATATGTATGTCATACAGCAAACATCCCAGGTACCCGTCGATCTTTATACCTTGTACTCGACTACATGTACTATGGAAGACACCCTCAGCCCTTTTTACTCCGTAGAAGAGTCAACGAAGAGCTTGACCGCTAGTTCGGTTTAAGCTTACCTCGACTCACCATGGCTACTCACTACGAGTACTCGTACTAAGTGTACTAAGTGTACTAAGTGTACTAAGTGAACACTAACAATGGAATACTCCATACTCGGCACTAACCTCAGGGGATCTGCGAGCAAAGTCCAGCACGAGCACAAACACAAAGCACACTGGACTTGCCGATCGATGAAACACGCAAAATCCAGACACCTGCCAGTGTCAAAGATGGCCATGGTTGAGCAGATATCAGTGTCCCCCTGTCAGAGATCTCTGAACTTTGTCTCACCAATTTCCCGGGTGAAACACGCCTCCTGCATAGCTTCGGTCAGTGCGGAGCCCTCGTTGGCTTCTCGTCGTGGTAGCGAGCCAATTAATCCGCGACCGCACGCGTTCATTCGCCTGCAGGGAAATAAGCATCTCACTCAGCGCCCGATATTAGCGCTGAGACGCCCCCTTTGCCTTTGGCTCAGACGCAATTCAGTGTGATATTCACATCCTGGTTGTCTCGTTGGTCCCCCCATGTCCAGCCCGTGACAATTCAGCCCCAGGCTAGACAGCGTTTGGACGCACTGAACACCGTTTCGGGAGAGTCAAGATCCAATCTGAATGCATGGATGTGTGATGTGCACTAATCTGATTCAATTAATTTGGTTCTGTGTCTCATTTACAGACTCTTCTGATGAGATGACTCCACTCATGAGACTCTTACATTGCCACTAATATCCTTTCATTAATATACCCAAATCCGTCTCTCTGCTGACCTTTTTCATTTCTCGATTTTGTTTGAGACCGAGGCCTTCTGGAAGGTCATTCTCTCTTACATGATCCGAGATCTCGTTTAATACCAGTGATTCTCTCCCCGACCCTTACGCATACTGGCTGGTTTCCATTATACGAAGAGATGGCGAGAGGAATGACGACTGTGATGTCTCGCACACAACCTACCGAGACCATCTCATTCCCAGTGTTGACCTATACTGATGCTTTGCCTGGAAGCGACCTCCAGGCCCCGGAGGCCGCACACTGCCAAGACTCCTTAGGACAATGGGATTTCCGCCAACCCTCTCCGGGAGATGGATGGTTCAGAAGACCCCCGCCGGGCGAGGGCACCACCTTCGACTTCCGTATTACCGCGCCACCAGATGAAGCCGTCCGATCTCACACTCGCACCCCAGCGGAGCAAGATATGATCGGGATTGCCCTGGGGAGTCCCGGACTACTCAAGCAAAATGAGGCTCTGCCGCCGCCCAGATTTGATACATCGATTTTCTCAGGAAACGGACAGGGCTTGACCCACAAACCGAGCAAATGGAAGAAGATTGGGGGATTGTTCAAGGCGAAGCAGGCCCTGACCTCCTCACCGGAGGAGATGCACACGGCCGAGGCCAAGCTGCCACACGAGTATAGACAATTTGAAAAACCGCGCAAAACTAAGGAGAGAAAGAACTCAACGGAAGAGTGGCCAGCAGTCGAGGTTGATCCCCCGCAAAATCGAACTCACGAAAGCCCTAAGAGGGGTCGGAAGTTTTCCCTGAGTGGAAATAAGGCTCCAAAGAGTCAACCGCAGCCGCCACCCAACCCCGGACCCATGCTGAGTGTCAATATCCCAGATGTTCAGATGGAGCGTTACAGCGTCATGTTCCGCGATGTCGTTGACAAAAACCAAAGGCCCCCACTGCTGGCCAGAAGGGCCAAGACCCTAGACAACCTGCAGGTCCCAGACGTTAATGTATGTGGATGTATACTGTACCTCAAGTGCTTCACTGACCAAAACATAGGGCTTTATCAAGGCCCCCGTGCCACCCCCAATGCCTCAACGCCGGGCAACATCGCCAGCACAATCAACATTCACCCTGTTCCCGACATCTCAACCTTCTAAAGCTGCTCAGTTGCTCGGAACGCAGAACTTCTCTCGCGGTCCCAGTCCATTGATGCGAGCAAACACGCTCCCTGTCGAAAGTCCATCCAAGCAACAGCCTTGTCATGGATCGAACAAGAACAGCCTGTCGTCGCTAGAGTCGCCTGTCATCCCGAGGCTGTTCTCCGCCGGCTCTAGCACCCCAAGATCCACGAGCAGCCACAGCTATGACAAGCCTCTTCCTGCCATCAGATCAGAGTCTCAGTCCAGCCACCTACAAAGGGTGACTCAGTCGCCAAGAAACACCCCATCACCACACCAAGCCCGGTTGCAGCCAAGTAGTCTTTCCCAAAAACCACTGCTCGTGAAGCAGGATACGCAGCCACGACCGGCGCCGCAACCTAGAAAGGATTCCCTACCGCGGCCAATGGAGAACCTCCACCTTCACGCCTCACCACAGAAGACGTCCAACCAAAACCGCATTGACAAGTGGCTCGATCAACAAGAGCCCGAACCCACTATACGCCCGCGTCTCAGAGTTGAAACAGAACACCGGCCGGCCCCACCTGCCAAAGACATCCTATCCAGCACATCTCTCGGCTCACTGCCAACCTTGAACCCAACCCAGGAAAAGATCGACCGCATAATGTCCCCATTGTCAGCCTCAACGGGGGCCCGATCCGGAATCTCACCATCCGATTCTACGCGCATGCCATTCGTTGACGCAGTAGAGGTTCTCGAAGAACCCGAGCAAGAAGAGCCCGAGCTCGAACCCGAGACTCAGGTAGTGATCCCCCGAGTTGAGGTCTCGGTCGCGCGATCGGTCTCCGTCTCCCGGGCTAAGCGACATGTTCTCGTTCCGGTTGGCAATAGAGTTGATCAGCTCGATGCGGAAGAGCGCATTGTGCAGCGGCGGGCTCTGACACCGCAGATTACGGATGCTCATCGTGGTCATCGGCCTGGTGTTTCGCAAGAGCTGAGGATAGAGTGTCTGTGACATCTACCCAACATTCCTTACTATTTTCTTTCATCCTCGTTTCTTCTTCTTCTTCTTCTTCTCCAGCCTCTTATTGGCATCTTCGATTTTGATTCCCCTTTGCCACGTCATAGCAATTTTTTCACATTGTTCTTCTTACCTGATCCTTCTTTATTACTTTAATAACAGCATGATTCATTTGGATGCATTTACTCTCGGGTGGACTTGTCGGATGTGGAAACAGGAGATTTCGACAGGGCGCGATAGACCCCATAAAACATATTCTAGACTCGACCAATTGACATTGAGGAACCAATTGACACTGAATGCCCAGCTGCAATGGCGAATGTAGCCTGAACTCAATCCAAAGCCAATCATTGCCTTCCAAGGCTGGCATATATGATGACTCACAGTCACCATAATCGCAACGTCTTGGGGAGTCACAACACTCAATATACTAAAGTACTTAAGTATAGACCTCGAAAGCCCTTCCAAGCTTGAGCGAAAGAATTTTGTATCGATCATCGCGATGGAAGAAAAGCTAGTATCGGCCTACACGCCGGCGCAGTTGGCCAAATATCTCAGCTATATCGATTTACCCGACAAATATGGACCTAGTCCACAGGAGTTCCCCAACACAGAACAAGGCTTGAAAGACCTCTTCCGGTGCCAAATCACCAGATTCCCATACGACAATTTAACATGTCACTACTCCTCCACTCAATTGGCCGAGATCCAGCCAGAGCGAATCTACACCAAATTGCTAGGAGATGAAACAGCCCTCCCGTCATGTCGAGGGGGCTACTGTCTCGAAGTGAGCATATTCTTCCACCACATTTTACGCGGGCTAGGCTTTGCCGTATACATGACTGGCGTCCGTAACCGACTACGCCAAGGCGGTATACCGCAGGGAGAATATTTTGGATGGTGAGTAAAAGTGATCACAACGAAATGCAACATTGAACGTTGGAACTAGTCCTGACGAAGCAGGACACATATCGTCAACATTGTGCGCCTACCAGATGGACGGGAATTCCATTTAGACGCGGCATTTGGGGGCGACGGTCCGACAAGTCCACTCCCCTTGGTATCTGGACAAGTGACGCGAAACCTGGGAGCACAGGAAGTCCGACTAATCTACGGTAATATGCCGAAGCAGACGAGGCGAGAGCAGAAGGTCTGGATATATCAGTATCGCAACGGAGAGGAAAAGCCGTGGAATTCGTTCTATGCTTTTGCCGAATTGGAGTTCTTTCAAGATGACTTTGAGGTGATGAATCGGTTCACGAGTTGGGATGCGGTGCAGAAACGGAGTTTCGTTGTGGTGAAGTTCATTCGTAACGAAGAGACTGATGGGTTGCCGTTGTTGCAGGGGGAGGGAGGGCCAGAGAGTGAAGATATCTTTGTGGTTGGGAAGATTATGATGGTGAACGATGAGATTAAATTGAATATGGGGGGAAGGACGAGGGTGATTGATTCATATCAGACGGAGGAGGGACGATTTGCGGCTTTGAAGAAGTGGTTTGGGATTTCCTTATGTTACTGAAATGCTGTATCTTATTGTTATTCAAAGCCCAACCTCAAATTCTAGTCCTTTTGAGGAATGCTTGATTCGGCCACAGTTTGGGTTTCCGCAATGGCATCCAATTTCACTTCCACGTTGGTGACAGACCATGCCATCCCAACATAGGAATCGCTGATGATCCTGATATTCACTCGGGCGGTACCAGAGGTGGTCACTGATGATGCTTGTGCGAGCATTCCTTCAGGGAACTTGACCGAAGAACGCACTGTTAGCTGTCCGCCCTTGTCATTGGATGACCCGCGACTAGAGCCAGCACCGGAACTGCCCTTGCCATTGCCGTTGCGCTTAGCCACCGGTGGCCACGAGACACGCTTCAGGCCCAAAAGCTCACCATCGGCACCATTGGGTAGAGCACTGCAGGTGATGAGGAAGAAGCCCTCGGTTTGAGGCTTGGGGAAACGGGGCGCGTAGATCCTGCAGTCAGGGTTTGTGGGAGAGTTGCGGCGTGTCAAAGAAACAGTCACACCCTTAGCAGAGACTGTTGCGACCGAGACAGAGAGATGGGGCAGCTGAGAGGACGCGCGGGCAAAGCTGAACGGAAGCGCGAGCCTCTTGACAAGAGCAGCGACCGCACCACTGGACTGCGAGGAAAGCGAGACGAGAGTGCCAGGAAGACCACTGGGTGGTTTCTCGGTTGGCACACCTGGCAAGATAGACAAAGGATGGTCCTCGGGCCAGCGTGCAGACTTGATGCATTGGAGCAAGGTCATCAGCATTTGACACGCAGGAAGATAGCCGAGCTCAGCCATGACATCGATTGATGCCTGAATAATACGGATTCCTTGATCAAGTACCGACGTCTGATCACCCACATAATCTGTAATGGGTAGATCAATCCGGGACATGTAAGCCTGAAGCAAAAGGAACGCCTTCGTATGTGGATCCCACAAGGGAAGATCACCCATACATTCAATGGAGAGAGGAAGGTTCTGAGCGAGTTCTGCATTGATGAGATCTTCGTTGTGTCGGACAGGAAGCTCGTCAAACTCAGTGGCAGAGCACATCCAACTCAATACATCTTGGAAGGTTGGATCGCGCTTAGCGTGTGCCATGAGATATTTGATCGTTTTGTGAGACAAGTAGTAGTAACTCATGATTTTGCCGAATGGAGTAGGGTCCACCTCTCCAGTCGCGGAGTCCACAAGGACACAAGAAGATTCCGCCAGGTCATTCAGTGATTTGCCGACCAGGTCAACCATGAAATCTTGAGCTATAGTTTGGGCTGCCATGGAGTTTTGATCCTCAGCAGAGATTTCCAGACCATAGTAAGATGGATTCTTGTGCAATCGGCGGAAAAAGAATGTCCAAGTCAAGTAGTCCAATGCATCCTGTTGGGTAGTGATAGTTCCAGCAGAGACTTCAGCGCCAAGATGGTTATCCAGGACTTTGTGCAAAGTCGATTCGACTGGGAAGCCAGTGTGAAGGAAATGCTTGTAGAAAGCCTTCTTGGAATCTTGCGTGAAGATACGGGCAATACCAGATGTGTCGAACTGGGGACGACCGGCACGACCGAGCATTTGAAGAACATCGGTCAAATCCATATCACGGTAACCTTCAATCTTAGCATCGAAGAACTGTGTACCCTTGACCACCACAAGATGAGCTGGAAGGTTGACACCCCACGCAAGAGTACTTGTAGCAACGAGAATTTGGATCTTATTGTTGGCGAAGAGTTCCTCCGCCAGCTGGCGATCGGATTCGACTAAACCAGCATGATGCAGACCGATGCCGAAATTGAGGGCTTCCCTCAGGGCATCATCCTTTACACGAGCAAGGTTGAGTTCCAAATCATCCTCAGACATGCGCACAAATCGGCGAGGATTGTCTTCCATACCGCAGTAGTTGATCAGATCCTTGGCAGTGAGACGTGTTTGGCGACGAGAAGCAACAAAGACAATGACCGGCTTCTCTGGAGAGTGGTTCTTGATGGCAAGGAAAGTGGGTCGGTTCATTGACTGCATGAGAGGACAGAATCCTCGCTGCTCAGGGAAACCATCAATGAAAATTTCAAGGGGAACCGGACGGACCGAGTGCCGGAAGTTGTACAATCCCTCCTTGACACCAAGCCAGTTGGCAAGATCAGAAGCATTTGCACAGGCTGTCGACATGCCCATCAGGCGAACTGATCCCTTGGATTGAGAAGCGATGTAGTTCATTCGAGAAACAATAATTTCCAAAATGGGACCACGATCACCACCCAGCAAGTGGATCTCGTCAATGATGACCAAACTGACCTTTCTGACATAGTCACGAGTCTGCCAACTACGGGAGATACCATCCCATTTTTCAGGGGTTGTGATGATGATGTCTGCGTCCCGGATAGTACGGGTATCAGGTGTGTTATCACCAGTCAACTCGACAAGTTTAAGGCCCATTTGCTGTGTCAAGCGTTTGCGCCAGTCTTGAACACGCTCACGCACCAGAGCTTTCATAGGTGCAATGTAGACGACCTTGGAGCCGGGCTTTTCACGGAAAGCCCACCACATTGCCAGCTCAGCGGCAACGGTCTTTCCACTACCAGTGGGGGAACCCAGAAGGACATTGGCCGGGGTGTGATAAAGTAGATGGAAGATCTGAGTCTGCATAGGGTTGAAGAACTGGAAGCGCTGACCATACACCTCCTCAAGGATTGGGTTCTTGAGGGCTGAAATCGGTAAGGGCTGAAGATTGAGAAGATCGGTGTAAACGCTTTCGGTGTCAGGGCGGATAAGATGTTGGAAGGAAACTGGGCTGACGGTTTCAGCGCCCAGCCAACGATCGGAAATCACACGAATATAGATCTGACTTGGCAAGGGGTCAGATAGTGGTATCGTGAAATTGAGCTCATGATCATTGTAGAGCTTCTTGCGACTCAGGATGAAGTATTCATGGTGGTAAATTTCGGATGTCTCCGAGTTCTCAACCCAAACCCAGAAGGATTCAGACGTTCCATGGTGACGATCATTCCAGGTAAACTCGGGGTAAATAGAAAGGCGAATGCGAAGGACATCGCGGTTGAGCGGGGCTATCTCGGTTTCAACGCTAAGAGTAGGGAAATTGTCCAGCAGCCTGGACAACGTATTGCCCATACGGTGATTGTGAACAAGCTGGCCAATTTCCGCAGGCTCCATTTCCCTCATAGATTCAATGGAGGTGCTTGGAAGCTTTTCATCAAGGTTTCTCAAAACCGGTTGCGGTAAATCAAATTGACGGAATGGATGGTCGAAAGGCCAAATTTGTTTTTCAATCGACTTGCATAGAGACAGCAGGACCTGACATTGATAACCCCAGCGGCGATTAAGGGCAATCATGAAGAGAGCACGGCAGATACGTGCTGCGTTCTGGGCAACATAGCCCATATCGGAAGCCAAAGCGAAGTCTTCGATCCTAGCACGGGAGATGTAGGATTGGAGTAAAAGATTGGTCTTTGCATGTGGTGTATCGTTTCCTCCGGCAACTTCAGTCTGCGCAACTTCATCACGCAGTCGCTGCAGTTCCTTTGATTCACTGTCGCGAGACTGAATGTTGTCAAATTCTCCGCTCATACTGATCATTTTCAACACATCTGCCTCGCCAGATCGTGCACGCATCATGTCATTGAAGATCTCAACACTGGTTTGTAAGACGTAGTATTGACTTGCAATGCGACCAACATCCTTGGCTTTGAGATCTTCGGTCTTATCATTGAAGATGATCATTTGGCTCTTCTGTAGAACGCGAGCAGCCTGTATGATCAATTGCCGACGTCTTTGGACAAGCATAGGATCGTCACGAAGCTCGGCAAACTCAATTCCATAGTTTCTGGGCTCACGTTTCATGCGCACAAAGAGGTAGGAGTAACCCAGCCATTGTACTGCCTCTGGGACTGATGTAACTGTCCCGAGCGAGATTTCAGCATTCAGATTATCAACCAGTCGGGCAGAGAAGCGAGATTCGATAGGCTGCTGCGCAGTGACAGCGGAGAGATAATGGTTCAGCTTGTCATGTGTCGTGCAGATAAATCCTATACCAGTGTCCTGGAACTGCGGACGACCAGCACGACCAAAGATTTGCATCACATCAAGAATGCTCAGGTCAATGAATTTACCCTCCTGAGGGTTATATAACTGTGTGCCTTTGATGACAACAGCAGCTGCGGGAAGATTGACACCCCACGCTAATGTGGCAGTACAGCAAAGCACTTTGATAAGACCCTCAGAGAACATTCGCTCCATCAAGTTACGATCACTTCGTGCCATTCCAGCATGATGCGTACCAAATCCGGCCGCAAACAAGTCTCGCAGTTCTCTTGCCCGTGCATGCTTCATGTCGCGAAGAGCCGAGGTGTAGTCTTCATGCTCATGGCAGCTAAACAAATCATCCCGGCCTTCCTCGGCAGCCATTTGCATCAGCATTCTCGCCGTCATTACGGTGTCCTTTCTCGAGTGAACGAAGACCATGACTTGGTGGCCTCTTTCCAACATATCGCGGACCTTTTCATATGCGACCCCATCGATGTTATCACGAGACTGCTTGGAGCCGGGCTTTCCTTTGACGCCGATGAAATGCTGCTCAAGAGGTACCGGCCGGAAAGATTGATCGAAGAAGAACATGCCAGCCATTTTGTTGACTTTCAAGAAATCGGCCACATCAATATAGTTGGGGAGTGTGGCCGATAGACCAACGATGCGGATCAAGGACTGAGTGCTTTCAACCTGGCGCTGGGTGCGCGCAACCAATGATTCAATGACAGCTCCTCGCTCGTCGTGCAACATATGAACTTCATCAATGATGAGAAGGCGGACCTTCTGTACAAGCTCTGTGTCCCCAGTACTTTTACGCGTCACAACGTCCCATTTTTCAGGGGTAGTCACGATAATCTGGGTGTCCACGATCTCACGCTTGGTCAACTGCATATCACCTGTCAGTTCGCGGACCTTGATGCCCAGCCACGCCAATCGTTTCCCCAGTTTCTCTGTTACTTCGGCGGCCAAAGCTTTCATGGGGGCAACGTAGACAATTTTGAAATCATCAACCTGAACGGTAAATTCAGTCGCATCGGGAACTTCCAGAGGATTGGGAGTTGTGTTCTTTCCAACCGCATTGAGGACAGTCAACATGGCAGCGTCAGTCTTACCCGCACCCGTGGGCGCGCAAATAAGCATGTTCTCGCTGGTCTTGTATGCTACATCGTAAAGCAAACTTTGCATACGATTGAGAGTTTTGTATCCCTTGAAAGTTCCTTGGCATAGTCCATCCATTTCGGAGATCTGGACTAGCTTCTGGCCTTTTCCTAAGGTTCCAACCTTCGCGGCTGGGATCTCGAATTCAGTGTATTTGGGTTCTTTAATCTGCTTGCTCCCAAGAGGTAGTCCGTATTTCCGGCCGTTCGCGGAGAGAGTATTTCCGGAGGAGTGTTGCTTGAAAACATGTGGGTAGGAAGGTTCTGATCGGGTTTGTGCCGGCATCAATATGGCATTCTTATGTTCGAAGTCGCGCTCCTGGAGTGCACGTTCTCTCTCCGCCCGTGTCAGGAGTTTGCCGCCCATAAGCCCATCTGTTTGATGTTCCAAACGCTGACCCTTATCAGAAAGAACCTCCTCTCGGTGTGCGATCAGGTCGATGACCAAGTCCAGGTCATCGAACCCAACAATCTCGGCCAAAGACATCTGAAGCTCCTCGTCATTGTTGTCGGCTGCGAGGGTGGCGATGAGTTGCTGGGCAAGTTCCATGGGGTTCATGCTCGAGTTGCGAATGGCAATATCCTGGCACTTGCCTTCCAGCCATGACCGGTTGTAGGATGATTCGGGGGTGGGTTGAGCTTGATTGAGTCCGTAAAACTCATCTAAGTCGTCTGAGGTCTCATCGTCCGAGCTTATAATATCCCAGACATCGTCAACTGTTCCAGGAGAGGAATAGTCATCGTCAATATCCAAATCAAGGTCACTTCCGTAGCCGATCGGTTCTTGGTTGATGTCTTGCGGGAGCTTGAGATCGGCGATGGCCTGGCGCATAGCCGCCAGCTGTGACAGCCACTGCGACTCGGTTGCTGCAATGCTTTCCATGCTGTAAATGGAGATTATTGTCAGCTAAGTGAGAACGAAATAAAAAACGAAAGCTCACTGGGGAATGAGGGGGATCTGAAGAGCCAAAAGTAGTCATAGGGCAGTCCCGCAGGGCTCAGTCGGTCGCATGACAAGAGCGGTGTGTGCTCATGCGGAGCGCATCATTGTTATCAGCAGCCAGGAGCCTGTTAAGCCTGGAATCTCCTTGTCACTTTACATTTGCCACTTCGGTTTATCCTATTACTGTCTTCCTGCAACAACCTAGTTGCTTCATCCTTTGACTCCTCAAGTGTTATTGGGATCGCGCCCTACAGTACCTCAGTGCCCCACCTCCGACAGCTACTTGCCTCCTTTCTTGTTCACCCCACGATCAGGACCACGCAGCCACAATGAAGATTCTGTATATGGGCGTATGTGTCTTTCCTAAAGGCTAGTGAAAATGTTTCATGGACTCATATCTGACTTTCAACGTCAAGGTTTTCCGTAACGACACCCAGCCAGCTCTACAGCTATGCGGGGAAAAGGATCTCGGCAGGTATGTATTGCGATCGACCTCGCAATCCGATGAACTGTCTTGTTAACATCTCTCAGCTTTTCCCGCTTTACTCGCCAGAAGTATGTCGACCCGCTCCGCTTCCGGTTAGATGAACAAGCTATTAACAGCGTTTGATAGCTACGATGAATTCTTGATGCTCTTCACCCGAACCGTTGCAGAGAAGACCAAAGCTGGCCAGCGACAGGATATCGAGGAGAAGGCATACACTTTCCACGCCTATGGTCGGACCGAGGGTGTTGCTGGTGTGATTGTTACAGACGGCGACTACCCTGCTCTTGTGGCCCACCAGCTCCTGGGCAAGATCGTCGATGAGTTCCTGGCCAAGCACCCGCGCACTTCTTTCTCCGACCCTTCTTTGCGCGAAAATGCATGCCCCTTGCCCCAGCTCAAGGAATACATTGTCAAGTACCAGGATCCCAGCCAGGCCGACAGCATCATGAAGATCCAACAGGAGCTTGATGAAACTAAGATTGTGCTGCACAAGACGGTATGTCGCCATCACACATTATCTAATGAGTGCTCTAACAACTTCTAGATCGAAAGTGTTTTGGAGCGTGGTGAGAAGATTGACTCCTTGGTGCAGAAGAGTGATGGATTGTCAGCCCAGAGTAAAATGTTTTATACCCAGGTATGTAAACTAGAGTGGACCAAAAATTTACATGCTAACACCATGAAATCCAGGCCAAGAAGCAAAACTCTTGCTGTGTTTTGATGTAAACAGCATAACGGCATATGTTTGATACGGCTATGACCCTTCTCTTTCTTAATTTTCATTTGATTATTCCAATCAGACATGGAAACAATGCATGCAGAATTTGCTCTCATATCTCTCTTTCTGGTCCTCTATATACATTTGGCTTGCCGAACTCAATAGTCTCGATCCAGCAATTGAATCAGCCCTGAAAATGATTAATATCCATGGATATTGGGAAGTGACAGCCATGGAATTACATGCCAGCTGTTGGCATCTGGGCTCAAAGGTAGACTGCCTACTTCAAACATTTGTTGTATTGCAGTGGCCAAAAGGTGGAGTTCCTCTGGGACCCTAGGCCCAGACCCGGGGCCGAGGTCGGCAGGCCGTGATTACGTTATGACGGCACTGGGGCCCCGGGGGCAAGCTATCCCGAAGCTCGATGACCTTGCCGGCCCCGTACAAGTGTGTAGGTTGTATCTCAAAACAGCCCAACAATAGACGATCTGAATAACCCGATGGTCAATGTTCCAGGGAGAAGCAAGGAATGTATACAATGTCGCCAGCGAAAACGAAAGGTTTGTTCTCCACACAACGTGACACCTGGGCTGCTGGGCATGACTCTCTGTGCCTACACTACTTCGGCGCCCAACTAATGTTATTACAGTGTGACGAAGTTTCTCCCACATGTCAGCAATGTTTCAGCAAAGGGCTTAATTGCTCTGGTCCTCGAACATCCGCTGTGTTTTTCCACATTCTACCAGCTCCATCAAGCCGCTCCCTAGCAAGATCGGTAGTTCCAAAGCACAGTGATGTGAGCAGCCCGGTTACGTTTGCCCCAATCCATCTGAATCAGCCAGGTATGATTTGCAAGCAGCCTGACAGGGCTAGTATATTTGATTCCCTCTTTGTGTCCCACTTCATCGATTCATTTGGGTTCAAATCTGCTACCGCAGCCAGTCAGCCACCAACATGGCTTGATGAACTCAGTGTGATGGTTATGTCGCCTGGTGACAGTTTAACCAAGCACTCGATTCGTGCAGCTTCGATGTACTTTTATGGCCTCCTAGCACAGGATGCCTCCATTCAAACTGAAGCCTGCAAGTGGTACTCAAGATCTCTCCAGGGACTCCGGGCTTTGTTATCACACAAGTTTCCCCAACTCACTGAGCGAATCATTTGTGCCACTGTGATGCTCACCCATTATGAAAACATAGCAGGTACGTATAGGGGATGGCTTCAACATGTACAGGGGGCTGCAGTTATGATCGAAACGCGTGGCCCACAAAGTTGTCGAGATGGATTCTTGCACCAGATATTCCGCCACGTGCGACTCCTGACCGTAAGCTGTAAATGTGTTTCTGCAACCCGTCCAAGTTAGTCGGAAATTTCCACCCAAGCTTACCTCTTGATTTTCCAGTTTGTATCCGCAATGCTCAAGAGTGAACAGCATGCATTTGCTACGTCTGTTTGGAGAACGATACCGTTTGAAATACATCCTAAAAGTCCCTTCGACCGTTTCGTTGACATCCTGTTTTCCTTGTTACCTTGCCTCTCCATTGCAGAGAAGGCGATTCGAAGTCCGCCTGGGGACGGTGTCCGGCTTGACGCAGAGTTGAGTACTGCAATCGCAAGGTCAATGTCACAACTTCACGAATGGTGGATGTATTGCATTTCGATCCCTACCTTACTAGAGGCGGATGCGGTTCATGAATACAACACCGGCAGCACGTCTACAGAACACCAATACAGCGACCCCGGCCATTTCCCTCTGATCCCTTATTCAGATATGCCTACCGCGGCATTGGTCTCTATATACGATGCGGCTAATGTGGTGTTACTCCAACTATTGTACCTCGTCTCCTCCGATGCTCATCTATACGAGGAACGAACACAAAGACACACCCATTCGGTTCGGTCTGCGAGAGAATTCATTGCAGCCATTCCCGGCCCAATTTCCGGGCGAGGGCTTCTTATGGTTGAGTTCCCGCTTCAAATCCTCGATGTATGGAGCCCGAAAACCGAGACAACCCCCATGGAAAGCTCGTATCCAGGGCTATCATCACGGAATTATGGTTCGGTGGATCTTTCATCAGAACTATTCGGGCATGTGGCATCATACATCCATCGAAGTCAGGTAGATATAACCACAGCAGTTATATGAGAAGAGTTCTCAGAAGCTACCAGATACCTGGGCGAACAGAAAGCCGTGAAACGCCTCCAGAAGTTTTGCGGATAGACGAGATGTGGATGCTGGCGATTCATGTCTTCCAAGGTTATTGGTGGATATTACAAGGCTAGTCTATAATAGGCTAGCTTTGAGCTGACCCACTGTTTGACAAACCTTAAATGTCTAATGAGGCATCTATTAAGTCGCGAGGTCTCTCATCAATATACTTTGCATCTCAATTCCGACCAAAACCTCTGTCTTCATAACAGCCAAAATGAAGATCGCCATCATTGGCGGCGGTATTGCTGGATGCGCGGCGTACCTGGAGTTACAGAAGCATCTGCCGATGTCTGGAGCATCTAACCCTCACGAGATTGTCATTTATGAGCCATACGACATCGGTCTAGATATAACAGCTGACCGGAGGCTAGAGGGTTCTACACATTCATCGACCCTCCTCGTGGGTGGCGGATTGGGTGTTGCTCCTAATGGCTTGAGGGTTCTAAAACGTTTGGATGAAGAGCTACTGCAAGATGTTTCCCGAGTGGGATACGTGACAAATACTTCGAATATGAAGACTAAGAACTCCTGGCCATTATTCTCCATGAGCAGCTCATGCTCAGATAATGATACCGAAAACCCTCGAACTCTGCACACGGTTGCCACTAGTCGCCACGCCTTTTGGCGAGCTTTGTGTGCACGCGTTCCCCCCAAACACATTGTGAAAAAGAGGATCTGTAAAATTCAAACTGATCCTTGTGGGAGGAACACTATTTATTTCGCTGATGGAACTCTTTCCGTGGACGCCGATTTGGTGATTGGCGCGGACGGGGTCAAGAGTACGACGAAAAGGGCGCTTTTCCCCGAGGCCGGCGCAGATCCATATCCTCCACATTACGAGTAAGTAAATGCCCTCCATTTCATTTTCATGGCGAGAAATTATCTGCATCATTTCAGCCCTAACGTATCCGAAGAGGTCTAGTCGGAGTCGGCGGTTTCATATCCTCAGCCGGAATCAAAGAGCTTGTTGAGCCAGGATCCATGAATTTCATATTCGGAGTAAATGTCTTTTTTGGCTACTTTTTCTCCGAAAGTGCCGAATCTGCCCCCAAAAAAGACTCGCCATATGATGTATCTGACCCCGGTGAATCGCTGGCTTGGTGGTCCACATATGAGATCGAGAAATGCCCGACTCGTGAAACGCTAGACATGGAAGATGTTACCAGACAGTTGCGCGAAAGGCATGCAAACTGGAGAGAACCCGTCGTTCAAAGGATCATTCAATCCCTTCACGTTGAAAAAATGTATCCGACTTGGACTTCCCCCTCTCTTCCAACATGGGGGCGCGATGGTGTTATCCTCATCGGAGACGCGGCACACGCACTCCCTCCCAGTTCCGGCCAAGGGTCTTCGCAGGCTTTGGAAGACGCAGAGGCTCTTGCTTTGTTTCTAGCACACTATCTACGCAACGGTTCTGGCGACGAGAGCGAAGATGTCGCTCTGTCTTGCAAGCGAGTAATCAACGCAGCGGCAAAATCGTACACGACCATTCGTCAGCCACGTGTGAAGGGAATTATGGATTTTGCACAAAAGACCCAAAATGGCAAACGTGAAATGGGGGTACTCAAGGAGTACTCGATTTACGGTTTCATGAAAATCATGGGTAAGCATTTGCCCTCGAACTGTTGCCGCTTCAACTTACACCTACTCCTGCAGGGCTATTCCCCAATTTGATGACTGGCCAGATTCGCAAAATTGTGGAGTATGACATTGCTGATCAGGTTTCGCATTTTCTTGGCTCTAAACAATGAAATTGGCCTGTCTATTCTAAGGCTTGCACGTTGCTAGAGTCGATCCCTGCACAGCACTGCATATCGAAAGGAACAGAGGATATCATACATTCCCAAAGCCAGTTTGACATGGCACATTTGAGCTACACCCAACCGCCCTTCAATTGAAGCAATTTCGAAATGATTTGACCAATAGATCGACTGTTTTGGTCCAGTCCACTTGCCATCTAGACTCTATGCTCTTCCAAGGTTCTGTTATTTTGGTCACCAAGTGGCGGAAGCAAGGAGTTGCATACTATACCACCTCCTCTCCTCTTTCAAACAGGTGTCGGCTGATTTTACACTGGCATGAAGACGGTGAGGTACAATGAGAAAATGCCGCCGGTTGATAATTTGGAGTAGCGTTAGGTACGCACCGTTGTGCGCACGCTCATTGAGCCCCCCAGGAAAGAACAACATTGGAGGGCGATAACAGCGTATCGGGCTATCATTGCCGGTCTGAGAAACTCAATGCTTTCATTTCCATTTTCAAATGTTGGAAGCAAGAGAATCCACCAAACATTGCCTCTTGGTGAGAATGTGGCAACTTTTCACTTCTATGCGCGAGCATGTCGGCGGTGCCTTTTGCTCCCGCAGAGATCTAGACCGGGCATCAAGGAGTCTGGGGATTGAATGCATATCGATGCTGCATTGCAATTAGTATACACCATCCACTCCAACCCCGCTCTCATGGGACCCACTTGGGATGCCCCCGAAACGTGCAGGGATGCTTATCTGAAGTCGGCCTGGAGCCGTCACCGAGATTGAGGCCGTGAGCAAGCGCAATCGTGCCTGGAATCAATCTAAGTGGTGTTTGCCGTCGAAAATTTTGAGATATGCCAAGGATGGCGCGCAACTAAGCTCCAACGATACCCCTGGCCCCGTGTTTTGATTGGCCGCGATACCGACATCTAAAGCATACCGAAGTCTTATCTTCCCCTTGCCGTCTGATCGCATGAGATTTGCCACGGGACATTCGAAATGGCTGGTAGAGCCACCCATCGTCGATTGCACGCCATCACTACTTAAGTATGGGGTCTCGGGGAAATTATATATAGTCTTGGTCCCCCTCAGATATACTGATTCACCAACCAAGCATCATCAACATGACGGCGATGGACTTGGATGTTGAAAAAAAGGCCATTTCAGCCGTGCGGCCGGCTGAAAGTCTGCCCTCGAATCATGACGATCTCACTGTTGGTGAGATCAGTGAACTCAACCCCCTGAAACGAAACCTGAAGAATCGCCATATGCAGATGATTGCGGTTGGTAAGTCTCCTTCTGATCATGTTCCCTTCTTGAAAGGTTTGAAATGTTGACTTGGTCCGTTAGGTGGCGCTATTGGGGCTGGTCTATTTGTTGGCACAGGGTCTGCCCTCAGAGACGGAGGGCCCGGCTCTTTACTTGTCTGCTACTTGATCGTCGGGTTAATGTTGCTTTTGACCGTTCAGGCTCTGGGCGAGTTAGCTGTTTTGTATCCTGTCAATGGTGCTTTCTTCACCTACTGTGTACGGTTCATCAGTCCAGCATGGTGAGTGGTCTCAATGTTCCTCTGATCCTCAGCATAAGCTGACGATTAACCCATTTCTTGAGAACAGGGGCTTCGCAGTCGGTTGGGACTATGCTATCAGTTGGCTTATCATGCTTCCATTTGAACTTACAGCTGCGAGTATAACGATCAAGTACTGGAGAGACGACTTGAATGCTGGGATATTCATCGCCGCCTTTCTCGTTATCTTGATTGCAATCCAGTTCTTTGGTGTGAAGGGATATGGAGAGGGTGAGTGATTCTGGCGTCTTTTTGCCATGAAGCAAAATGCTGACCTTGCAACATAGTGGAATTCGTTCTTGGAGTGATCAAAGTTATCGCAGTCATCGGCTTCATCATACTCGCAATTGTGATTGACGTGGGCGGTGCTCCTCATGGTGGGTATGTTGGTGCAAAATACTGGCACAACCCCGGGGCTTTTACCGACTTTAAAGGCTTTTGCTCTGTGTTCGTCACTGTGGCCTTTGCATTCGGTGGTACTGAGATGGCTGGTCTCGCTGCCGCGGAAGCAACCAACCCGGCAAAATCTATCCCTAAGGCCACAAAACAGGTCTTTTGGCGGATCATGATCTTTTACGTTTTGGGGACTTTCATGGTCGGCTTGATTGTTCCCTCAAACGCAGAATGGCTAATGGGAGCCTCTGGAGCCAACACCAAGGCCTCGCCATTTGTTGTTTCGATACAGAACGCTGGAATATCAGGACTTCCTTCCGTCATGAATGCCATAATTACCATTTCGGTCATCAGTGTGGCCAACTCTGCGACATATGCATCCAGTCGCACAATTCAAGCCTTGGCTGCCCGAGGAATGGCCCCGAAATCCATGGCTTACATTGATAAACAAGGAAGGCCCCTGTACTGCATCCTGCTTCAAATTGCCTTTGGATTCTTGGCTTTCATCAACGAAGCACCATCCGGAAGCACTATTTTCGACTGGCTTCTGGCTTTGTCAGGTATTGGAGACTTCTTCATTTGGGGTAGTATCTGTCTTGCCCACATTCGCTTCAGATCCGCATGGGCACACAATGGGCATACCGTCAATGAACTCTCGTTCGCAGCTCCGATGGGTGTAATCGGAAGCTACATTGGCTTGGGGCTTAATGTTCTTTGCCTCATTGCCGAGTTCTATGTTGCCGTGGCCCCCAAAGATGCGGAGAGCTTTTTCCAAAGCTACCTAGCTGCGCCTGTCATTATTGCACTCTTTATTGGCTGGGTGGGTTACACAAAATGGAACAAAGATCCCAGCCTTGACCGTGGGGCCTGGTTCGTTCCAATCGAAGAGATGGATGTCTTGATGCATATCCGAGACGGTGCTTTAGACATAGACCTTCCCCCGAAAGTCGAGTATCCCACATGGAAAGCTTGGATTAAGGCTGCTCCAATGCGGATCCTGCGTTCGATCTTCTGATTATATCTCTTCCGAGGTTTTTACTGATGTCGGGTATCAAGCTTAGATTGGCATGCCTTCATTGGTTATATCATATACCGTAATTCCTGAGTAGATTGTATTTCAATCACAAGATAGGATAAACAAGCTTCTTCCCGTGAACTTTACCCGCTCTCACAAGAGAAACACCATCCAGTACTGTATGTAGTCCGCCTAGCTTGACCTCCTGTGGCATCAGTTGTATCTTCCTGTCTGCTAGCAGGGTTTCAAATTGTCGATAAAAGCGGACCATAAATCTCTTGTCTTCAACAGATGGTTGCCATGTGCCATTTATGGCCGGGTGATCTATGAGAGTGGTGAATCGCTTCCCGAAGCACGTGTATACAAATTTCCATCGATTATGTATCACGGCAGTGGATGGCAAAGAACCAATCTTGGGCAAGGGCCCAGATAGCGGCATCAAAGGTGCGTACACATAATCTGGCTGGTGAGCTCTGTCTTGGGGTGGAGTGAAGCATTGTAAGCAAAATGCTGCAGTGCTTTCCGTTCCAATGCAATTAAGGATCGCGAAAAGCCCGTTCTTCTGAACGAGATCAACCACCTGCCTAATAGCATTGGGTTGCTTGTAATCGATAACCTCATCAGCACCAAGTGATGACATCCAGGGGAAATTCTGCTCGGAACATGTTGTAATGACGTGTAAACCCGATCTAGCATGATATTAGAAATCAGATAATGGTAAAATATAGCCTTTGAACTCACAGTTTTGCGAGTTGAATTGCAATGCTCCCCGTTGCAGTTGCCCCGCCATATATCAGAATTGATTGGTTTGTTGGGACAGGGTTTGTGACGGGCAGCGGGAGATTTAAGGACTGGTATAAAGCTTGAGCTGCTGTACTGATACCCATACCAAGGGTGGAAGCAGCTTCAAATGAGACATGATCCGGAAGGCGTATCACAAGTTCGGAATCCGCGGTCAGGTATTCGCGGAATGCTCCGATGGTGTAATTTGCAGCGTGTGCTGAGGACCAATTAGCTTTTTCCCAAAATAATTAAGATATATGCTTTCTCACATCCATGTACAAACCCAGCTACACGATCCCCAACAGCCCAAGGAGAGTTGACCTTTTCTCCTATCTCAACAACTTCTCCGGCGAAGTCATAGCCGGCTCCAGCACCGGGCCTTGCGAGTGCATCTAGCGCCATCCAGTCTGAGGGGTTGAGAGCGACGGCATGTACCCGTATCAAGAGCTCGAATGCATCTGGTGATGGTATGGCCAAGTTATGCTCGACTTTCGCCTTCCCAGGACTTTGCACAATGATTGCCGACTGTGTTTGTAGATCGCACATTTTCAAGATAAATTGAATGAACAGTTCAAGGGGTCTGGGAAGTGAGAGAAGAATTTCAATTTGGAGATTTTCAAACGACAATAAATATTAGAGTCCAAGAGCCACGTTGGCTCCAGTTAGCGCCAACTGCATAATTGATCGGATCTCCGAAAGTGACGCCACCACTTAGGCTATGGCCACCACCGCGATTCTTCGCTCTTTTCTCCCCAGGATTATGCATCGCAATCAGGATGATCGTAGGCTAGAAAAACAAAAGTTCCTCTGCGGGCCACACCAGAATTGGGACATAGCCTTTTGTCCCATCCCGATCGACGAAAATTGTTAGCCTATTGATAGCCTATCTGAAGCCGATGTACACACTCAACTTGCCCCAACAACTATAGAATGACGTCGCACAGCCTGTAGGCTATATGGAATCCGAGCTTCCATGGTGATATGATTGATTTGAATTTCTGTGCCACTTACTGGCCAATCACCTATATAAACCGCCCAATGACTTGTTAATTCAATCTTTAACGACAGCAACATTCCAAACATACCAAGCTCGTTACATCTTCTTCAAAGCTGAAAGAACACTTGAATCGCCCAAAAAGGTTTTCAATCTATTCACTATGCAGGAACCAACCTACGACCCCAGGTAAGCAAAGATCTTCAGTGCATATGCGGGCGAATTTTTGACGAAATGACAGCCGCCCGATGCCGGCTCTCTCAATCTCCTTCTCATACAAGTTGGTCGGCATCCCAAACAAAACCATGGTCAGCCTGCGAGTGGAATTCCCTCCCAACGGCTCAACTCCCCCACATCGCCATGGCGGTGCCAATGTTGGAGCGTATGTCGTGAAGGGAAACCTTCTCAACAAAATGAACGACGATCCCATGAAATTGATCGAAGAGGGCGGGAGCTGGTTTGAGGCGCCAGGATGTCACCACCGCATCAGCGACAACGCCAGCAAGACCGAGCCGGCGACCCTGATTGCGACCATGATTACGGATACCGACGCCTTTGAACGAGATGGCATGGGTGCTTTGATCCAAATCGACGAGGAGTATCTCAAGCAGTAAATAGTATGCTTTAATCGGCTTCCAATAGAATCAATTTGTCAATCTCAACCAGGCTACCTATGAACTTGGAAGAAATTAATGTAAAAAGATATTAGATGAACTGTACTCCGCCTATCTTGATTAGTATAGCTGGAGGTCTTCATTTCGAAACCTGAAAGTCCACTGTTAGAACTTGGAAGTGTCAGTATAGGCCGGTCCCTTTGCTGTAAATATAGGAGTAGTGGAGTTCATTCTGAGTTTTATCAAATTTCTATTCGACAGCAAACTGGGAGTTGAGCTCGCAAAAGTTTGGGACAGCGGCATCGAAAAGCGCACAAAAATCGAATTCGGCATCGGGCACCAGATTGAATGCAGGGATTTCAAATGACGATGTCTCCGGGAGAGTGACATTAGCATATGGTGGATCAGTGGGCGGGTCCTTTGAAAGAGACAATATTTCTCGGGCAACGATCCCTATTTCACGATATGTTCGCTTTCCAAGAATCCAATGTTCACTTAGCCGTTTCAAAGTACCCATGGTCAGGCGAATTTTCTCGCGACTCTTAGATCGTGTTTCGCCAGAGTAGACGAAGCGACAAGCACTTAGATGTGCGATCGTGACATTTGCGATCATGCAAATTATGAAGGGGGAATGATTCCTCATATTGCTCGGAAGAGTCAACAGCTCGTCAATGCCATCTATTGCGGTGGTGCACTTCAAAGTATGCAAATCACGCTCTTTGGAGTTGTTGCATTTGAGTCGCTCCGACGGGGCCAACGGAGCGCAACGAGAGACAGACTCAATCGCACTGTGAGTCAATGCCGAAAGTGGACGGTGGATCTCAACAGCATACCTAAATATGTGTAAGAAGGCGGGTACAAAGGCAACTAGGGTTAGGTCTCACGTATGCATTATGAATAGAGCCTTAAACATCACCTCATCAAAGGACCCATTGGGTCCGATGAGATCTCTTTTTTCAGGGGAAAGTAGAGAGAACCACGCCCGGACGCTAGTGTCCGAGCCGGCAGCCATTGCCTTGTAGAGTTGATCATCTTCTGTGTTCCCAGGTGACAGCGCCCGGTCGATTCCGAGAGTCAAGCCAATCAGCTCTGCGTATGATGAAAATTTTGCTTCGTCTTCATCAAGGAATTCTCGATTCTCGTAATCCTCTAGAGACCTCGGAGGCGGGATATTCTGTCAAATCTTTAGGGGAAAGAATTGCGACCGACCAAAATTGTTACCTACCAGATTCTCATATCGGTCCTCCTCGCAAGGAAAGTCTGTAGTCATTTCCAACCCACTTGTGCGGAACGGGTAGCTGTGTGTAGAGCCTGGGTGACATCAGCTAAACCCTCGCTCCAGAGGAGTGTGAGATGTACCAGCGATATGAGCATCCGTGATATATATGACCCACCAGGTCCGCCGCCAACTTTCCTCAACGACAGGATTCCCCTCTCCATAGGTCTGGGCAAAGTGTTTCTTGTTCATTTCGAGCGTTACTGCGAGGCGAATGACGTCGTTCAGTAATGTGACCCCTTCGTCGGGCTCATTGCACCAGTAGACAGTAATTGAATAGAGCAAAAGTGCTTGAATGTCGAAAGGGTCTGGATCCAACTTGGCTCGTATTTGAGATACTGCATCACGGGCACGCTGGCTCCATGTTTCTGAAATTGAACCAGAGTTATCAAAAATCGAGCCCACATAGCAGATCACCTGAAGGAGAGGTCGCACCCTCGGGTCAGCAACCCGGGTCTTCAATACCCCCCACGGTAGTACACAAGGGTGTGCGGCGTGGAAGAAGTCGTAATATAATCGTAAAAATTGGGAACTAAAATTTGACGCCTCTATGTCCCCATTGGTGGCAAGGGAAGAAGTCGAAGGAGTAGAGACTTGTTGCTCAAGGGATGACTCGATAGAGCTCTCATAGATCACAGCAGCAGGAACTGGTTGGGATTGCTTTTGTTTGGGATTTCCTCGCCGCCGAGACGCGGGATACACGCACTGCTTGGTGTCGGTAATGCATCGTGAGCATGCAGGCTTTTGGCCGTCACAGCGAAGATGTTTGTAACGAC
This sequence comes from Penicillium salamii, assembly GCA_911197225.1. Taxonomy (NCBI): domain Eukaryota; kingdom Fungi; phylum Ascomycota; class Eurotiomycetes; order Eurotiales; family Aspergillaceae; genus Penicillium; species Penicillium salamii. The sequence goes on from CAJVOY010000078.1 coordinate 206,139, forward strand.
AAGCTGCACAGGAAAGGGAATTCCGAGTTGCACGTTTGGCAGATGTACTGCGCTGTGTATCAGACATGGGTAGAACTGTTGACGAAAGAGTGGGAGTGTAGAGGATACGAAGTAGTCCGCGAGTTGTCAATCGGCCCTGTGGAGATTAGTCATGCGCCGCCACCTCCAGGGCTGCTCAGTGGACATTTGGAAGGAGTTTACATGTTCAATGTTGTCAGGGATAATTTGGAGTGAAGTCTAACTCTGCAATATGTCAGATTCCCAGTCGAAATGGTGCTGACATTCCCCTCGTTTGCCAAGTTCGTGGCTGAAATGTTTTCGCGTTTGCACTCGAGATGTTAAGGACTACTCCAGGGCTAGTTCAACGTGATTCATTTGCATATTTCATCTCAATACACTTTTCTTCAGCCACAGATGAGCTTCTTCATAAATCCACTCGGCTTTCGATTTTTGCGTGGACTGAGAAGGCGGGTCGGTATGTGTGAAACCGTGCAAACAGCCCGTCGCGAGAGTCCATTTGTACTTCCCGCGTTCGAAATCTTGTTCCGGATTACTGCGCTCTTCGCTTTCCGCCAACCGATGGATCATTTCTTGGGCTTCTAGCCGGAGTAGATCCCATTGAGCCCCAATCATGTATACCCACGGCGGAAGATCCTCCTTCTTCGCGTAGTAGGGACTCAGCAGCGGGTTGCGTCTATTCTGCCCCGGGGTAATGAATCCCCAATCAATCCACCAAGACGGCAACTCCAGGTTGTCCTTTGGTCCATTTATATATGGACGGGATTCCAATTTCTCGTTGGTCAATAGACTGAAATCAACAATGGGATAATACACAATCGCGGCCTTGACAACACCTTTCAGACCTGGGAGTTGCGATGCAGACAAGACCAACTGGCCGCCCGCGCTGAACCCACCCATCGATACGCGATTTCGGTCAATGGGCAAGCTGTCATCGGCCAAAACAGCGAGCGCGACAGCATGAATGTCCGTGGTCGCGATGGGAAACGGATACCACGGTGCTTTCCGATAGTTCAAGCTCACAACCAACATCCCCGTCCGTTTGGCCCAGGACGAAGCAAAACCATCGTCGCTCTGCGCGTCGCTCACGGCAAATCCCCCGCCATGGATATTGAAATACAAAGGGAGAAGCTTTCCAGATTCATGGTTTGGTGGGAAAAAGATTCGGCACCCAAGGCGCGGTCGGCAGGGGTACTTTTTCACCAATGTTGGTCGACTTGTAATTGGCAACGGGTTGAACAAAGCAATCAGTGGGAAGACTACACTGGCAACCAACTTGAACAGCCAAAGACCGATGAAACAGCCGAGACGATGTCCAAATGAGAAGTTCGTTTTCGGGAGAGGGGGAGCGATCAGCATTTCCCCTGATTTTGTCAACAGATTACGATCAATGGTCACCAGGAAGAAGTGTGTAGATGGAATTGTATAACCCAGGAGAAAATGTTGGGCAACCTTTTAGAACGAGAACATTACTTCCACCTTCCACGAGCACCCACTAGAATAATGTTGTTCCATACACGATCCTCTCCACAATGGTACACGAATTTTACATCGCGATCGGCAGCGTCGTCAGATTGCACTATTTATTATTGCGGAGCACATCTCAAGATCAAAAGAGGGCCAATCAAATTGAGAATCGTGGGTCTTTAACTGAATCAAGTCACTCTCTCAGGCCACACAGCATCTGTGCTGGCTTCCACATCCTGCAAACACCTCCACTCGGGGGTCGGAACCCAATGCTCGTGGGAATACATTTCCCGCCTTTCTCCTGATCGGCATTGAAACATCGCTTATACGCCCCGATCAGAGTCAGTAGTCTCACTGGGGGTGATGACATCACTTTGCCAGCCTTTGAATGCTCGAGTGGGCAACTTCAGAGCAAACATTCGGTCTATTTCCATGGCTGTTCGGTCTTTCATTTCTGGGACAAACAGCCAGACAAGAACAGATCCGACCGCTGCAATGCCAGACATCACAAATCCGATTTTGGCGCGAAGATTTCCCCTGTCAACATTATATATGTAGGGCAAAACGATGGCGAATACGCCAGTGCTCACACCAGCAGTGAACCAGCCAATTGCCAGCGTTTGTGACCGAAGTTTCAAGGAGGAAGTCTCACTGACAATAACCTGGGATGCGGGCCACGAACCTAGGCCAGAAACTGTAATCACAATCATCATCGTGATTCCTGAATACCTGGGAAATAGTTAGGTCTATTCAGCTCATCGGGGCACTCATCCATCTTACCATATCGTGACAATGCCTTCAAAAATACCTGCGATACCCATGCCTAGCCAAAGGACCATAACGATGCCCAATGTAGAAAGAGTCAATGATCTCCGCCCAAAGGCATTCAACGTCCACATGCTGGCGATATTCGCCACCAATCCGAGTGCTACACCTAGCATCAGGGTCATCAAGCTGTTATGTGAGCTCATTCCGACAATCTGAATGAAATAGGAGCTGGTGGCCAAAAGTTGCAAACCAAAAAATTGGGGAATGAGATGGGCAACTGCGACAATAAAGGTCCTTCTTCTGTTCACTCCTCGGAAACAATCGATATATGTATTTCCTTTCTCTTCTTCTTCTGCTATTATTGAAGCCTGTAAAGACGCAACAACGGCGAGAGAGTCGACTTGTGGAATGTCGAGTCTTTTCTGTGCTTTCAGTGCTTCCTGGGGTCTATCTCTTCGCAAAAGCCAAGTTGGACTTTCGGGTAGGAATGCCGCTAAAATGAACGGAACAGCAGAGAACGGCCATTGCGACGCGAAACAGACTCGATATGACTGGGCTCCTGTGTACTTGAGCGAGGTATAGCACACAACCGAACCGATAAGCTGTCCGAGAAGAGTGAAGATAGGATAGAAGGCAATGATCGGCCCACGGAGAACGACTGGCAACACTTCCGACATGTATGTTTGTGCGACACAAAGAAGGATTCCAATACATGCCCCCTGGAATACTTTGCCAGCGAAGAAGACCCCACGTCGAGCATCAATGCTGTCCGGGAGATCGGAGATGTAACATATCGCGACTGCAATTGCGGAGAGAAAGCTGCCAACCGCAAGCGCCACACGGCGCCCTTGTCGCTCTTGGAAATAGCCACCGATGATTGAGCCAAACATCAAACCGAAACAGCTGGATACGCTCCAAAGAGAAAGCCACATTGATGGAATAATGTACATTTCATTGAACCTTTGACCGAACCTTATTCTACCAATTGTCAGCAACTATGGGGGCATTACCTCGCTGAAAGAGACATGGTGAGTGATACGTACTGAAACTGTGGCATTGCAACCACTGTTCCGACAATGACGAGGTCATAGCCGTACATGAGAATTGCGGAGCTCAAAGCCAGACAGTATGCGACGATCCGAGCCGACCTTTTGATCGCTTGCCACAATGATCGTGGAGAGTTTCTCTTCTCTGTACTCCCCATATCAATGATAGAGACATTCCGAACAAGCTCCTGACTGGATTTGGTATACGCAGAAGCCTCCATGGCCAGTATGTAGAGGTGGCGCAAGTGAATTAAAACGCGAACAGGTGTTCAAGGCGTCTTTGTTCAAGTTCGAGAAACAGCCTTTAGATAAAGAAACTCGAGCTCGGTATTCGCTTGGCAAAGGGGAAGGTTTGATCCATGGGTCGCAGTCTTTGCAGGTCGTCGGTCACAAGTGACCAGGGTGTGAACAAAGAAATGCACATACGAGGAGTAGCGCCTGGGCGGGGGAATCCTCCTAAAATGCACGACCCGCCCAGATCTCATGCAGCATACAGGGTGAGATGTAAATCAAGCAATCATCTCACAACGTAGTCATGTAGCGATGTACATAGACGATGCATGAGGTCTGTGTTCAGCTGTGGGTGTTGAGCAACGAGAATAAACGGGCGGTTTTGAAATGCTTTTCGTGAACCTTGGATCCCCCCTCACTTTTAGCCAGTGAGCTTGGCTTGTGCAAGGATGACTGACAGCCCAAAGTTAAGTCGAGGCTCATTCCCTGTCGAATCGAATAAAAAGACATGGGCGTGTCTAGGTGCGCGCCAATTGGGCATGCAAAGCAAACGTAAATTGAAGGAATACTCAGAAGGATCATTGAATGAGAGCGTTTGCGCACTAGTCTTTAATGGTAGCTTGATTGACTAGTCCTGGAAAACCAGTCACAGATGTCGCTGAATTTGGAAAGAGGCTGCGTAAAAGTGCGCATCAAAAGCCATTTTTATTCCGACGACTAGGAGTTAGAACTGTTGAGATGTGGGGGTTTCTGTGTGATGCAAGCAATTAACCTCGGAAAACAGAAGATCTGGGGAGCCCAATTGACTTGGCGAGAGACCTTGTGTACACCCATGGACGAGAAGGGGGAGAGCCCTGGAGGCTGATGAAACCCAAGTCTGTCTCTTTAATTTGTACCGATGAGAAGTTTGTGATGCATTACTGAATTTTAGGTCGCAATAATCGCAAACCCTCTGGTGGCCACCTACAGCTACCGATTTAATGGCTACCCACTGGATGCACCAGTGTCGAAATGCCATTGTTGCACATGCATTCTAGCCTCGGAGGGCTATGGGTTGTAATCTTGTATTGGATCTCTTCTAACTTCCCTTGAACTGATCTCTGAGATTTCTAAGGTAAAATCCCTGAAGCTCGGAACAAGCCTCCTTCCTTTTCTCCAGGTATTCCAAGTGTTTCTGCGTTTCTTCGATTTCATTTTGCAGTTCGGTCGAAGATGCAATTTTGTACTTTAGTGTGAGAATACCGGCCGATATCACTAGCAAAGCAATAGAGACAAGGTAGGCCCATTGCCCGACCTGCCGTGGGCTCTCCTGCGAAGGCCCGTCATTGTAAATCTGGAATTCGATCCAAGCAACAAATGCCACGATAGTAAATGGGCTCACTATCATACTGAATATGATACCGAAAAGAATGGCAGCATCCACAAGGATATGTAAGAACGCTTTGAGAAACCGACGGGTAAAAATAGGGCGTAGTTCAGTCAAGAATGATTTCTTTTTGGTGTTCGCGGTCCCGGCTTCCTCGGGGGAATATGGGCTGCTGAGAGGTGGGTTCAATGCAGACTTTATCTCGCTCTTAAAGCTCTTCCATATGTTTCCTCTATCCTTCCAAAGCACCACAACCTGAGCGGACGGGATTCGCGATCGATATGGAAGGAATCGATATGTCAACAGAAGACAATTGAGGATAAGACACAAAATGATCAGACTGTAGATGTACCTCTTCGAGTATAAAACGGCGTTCCAGAAGCCGCGAGATGTTGACACCGTGGTGGTGTCTGTCGCGGTAACAGCGTGTAAAGAAGTAGCTTGTCGGAGAATCTGAGTGGTGTTGAAGCAAGGGTTGAAGCAGATGTCTCCCAATTGGTTCCATTGAGATAGATCAGAGAAGGTACCCCACACGCTGGTATTCCAATTTGAGGTTCTCCACGAGGCTTGCCAACCGTCGTTGGAAGTATCGCTGAAAGGGGGGTAATCGGGATAACAGAACATGTACTGGATAGGCAGCTTGGGGATCCGTGCCGCGTAGACGAGGGCACAAATCGAACCTGCCAACATGAGGGCATTCCAGACATAGAACAGCAGGTTTCTCGCTCTGTCGTGTGTCAAGACGCGGGACCAACATTGCAGTGGTAGAAAAACCAGGTAGCCAGTGACGACTATGGCCATGACGGCATCTGCGTCCAGCTCAAGAGAAGCTGGGGAAACTTGAATACTATCCGTCTCCCTGACAATTGAAGGAAAATCTTTGAGAAGACTTGTATTGGCTGGAATCCATGGGATAGTGACAGGTCCCGGGTCCTGGGGCTTTTGGGAGCTGGAAACCATGATGAATGTCTGAATCGCGGCAGTTCCAGCGTAAGTCGCAGCGGCGCCAAGAAAGACATCCGCAAGCCAGCCGGTCCATCTCGTCACGCAGCTTGCAATGAGTAGCGCATAGAATAGATATCGGGGACATGAGTTGTAGATCGTGGATATGGGGTAGTAGCAAACAGCTTCGCTAGCAATGAACAGCGGAGTACCTGTAGCGTTATCCATATCTCCGAGGGGAGTGAGAAAAGAGCAGAGACAGAAGTGAGGGGTGGAGTTCCATGGAGAGGTAACTTATTCCACGGTGAGATTTATCCTGAAGTTGTCTTCAAATGCTCTTTTTTTTTCGGTCGTTGCCTTTGGAGTTGGGATAGTGGTGACGTCATCCAGCAACAGTAAAAACAAAAATTCCCTTCAGTCTCCGTTAAGTCTCCCTCGCATTTGCTTGGAGAAAATTCAAATTGTTGCCCATGGTTCTAGTGAAGAATCAGAGTCAAAGTATGTGACTGCCTATCGATTATGCCCAGATTGTTGCTGCCTCGAGTGCTGTGACCCACAGTCTCCGGCAAACTGAGGCCTATCTGTTTTGAGGAGTACTCCGTGCTATTGGGGAAAATACTGGAAAATGAACATTCCACGGCTTCGAAGTCGTGGTGGATTACTAGCTTTATGAATTATTAACATGACTACACAGATACTTGAAACTCCCAAGGCCCCCAATGCATTTCCTACCAAAGCACACGCATTTAAAATCTAAATACATTCACCTCCACGTTTTATCTCCTTCTCTCCTTGATTTCATCAACAATAAACATGACAAGTCTCGCGATGGGACCACCGCCACGTTTTGGGCGCTGGTGTCGTTGCTTCTGGGGGGCTTGCGATTGACCGACACCGCTCTCCAACTCAACCTGGCTATCCTGGTGGCTAGACACGCTAGTTTGCTGAGTATACTCTGCACTGGGTCGTACTTGGAGTGTCAGACCTATTCCCAGGCAAATGAAAACAATGACAATCTCCTCCAGAACAGACATGACCAATTGGATGGTGACATTGCCTGAGAGCATGTTGAAACTCGCCAGGTGACCGAAGGCATAAACGAAGGAGTACACCAGGCGGACGAGGATCAATGGAAGAGAGATCCCCACCGCCAGAAGCAAGCGACGCTCGCCATCCTCGATACTGTGAGACCGGCTTGCGATCAGAAGAAATAGGCCACATACAGCTAGCCATGTGATGAGAAACAGGACAAGAGCGACCTTTGACTCTGTGGTTATAGAACCGTGGGTAATATCGGAATTTTGGGTCGATCCCACAATACTCAGTATCAACGCCACAAGGGAGACTAAGACAACGAATCGAAATATTATCGGGCTGAAGGCATTTCCGGTCTTTCTCATGATGGAGTCATTGCTAGAGATCTGTTAGCATGATTGCGACAAACTATTTAACGCGGACAACTCACGCTCGAGATAAAAGACCAAGACAACCCAAGATCAGGGGTGACAAGCCAAGTAATGTACAAACTGCCCAGGCGATGTATAAACCGACCTCTGATGGGGCAGCTATTGTTGCCAAGTAGCATGCTGCGCCGACAATGCGAGCCAGAGAGAACACAACAAAAAAGTACCAGCCAGAGCTCTTCTTGAACCCATGATGGAATGCCATCCAAAGAGCAACAAACAATGTCGGGGAGTAAACGATGATTTCCAGGATTGAGATCCCATGGCGATAGTCGATGGTCATGATTGAGGATGGTAGAATAGATCGTCCAGAATAATAAATTTTCCTTTTGATTGAGAACGAGAGCTATGTTGATAGATTCCGATGCTGGGTGGGCTGCTATTTAACCATTTCGGCCTATTGTTCAGCTCGCGATGCTTTCTGTATACGTCTGTTGAGGTTTCGTGGCAGTGCTTATTTGCAGCAGGAAATTCATGCTAAGAGAAGCTTATGGATCTATATTTCCTGTCAGAACGTGACTAAGCTTCGCAGTGCTCACCTCAATAGGGTTTAGCGTACTCTGCCCGCTCTCAGCATACCCAATCAGGACTAGCCCATCAGCCCCCGGGCCACAGTGCAGAGTCTGACTGTACCAATTTGAGCATTTCCAGGGCCATCTCAACTTCCCAGTTGGATCATTGCCCTATCTCTGCGCCACAAAGTTCCATCGGGACTTGTATGGATGAAGTTGTGGAGTATGGTGGGCGAACTCGACGAATGATCATAGATTGGTGGGTCAAAACCGCGCCTTGTGTCGTGGGACACTCCTTGACTAAAGAAAGGAGGAGAGGCAAGTACGAAAGGTATTGGCTGTCTGGGACGCCGGAGGAAAAAAGAGAGAGAAAGAGGGCTGGATCTATCTGCAGAGCAGGTATCACCTGACCCAGCGACCCAACCCTCTTCGGTGTTGCTCTTTTCCATGTTTTATCTTGCGCTGAGCAAGTCAGGAACGTGGAGTTTTGTGATCAACTATCAGGTTCACAGATACAGCTTGTATAGCTGATGCTGTGCGATACCCTAACAAGGCGTGAGAAAGGAAGAAGTGAGGTGAAATCAAAGTGAGAAAGTGAGCGATTGATCTTGCAGGGCTGACTCCCCAAAGATCCACAAATATCTCAAATACGACACCCCTTCCAAGGTCGCGCAAACAGAGCACTTATGTAAATCACTTCTTATTGAGTCGCTGGGAGTACCTATGGATTTAGTCGCAGCAACATAAAATTGCACTCAAGTGCGTGGAAACGTTTGACGAAGAAACATAAAAGTAACCAGACATCAACATACAGGCATACCCGAAACATGTAAATTGTCTGCAATGTTCTTCAAGAACACCTGCCACCCCGAATCCAAAATAATTCACTAGCTGTATCACCTTCTCCTGGCCAAAAAGGTGACCTCAGGTGGAACTGAGGTTGTGTTAATGGTATTTGTTACCTTGAAGCTGCCTTGTTTCACCTTGAGATCAAATTTGGAGAAGATGAGGTAGAGCATGATTTTCATTTCGTGAATTGCCAATTGCCGGCCAGGGCATGCCCACCTCCCCAGCCCGAATGACAAGAAGGACGGACTGGCCTGTGCAGCTGGCACGCCCTTTGTTGCCCATTGGAATCCATCGAAATTTTTGGCTTCAATTCCATGGTTCTCTGGATGCTCATGGGCTCTTGCAAGCAGTACCAAGCACAAAGCATTCTTAGGCAGTACGTATGCCCCTATTTGCACCGGCGCTGTTGTCTGCCTGATCGCACCCCAAGAATCTCCTTTGGTTCGAAAGGTCTCTCGGATGAAAGAGTCCAACAGAGTCATCCGACTGAGGTATTTTACACTCAGCTTTCCATTTGATGACACAACGGAGTCCCATTGTTTCCTGATTGCAGGCAAATATTGCTCTTGCTTTTCGGTGAGCCCAATCAAAATCCACAGCCCGGCAACTGCCGTCTGATGGATGGAGGCAAACATCAGGCCTATACACAGGGTAGCGGCCCAAAGAAATCCGCTCAATGCACATACGCCTTTCTTTTGGTGGTAGTGCTTTACCAGCAACACGTCAAACAGTGGAACATAGGTACCGTGCCGGGCAGCAAGGCCATTTTTGAGGTGCTGATGCCTGGCCTTCCAGAGCGCAGGAACAATGCCGACGAAGAAGCAAGGAATTATGGTGAAAACCACACCGGAAATTCCAGTGAAAAAGACCCAGAGTACAGGTGCCCATAACCAGCCGTGCGTATTTTCATGCAATCCAGTCATGCTTGCCATTGCCACGGCGATCGCAGCAAACCGACTCGCCATAAGTGGGGAAGAATGTTTCGGACCAAGAATCATGACAGCCATGGCATGAGAAATTGCATGTTGCATGCGATTGAAGAAATCAGGAATCTCAATCATGGCTTTATCATTGACTGGGACTTGTACTTCGTTCTCCATCTGATCAAAATAGGTCTCAAAAATTGGGAAGATCTGCTCTATCAGAGAGTTCATACGGCTCAGCACGTTTGACTCCACAATGCTGTCAATATCGTGAACAAAGTGGCCGTTGTCAAATATCGCAATAAATCCAAGATGGAGGAACTCGAAAATCGCCTTCTCAAACGTGTAGTCCTTCGTGTTCGTCAGAACCTCCTTGGCGTATCGGTGATCAATCACATATTCTGTACGTCCATGCCGCGGTACAATGATGACTGGGCCATGTTCATCCAACGCATGGTTATAGGCATCGTTAACATGTGGTGATCGACGGACATCGGCCGGGATATGAATGACCGGAGGTGACGAGCCTTCAAGAGAAGTCATGTTTTTTTTATTACAGAGGGTCAAGCGGAATCTGTTCCAATTTAAATGTCCTGAGAAAAACAGGAACGGAAATTTCATATGTGCATATAGATACTCCGTAGACAAATTTCAGAAATGAAATGGCTTTCGTCACCATGCCTACGGACTACTCCGTATATTTCTATGGGTAAAAGTACATTCCCTGCACCTCCTGTGCTTGGAACTGTGACATGTCATATCAACGGTCACCTTCCTACGATAATGGGGACTTGAGAGTCTGATATTTTGAAATTATGTAACACAAGATTGAGTACGAGGCCAGTTGGAGTGATTGACATGCATGCCGAGTAGTGAATCGGATGCGTACTTCCCTCACCGACAATAGCAACTTATGCGGAGCTTGAGATTTTTCAGCCTCATGGAATTGGCGGACCTTTTCCTCCAGCTGCACTGGAGCAGCGGCTTGCATCATTTTACATGCACACCAGCTGATATCATGTGAGATTAATGAATCCTCCATTTCTACTGGGTTTTGTCCCCATGGTCTTGGTACCAACCAAATAATTCCAGGCAATGTATCTATGCTTCTGCCAATTGAAACCAGCGAGATCTTTTCCATTCTGCATGAATATTGTTAGACATGACCTTGGAGCCTAACGCGCCATTCCATTTCGGAATGATCAAACCAGTACTCAGTAAAATTATGCCACTTATCACCCTACTAAGGTTTGCACCCGTGGACCCAATTTGTTTCCACTCGACGTGGTCAATATATTTCAAGTCATATCTCACACAAACTTCTCAGATTTGACAAAGTATCCCACTAGCGAAAATAAACCGTTTTCTCTATTAAGTAGAGAACGCAGACGCTCGGGCGTAATTTGACCAGGCGGTTTGGGGTCTGTTCCAAGGTTTTAGTGAGCACTACAAGGAAGGGATCAAGGCGAGTGTCTTGATGGTCACCCTGCATGGCTTGTATGTTGATTATGATTTCGAATTTTGTTTCCACAGTTTTCTTGTTTATTCTTCAAAGAGATTACTCAAGTATGAGCCTATTAACATAAATTTGGGAGACAAACAAATACTCCAGCAGGGTACCCGGGTAAACTCGAAACATCCAAGATCTTCCTTTTTTGGGAAGTTGTTTGATCGAAGTGTTCATTTTTGCCTAGGCGCTTCTTCATGTTGCGTGGCCAAAGTGAAGATCAGGAAGTACTCGATCCACCGTCATGTGCCGCCGCGCACACCGGTATCTGCACCCATCTCCAAACACGAGGGGGTTTTCAAGCCCACGCCAACTGCGAATAGAATTTTCCAGTTCCACCCGCTTGGATTTACAGAGTACACATTGCTTGATAGGATAGATAATACAGGTCCTGAAATCCAAGTTATTCTGTGCCTCCCCTCACCCCCTCATCTTTGCGCATTGGGCTTGACACTCTAGAAATCTCGTTTAATTCTTAATATTCATGGATGGTCCGGCCAATTCTGATACATGTATGCATTTTCACCATTTAGGTTCTTCATCAAGCCTTTATGGTCTAGTTGGTTATGACGTTGGTCTCATACTTTAAGATGTATGACATTCCTGTTCACAGGATTGACATCCGAAGGTCTCCAGTTCGATCCTGGATAAGGGCATTCTTTTTACTTTTTTGCATGGAGTTAATCTAATGGTTTCATAGCCAATAGCAAGACTGAGGGAGTACAAGAAAAAGATGCGCCGGTCGGCAATTCGGTGGAAACAATCGCAGTAATGGCCACAGTATCCATGGATATCATGCTGGCTTACAGGCTAAAACATGAAACCGATCAATCTGAAAAGAAACGAAATTATATATGGATTGGATATAAAATTTAGAAGCAAATCACTCAAGCAGAAAGACCATTGTTTGCGACCAGGTCCGAACCCGAGTACGAGTAGTTCTCAACTTTGGCATTCCCACTTGAGCAGTCTGCCGAGGATTGATAACGGCAGAAGGTCGGCAAATTTGAGACTTGCGATCTTCACTTCCCAAATAAGAAGATCGCCCCGTGGTGTTTCTTGTTCAAGTCAATTCGCCGAACACTAAGTCGCATTCCCCGACCTCCGTATTCCTCACGTTTATCGTATTCCCATCGTATAGCAATTCCGAGGCCATCAACCAGTATACAATTCCACATGGTAAAAAGGAGAAACTGACTGCCCTACTTAAGTATTTAAGCTGTATCTGTCGTTGCCACTGAAGCTCCAGGGCTTTCAACCAATACTTCCAGATTTTGTCTGGGCACATACTCTATCATGCTGCCTTTCGCCCTGACTTTGGTCGGGATCCTTGCTCCAATTGGTTCCTACGCCAGTGCAGGGCCATCGGCCTGTTCCAATATCACATCTCAGCTTGGATCATCAAAGGTCAACAGCCACAAACTGAGTTTAAAGTATCATAAGAGTACTGAATACTGGAGCACACCCCAAGATGCGTACAAACCGTCTTGCATCGTCTATCCTGAATCTGCTCAGGAAGTATCGGTGGCTTTGCAGGCCATTCGAGCAGCCGACAGCCGATTCGCAGTCAAGGGAGGAGGTCACAATCCAAACACCTTCTTTTCAAGCGTGGACCAAGGTGTCTTGATCGACCTCAGCAGCCTTTCTGAAAAGTCCTACGACCCTGACACCACTCTGGCGACCTATCAACCAGGTGGTGTATTCGGCGATATATACGACTACTTTATCAAATATAATCGCACTGTTGTTGGGGCTCGCCTTTCTGGCGTGGGGACTGGACTGGCTCTGGGTGGTGGCATGAGCTATTTGTCTCCCCAATATGGCATGGCCTGCGATTCGTTCCGAGAGCTGGAAATCGTTCTTCCAGATGGTCAGATTGTGACAGCATCAAACACCACCAACAGTGATCTTTTTTTCGCGTCTCGTGGAGGCGGCGGAAATGCATACGGCGTTGTGACGAAATACACCGTGCAGAGTCGCCCTGTTGGCCAGTTCTTCGCTGGGAACATCATCTACGCGTTTCCCCATAAGGACACAATTATTGAAGCCATCGGTAATTTCATTCGATACAACACCGATCCTAAGGCGAGCATTATCGGGACCTATGAAAAACTCCCCACTCCGGATTTTAATCTGAACATAGACGAGGCTATCATCATGTTCCTTGTTTACGATGGTCCTGATCCAGGGCACGCCTTTGCGAACTTCACCAGTGTCCCACACTTGATCGACACTACAGGCATCAAAACATATCCTCAAGTAGCGGATATGCCAGTATCATTTGCGACGGAGGCATCGCGAGGAAACAACATCTTCAGAGTCGGCGTCCACCGAGCCGACAATGAGGAGTACAAAGATGCCCTTGAAACTTGGCGAAAATGGGCCGAATCAAACAAGGGCAAATACTCGCTGCTTTCACTGGACTTCCAGCCTGTTCCAAAGAGCTTGACTGATGCCAGTAAGGCACAAGGCGGAAATGCCATGCAAATGCCCGATGGTCCATGGTTCTGGTTGAACTATTTGATCACCACGCCACCGGGGATGAGTGAGCCTGACTATAACGCCATCCAGTCTAGCTTCCGTGACATGGTATCGTCGACCAGCAACGCCGAAGGCCTTCCGCTTTTCATCAACGATGCAAACCGTGACCAGCACCCGCTCTCGACTTTCTCTACCTATGAGAAGCTCCAAGGGATCAAGAAGAAGTATGACCCTGACAACTTCTTCGCTGACAAGACTGGAGGATGGTCGTTTGATTAGAAGCACAGAATTTGATGTGGAGTGGAATAGCATTGATCAATATTCTTTCTTATCAATCTTCATTCCCAACATGTCGAGTTCCAAGTACCTAAACACAGCGCTCGAGGCAATTTGATACTCGTGACGTAGTATCCTCAACCAAGATAAAAAGACCAGGCCCGCCCGCAAACCGTGAAAGGCAATATTTTCAGATGCTCACTTCAGCAGAGATTAGTAGAAAGTATGGACGATGTCTTTCAACGCTCCAATTAGGTTGACCCTTGACATCCTCTTCAGAAGGACTCCAATCTTTCAGCCCAGTCAACACGAATCCACTGTCAAGTAGTGCTGTGATGTATGTCTCCACACTGCGGTGATACTTTCTCACACCTGCAGTTCCCAGCCAGTTTGTCAAGCGCAAACCTTCATCGCCATAAGAATTCAAAGGCCAGACTTTGTAATCTTTGCCATCTTCCTGAATTGTCTTCCACTCTGGTCCAGGGGAAACGGGCGCAGTGGAGACAGGGTGCTCAATGGAAAATACGAAACGTCCTGCTTTGCCGTGCACACCGCGCCTCTTCAAAGATGCATTAATCTCGCGAAACAGTCGCGGAATGTCTTCGATGTAGTGAAACGTCAACGAGCTGTAGACCATATCATAGGCCTCTCGATCGGGTTTGTCGCTGAGTTTGATAGTCTCCAAGTCACTGACTTCGAGTGAGATGTTTCCAGTCGAATGCGCGGGGGAAGGATTGTCAGAGGACTTCAGTGAGATCTCCGCCTCGGCTTCCTTTGCTCGATTGATCATGTTTTGGGAAATATCGACTCCTCTAATAAAAGAGGCGCCATTCTCTCTAGCCCAGCGAACGAACCAGCCGTACCCGCATCCTAGATCTAGGATACGCTGCCCTTTCAATGGAATTTCTGTTCCCTGCATGGAGGGGTTCAATTTGAGTATCATCTGCCTAAGGACAGGCCATTCCGGCGCCGCTGAGAGGCCATGTTGGGAGCGAGGAAGGTTTCCGTACGCCGTGAAAAACTCCGGATTGTCGTAGATATTTTGGGATGTGGTAGACATGACGAGAAACGACAAGAGATTAATGACAAGGCTAAAAAAAATCGATGCCTTTCAAACAATGAGCCTCAATGCGCGGTTATAAGAGGGGAAATGTTTATTTATGTTACGAGTACAAATGCGCACGCCAAGCTGGGAATTACTCGTATGTGTCGGCTAAATTTACCATGAGAATCTCCAGGGCTGCCAGCGGGTAAAGCCGATTTTCGCCTGAACTGGTCCCCGCCAGTATGACGGAATGAGTTTATCTTCCGATCTGAGTGCCCAGGTGTATTATAAGCTATATGAAATCTCTAGTTTGTCTTTTTAATTCCAAGGTACTTCTTAGAGGAGCCCCATACGCCCCTCGCACCTATCGCAATATCTTGTCGTCCGTCATAAAGGGGGTAAATCACGACGGCAGCGAACGCAGCAAATTGCCAAATGATAGCAACCGTGACCCAGCCAGCGAAGAATGATTTCGTGAAAATGTAGTCGCGGTAAAGAGGGAGCGGCCAGGCGACAAAAGTCACCAGCACAACTCCCACAAACATGTACCAAGCGATCTTGAGCCACCTGTGCAGCTCTTTGAGCGTCTCATCGTCAAATGGATGACGAATGTCGTCAAGACTGAGACTAGCCACACGGGCCGCTGAAGCGGCCAGCGCCTGCTCACTGTTTTCGGGAATCTTCTCGGGGTCATTCTCAGCGGCCTTGGGCTCCACGTCTGAGACCGGCTTGACTGACCCACTGACAGCTTTGTCGTTGTGAGAGGTTTCGTCCTCGCTGCCCTCGTTCAAAGTACTAGTGTCTGAGGGCGGATGGATCTCTGCTTCATCGGCCAACTCAATCCGCAAGAACTCTCTCCAATCAAACGTGTACGGCTTGTAGAGTGACAGGACCACTGAGTATATGGCCGGCGAAAAGAAAGATGCAATTGCAGCATACAAGGCTGGATAGTTGTTCGTAGTTGTCGTGATGTTGATGTGGCCATACATTGACTTGGTTGTCGCCAGCCAGACAGCGAGGCCAGTGAAAAAGCCGAGTATCGGGGAGACGATTGCAGCCAGTCGGGTTTGTCGAGACCAGAATAGAGTAAAGATGAGAGGTAAGATTCCTGGACAGGAGATGATGGGTCGGAGATACCCAATCCATGTCATGTTGGCACCTCCGTAGTTCAGGGCGATAGAAATACCCGTGATGAAAACACCATGGATGACAACAGTCAAGTGACTGACTCGAACAAGTTGTTTGTCTGTGACCCTAGGGTTCATGTAGGTCTTGTAGATATCGTAAGACAGGATACTGCTGACGGCGATCATCGAAGAGGAAATAGTGGATGTCAATGCCATGAAGAGCAGGAAGAAGAATCCAATGATACCCTTGTTTCCAATGAGAGCCTTGATGACATATGGCATCACCATTCCCGAGCTGACCTCGGTGGCAGTAAGTGTTCCAGGGTACGTTGGGAAGATGGGGGTCTGGTGGATGGCGCGTGCTGTCAAGCCGATGACGGTTCCCAAACCCCATGGAATACCGAAGACGGCCAATGCAGCAATGTTGTAACCGGGCACTGTGGCTTTCACCTCTGTTGCAAATGACTTCTGCCAGAATGCAGTATCCTGTCAAGACTTGTTAAATTGGTTTTCTATTGCATTGATCCTCCGCGTGGTCGGGCGATAGCCTAAAGCTCATGAGCGATGGATGAACTTACCATGACGACGAGAGCCAAGTTACCAAATTTGAGAATCAGCCCCCAAATAATCGCACCCTTCGATTTGAAAGTGAGGAGTGAGCCTTGGTAATTTTCAGGAATATAGTTGTCTGCTGCTGTTGCGACAACCTTGTCGTATAAACCACCCAGTCCACCGACATGTGAATCGGTCAGAACTGCGATCGTGAAATATATGATGAGGATCAATGCGATTGCTGTGTGTAAGAAATCGGTCAAGAAAGTGGCCTTCAAGCCACCAACGGCCGTATAGAGAACCACTGATAAAAGTCAGCTACAGGATTCGCGCTTCGTCTTATTGGGTCTTGCTCACCTCCCAGCGGAATGAGAATGGTAGCTGCAACGTAGTGCATATTGGAGATACCGTGAATGAGTTGTGAGCCGGTCATAATCATCGAAGCGCAACCAAAAACGTTGTTCACGAGGTTGAGCACAATGAAGATCAAGTGTCCAATCTTTCCATATCGCATACGCACTACCTCGAGAGAGGTATGTGCATACGGAACTCGAATTTTGGCCATCACGCCAAGTGCTGCCATCAAGGCAATCTGGAAGCACAAGCCAGATCCCCACCACTGGTCACGTATTAGTTCAGGCGTAAAACGGCGAGGGGTCTAAATCAACACATACCAAAGGTACAGCCAAGCCGTAACGATAACACATACTAGCGCATAGCACTGTTTCGTTGATCCACATCCAGGATGAGAACACAGCACTCGCTGTCAGTCCTCGACCAACTGTTCTGTTTGCGACCATGAACATTTCCGACTTTCCGGAGTCCTCAGCCAAATGAGCCTTTTGCACCTTCACGGCTAGTAGAATGACACCACAAAACACAACGCTCAAGCCAATGAGCATGCCATATGCCTCCCCTTGGGAGATCAAGGCCAGCTTGGCCGTGTCTATTGTATCCGCCATGTTGTCTAGGCAAAGAATGACAAGCAAAGCCAAGTTAAAACAAGCAGGGCCGAGAGATATTTATTGACTGCAGGGACCATGTCAAACCCAAATGCACATACTGGTGTGGATGGATGCTGAGCCAATCGACATGCTGCGGAAGATTGCACTACGAGCAAAGTTGCCATGTCGCGTTGCCTATCTCCGCAATGGCGTTATAGCGGCATTCGATCGGCTCCATGGTCTAGGCAAAGTGGATTAGCGCTTCAAATCAGCATTATCAGAGTGAAACGCGATGCCAAGGATGTGGTGAACATGGGGGGATATTGCGTGCCCCCACGAGGTGATGGTGTCAAATGCTCGTGTTATCGCGAAACCGTTGCGCCGTTTGGCCAGTAGATCTCGATTTCTATCGGCCGATATAAATGAGAGGAGTATTGAACTGTAAAGGTTAGCCAAGTGCTGCAAGTGCGCCCTGTATTCATGCAAGGTCGAGTTGGTGAATCCCAGCTCCCACTGAAGTTCGACTTCAGGGGTTACTTGAAGGCCACATATGAAAGAATTCCGAAGCTTGTCAAGAAGGTCCCAGGAGGCTTCAACCAGATCAACTGTTGTGATTCTAAAGCTACCAGAAGTTCTCCTAGGAAGTTGACCAGATGTTGCCTCCAACGTGGTGACCAAGGGCGCGGGTGCAGTTGGACCCGATGCCGGGAAAGCGCATTTTGTAACTTCTGTACGGTCGGACTTCACAGCAAAGCAGAGGAGATTGGGCAAAAATCAAACCCTGAGCTTTCGCGAATCCTCATCGGGCGTTTGTCGAGTAAATGCGGGATGAGGGAAATGTAGTTGGTGGGTACACCGGTTGGCGTTTGCATTCCTGGTGTCGAAGTGGTGTTTGCGCTTTCACCCGAGACCTCAATACCCCAAATCTCCGAGTAGAACCAGAGAGATCACTACAACTAATAATCTAACACTACCGCAAATTTCAGCAATCGAAACAAACCTTAGCAGTACATTTACGTACGGCATCAAAGCATCCTCTAATTGTGAATCCACAAGGGGGGGAAATATGAAGTTCAGGATTCATGTCCCCAAGCCCTCAAGACCGGTTGCTTGTAAAGACCAGGCTATGAGAGGTTTCCATTCCGAATCCAGTTCCCGACTAAGCACAGAAAGCACCCGCTGCCCCCAGGATGAAATCCACCAAAGCCATCTTAGCCGGTGAAGCACAACGCAGTAGTGTGCAAATATTACCAAAGCGAATGTATGGCGCGCATTCAACAGGTCCAAGTACCACGAATCAAGTTCACTGATCCACATGAATGCTTTCGAAACCGGCTCTGCGCCGCTGTCCAAAGTAGCGAACAAATGTTCGAGGGGATGGATGGTCGACCGGAAAGCATTTTGATCAACATTGGACACGCTGGTGTTTATGAGCTCATATAATTTCAAAATTGCTGAACGGGAGGAGTCAGATAAAGTTGGGCTGGAGTCTTCCACGTAGGTTAACATAATCATTTCCTTGGTCATGGTATCCGTGAGCAAAGGAGCCGAGAATCTCATGGTTGACTTCACGAGGGAAATGATCTGGAGTAATTCGCCCAGAGGATCGGAGATTTCCTGGCTTGGTCCAGACACAGCGACAGGAAAAGCAAAGGCAAATCCAATCAACAAACTGGAGAGCAGAAAGTTACTGACGTCTGACGACTTATCCCTGTCTTCCATAGTGCTCGTGAATAAACCGATGGCTGTACTCTGGTGCTCTTCGGCGACTTTGATCCACTTCGCGCGGTCAGTGTCCTGCGGATTGATGAGCGCAAGATGAATCGCCGAGACCGCAAATATGCCATGCAGCAGACATCGGTTAGACTTTGCCTCGTTGGGAACAACAGTCTGCCATATCTGAAGGTCAGAGTTGTTCCTGGATATACTGGGGGCTGTCGTTGTTTTCCAGTGCACAAACAACCTGGAGCAGAGATCTTCCGTGTCTCCGGTAAAGACTGGAGAAATATGGACCATTCGAGATGCGTCTGTTACGTTGTAATCAGACGATGAAAGAGGCGAACAAAATTCTACCTCTGAGTATTGTGTAGGTTTGTGCTGGGCAGCGGCAGGGACCGTCCACAACCAAGAACCGGAGGACTCATATTGACATGCCTCTAGACGGTCCTCGCATTTAGTGCATTGAGGTCGCCTCTCATCACACTAGTCTCAATGTTAATTAATTTGGCGTAGGCACAGATCCAGAGCACTTCACTATACCTTGACACCTCGTCGCTTACATTGCAAACACCCATGATGTGAATTCCGGGTGTTCTTCCGACGAGGCATGTGCTTATATCAAGTCTCAAGCCTGAAGGAAAGAAGTATTGGAGCAAAATTCATGTGCATGGATGATATAGAGAAATGAATGATGAAATTGAGTTTTTGCAACGACTCGGGGTCACCCTGGCGGTCTTTGCCCCACTCCTGCGCTATCCCTATAAAGGAAACTAACGACGGTTTTTGCCTTTACTTTTACTGATGAAATGTCAACTGGGTAAACACAGCAAGCAATTCTATCTATTGAAAAAGGAAGTGAGCATGCAGTCTGACAGAGCAGACAGGACGACTATAGGAGCTCTGAGCAGCACCGTAGTGGAGGCAGCCAAACCCCGAATCGAGCTCTAGTCTGTAAACACCGCGGAATCGCACGAACGAAGAGGAATGATATTCTCTATGCTACACTGCGCGGCGAGGTTTACTCTCCATGGGGGCTGAATCAGCATCCCCGCCCGACTAAGCTCGTTTGGTGTAGGCTGTTCCCGGCTACACCATCTAGCTCATTTTCTGTACCACATTCGCGTCGTCTGGGTCTTCCGAATCTTTCGTTGGATGCAGAAGATTCCATAGATCAGAGCTTCCGAGGTTGGTGGGCCTTCAAATCAAACGATCAGCTCTGTATACGCAATAAATGCTTGTCAGATCTAGCAACTTACACCCAGGGACATAGACATCCACAGGAACGATTCGATCACACCCTCTAACGACAGAGTAACTGTAGTGATAGTACCCACCCCCATTGGCACAGCTGCCCATACTGATCACATATCGTGGCTCGGGCATCTGATCGTATACCTGCCGAAGTGCTGGGGCCATTTTGTTCGTCACGGTGCCGGCGACGATCATAAGATCCGACTGTCTGGGTGAGGCCCGAAAAAGAAGTCCCAGTCGATCGACATCATAGCGTGGTCCGGCAATGTGCATCATCTCCACTGCGCAGCAAGCAAGGCCGAAGGTCATCGGGTATAGCGAGCTCTGTCGTGCCCAGTTGGCGACTTGATCGAGGGTTGTCCTATGTCATATAATGTGATCAGTCTTTATCTTGAGACTTCTCAAATGTCACATACAGGGCATATTGAGCGACACCGGATGGTTCAGTTTGACTTGGGAGGGTCACTTCTTTTCGTGGTTTTCCACTCGCAGTAAGTGAATGCTGTGATCTTGTAGGTTGGTAGGTCGCTGATCTTGTATTGCGGAACTGATGCAAGATCAAATTTGGATCTATAAGGCTCCATGCTAGTTAGCCTAGTCATAGTCGTCTTGTGGTTCGTACGCACAAGTTTGAGGGATCCCGGCCGTGGCTCTGGGCCAAACACGTAGTAGCGATGGCAGCATCCGTAGAGATGATGAGATGATATCACTATGTAGTCTGCTGATGAGGAGAAAGATGATTGATCACCAGAAGGAAGATCAACGTGGTTGGTCTAATAAGACTGTATGCACGGGGGAAGAAGAGGAAGACGAGAGATTCAGGTGTTGGGGGCAAAAGAAAAAGCACAGGGCTCACAATGCGAAAAGCCATTAATGTGAACGACCATGGTAATACTGTAGCAATTTTCCAGTGAGCTGCTCCGAGAAAAATTCTGGCTTGGGATACGGAAAGCTCGATCTTTGCATAGTTCTCTTTTGGGTATTTATTACGAGTACAGATCTAATACAACATTACACACAATATCGGCGACTTAATTTGGAAATATTTACGAGAGTGACCGCTAGTACGGAATATGTCTGAGGCTACAGAAGCAGCTCTACTCCTGAGTCCCTCATCACATCCATCTCTACCAATTTACCTTTTCTAGGTCCAAGTTCGAGTTTGAGTCTGTAGGCTGTACCATAATTCAGCCTTTCCATGTATATACCCTCAATTGTCCCATATCCCTCTCCAGGAGTTGAAATGATAGTAGACTGCGATGTCACTCCACAATTTAGTGGAACCCGAACACATCGTGTTCTCGCATTCTCGCTCGCATCTTCGCATTACACGTCCACAATCTTCACGGTTGTTCCATGAATATGATGAAAGGAGATTATGCATGTTTGTTGTTTTTTATTTCTTGGGTTTCATCTCGCTGCGCAGACTGCATCAACCAAGTCACATTCAACGCTGCGATAAAGTCTGACAATCTAAATGGCTGCTTGGGAGGTGAAATTTTAGGTTGTCTTCCCTAGTGATGTCCAAGACCTCAGAATCCTTAGCTAAGCTGCTGGTTTGATAGAAAAAAGCACCATGTAACTCGAACATTGCTTCTTTTCCACTTCATCTCGGGATAGTCGCAATTTGACCGACCAATGTCACCATCGACATGATTACTTCCTCGGGCAAGAGCGGAGATTGGCCCAAATGGCGACATTCTTGCTGAAGTACTGGGGTATTTGTACTTACTTAAGTATAACCACAACTTCCATGCCTTGGAGACTATCAAAGATCTCTAGCAACAACGTGTTCAATACCCAAGCACAAGATGAGCGACACAACAACACCCAAGGTCAAGAAGCAAATCATTTTGAATGCATTTGTGATGAATACCCCCGGCCACTTGGCCCCTGGGCTCTGGAAACACCCTAGAAACAAGACGGATCAGTACAAAAAGCTCTCCTTCTGGACGGATCTTGCCCAATTGCTCGACCAAGCCGGGTTCCATGCAATGTTTATCGCCGACACTCTGGGCGCCTACGATGTATACAAAGGACCATCCAATGTTGTGCCTACATTGTCATCAGGCGCACAGTTCCCTGTCAACGACCCACTCTACCTGGTCCCCGCTCTGTCGGCTGTCACGAAGAATCTCATCTTTGGAGTGACCGCCAGTCTGACTTATGAGAAGCCTTACGCGCTCGCACGACGGCTATCTACCGTGGATCATCTCAGTGAAGGGCGAGTGGCGTGGAACATCGTCACGTCCTACCTAGACAGCGCGGCCAGAAACCACGGACTGAATGAGCAGATCGCGCATGACGAGCGATATGCGATCGCAGATGAGTACCTAGAGGTGCTCTACAAGCTTTGGGAAGGTAGTTTCCGAGATGACGCCGTGCTGGCTGATCGGCAGCTTGGTACATACTTATCCAGCGATGGTGTACGAGAAATCAACCATAAAGGAAAATATTTCGAGGTTCCGGGTCCTCATTTCTGCGAGCCATCGCCGCAACGCACACCATTCCTCTTCCAGGCGGGTGTCTCCGAGGCCGGCAATAAGTTTGGCGGGACCAATGGAGAGGCAATCTTCATCGGTGGACAGACTCCTGAGGTTACCCGTACCACAGTCGACAATATTCGGGCTATAGCCAAGGAGGCGGGTCGTGATCCGAACCACATCAAGGTGATTGTGGGCATCAACGTGATTGTCGCGGCAACAGATGAAGAGGCCCAAGCCAAACGAGACGAGTATCTGCAATACGCCGATGACGAAGGTGCCCTCGCTCTCTTCGGGGGGTGGACTGGAATCGATCTTTCAACCTACTCAGATGACGAAGACTTCCGCTTCAGCGACTCGCCTCGAGTGCAGTCTGTTGTGCGCAGATTCTCCGCCACTGTTCCTGGTACAGATAATCTGCCATGGACCAAGCGCAGAATCGTGGAGTATATAAGTGTCGGCGGACTTCAAGCCAAAATTGTCGGTAGTACTCAGACCGTGGCTGATGAGTTGGAGAGATGGGTGGAAGTCTCGGACGTGGATGGATTCAATCTTGCTCACATCGTGAACCCCGGGACATTTGAGGACATCATCGAGTTTTTGCTGCCTGAGTTGCGGCGCAGGGGTCTGTTCCGGGAAACAATTGAGAAGGAGGGTGCCACAGCCCGTGAGGTCTTCATTGGCTCGAAGCGTCTACCTGAAGATCATCCCGGTAGCAAGTATAAGTGGCGGGCAGGCGAAAGCGTCCCCAGTTACCAGGCTGTCTAGGATAGAGAATCTTGAATAACTACCGAGTTTGACAACTTCATAATCCAATTCCAAGCTCAGACCATATGAAGAGACCCACTATGATCCGAAGGCATCCGGGGATACTCGTAACTTGACCAGTTATACAGAACGTACGGAGTACTCGTACTCGTGCGAGTAGCCAGATGTGATCGACCTAGGCGGTGTTTGAAAGGTTCCACTTGTGCTGCACATTATAAATCAACTTTTCAAAGGCCGTGGAATAAGGTCGACGCAAAGCATCCGAGCACGCTTTTCACCATTTAAACTCACGCCACAATGAAAGAAGCCGTCGTCGACAAAAATGTGACCGTCCACATTCGGGATGTGGAAATTCCCACCCCCAAACCAGGCCAGGTCCTCATTCGGGTGGTCGTTTCTGGCACAAACCCCAAAGATTGGAAATTGCCGAAATGGCAGCAAGACAACGTCATGAACCAAGGCGACGATATTGCAGGATACGTTGCTGAAGTCGGCGAGGACGTCCAAAAGTTCCGCAAGGGCGACAAGGTCGCGGCATTCCATGAGATGATGAGCCCACACGGCAGTTATGCCGAATATGCCATTGCATGGGAGCATACAACTTTCCATTTGAGCGAGAAGACCAGCTTCGAGGGCAAGTCCCATTCAGACCCCATTATTGAAGTAGCATCACTGACCCCGCAAAGAGGCCGCCACAATCCCCCTTGCAGCAATGACCGCTGCACTCGGTTTATATCAGGAGTTGAAATTGCCTGTTCCGTGGAGTCCGGCGGACAAGCCTACACCGTTAGTCGTGTACGGTGGGGCGACAGCAGTCGGTGCCTTCGCGATCAAGTTCGCCCAGCTATCGAACATCCATCCGATCATCGCGGTGGCAGGGAAAGGCGCATCATTTGTTGAAACACTCATTAGCAAAGACAAGGGCGACACGATCATCGACTACCGCGAGGGCGATCAGGCCGTGCGCTCTAAGATCAAAGCCGCTGCTAATGTATCTATCCACCATGCATACGATGCGGTCTCAGAGAAGGGAAGCTATCTGAACCTTGGCGCGGCGCTGGAAGCCCCAGGTCGCATCACCGTTGTTCTGCCTGGTGGAGAGTATCAAACCCCCGATGGGATCTCGATCCACCGCACCATGGTCGGGTCAGTGCATATGCCGCCTCCCGAAGGCCAGAAGCTGGGTGATAAGGAGTTTGGAGCTGCCTTCTTCCAATTCATCGGACGGGGATTGGCGCAGGGTTGGTTCTCGGGACACCCGACCGAAGTGAGGAAGGGCGGACTGGGTGGTCTTGAGGGTGCTTTGAAAGACTTGGAGGCTGGAAAAGCATCTGCAGTGAAGTATGTAGTGCGCATTGCAGACACAGATGGTGCTCAGTAGCCCAGTCTCAGTGAAATCGCGAATCAAACCAGTTGAATATTACAGATCGGGAAATATAGATCGGAATGACATCATAAATGTCCAAGTCGCGTCTCGCGCAAAATTAGCAATTTCTCACTTCACCACGGAGCAAAACATGTCGAAACGGACCTTGGACTCGTTTTTCAAGCCATCGACTCCGAAACGACCCAAAATCGAGACCGAAACCGAACCAACCGACGCTAATGCAGATGCAAAACCACCGAGCCAACATCCCAGCTATCCAATCCCAATCCCACAACTCCCCGAGCATATCGAAGTAAGCCTCGAGCATGGAACGCCATTCAAACAAGGCCAAGGAATAAATAACCAACCGCACCTCGACCTTGTCCATTTCCAACCTTATATTCCGCGCGCAACAGCAAACGAATTCTTCAAGTTCCTACGTCGCGAACTCCCCTTCTACCGGGTGCGCTACACCGCACGCCGTGGCAACGTCTCAACAGAGATCAATACACCACGCTGGACGACGGTCTTCGGTATCGACGAAACCTCCATCTTCGAAAATGGAAGAGCAGTAGATGTCCGGACGGGATCCCCCGTCCCGCCAACGAAGTACCAATGCACGCCGCGTCCGATCCCAGCATGCCTAGAGATATTGCGCAAGCAAGTCGAAGCGCATGCGGGGGTCGAGAAAGGGTATAATTTCTGCCTTGTGAATTACTACGCCGGAGGGGACGATAGTATATCATTCCATTCCGACGACGAAAGGTTTCTGGGGTCACGGCCAAATATTGCTTCACTGTCATTGGGTGGTGAGCGGGACTTTTTGATGAAACATAAGCCTGCACCCGTGACTGGGTCTGCCGATGCCAAACCGGGCGCTACGGCGGCTGTGGGGCGTCAGATCAAAATGAGTCTTGGCTCGGGCGATATGGTAATTATGCGGGGGGAGACGCAGTCCAATTGGTTACATAGTATCCCCAAGCGGAAGGGCAATACTGCAGGACGCATCAATATTACCTTCCGGCGGGCTGTAGTGCCTGCGGGGACGAACAATTATTATCATTACAATGTTGGCAGTGGAGGGATGTACAGATGGGACGATATTAGTCGGGAGATGGTGGAAACAAAATAGCTACGCTTCAATTATCATGCAGTACAGAGATGAAAATAGGGAGGTCTGATAAAATGTACAGAGCCGGGGACACAAGGCATCTCGACTGTGCGGCCGACAGAAGAAGAGAAAAAAATGGACATCGAAGCGAGTCGTCAGGCATTGGCTCTTGCGGTCAGAATCCTCCTTTCAGGCAGGGTGAAGCCGTAGAAGAACCGAGTAGAATAAATTTTGAAATGAGACACAAGCGATACACTGTGGGTATAGCGGGATACTGCGATCATTAATTGAAAACGACTTCTTCGCCGTAGACGTCTGCATAGCATTGGTACATATCAGGGCAGCTGCGAAAGTTAGTAAACGAGATAAGAGAGAGAGAAAAGACCCATGACTTACAAGACAGGGTTCTTGCCGAAGATGATATGCCAAGAATATTCCATGATGTTGGAGGTGACTTCATCAGGGAGGTCATTGTTCATCACCCAGTCGTACATACGCTTGTAGTCCGAGTGGGGACGCTTAAGGATCTGCTCCTTGGAAACGGCGAACTGCGAACAGCAAGGGGCGGCAATCTCAGCGGGGACTCTCTCGTTGGGGAATAAGGCCTTCCAGGCTGCCGCGTAGTGCGCCTCGCCGGGGTTTTCCAGCTTCGGGGGCTGGCGGAAGGGCTGGATCGCATCGGGGCAGCCGGGACTAAGCTGACAGCGCAAACTGACGAAGCCCTCCAGCTGAACAAAGTCCTTTTGCAAGGCACGCACGGAGTCCACGTTGCTGAGATCCATTGTATCGATGTGCCAGCCGGCGGGCCAGCCGTCACGGTGGGCGTGGAGGAAAACGACGACTTCGGGGAGATCGTCGTAATGGTCGACCAGGAATTGGAGGTAAGGAAGAGCCTCGCGGCCTTTGTTCTTTGGGGTGTGCATAGGGACGTTGGTATCATCGACGGTGTAAATAATTCCATGCCATCTAAACTTCGTTAGTGCTATCCTGGCTCGCTATACTCAATCGCCATGACTTACTCGGCCAATTCTCCCGAGACCCAAGAGGTGTCTTCCTCCTTCAGCTTGCCCATCACAATGGCACCCTGGTTGGGTACCTGAATGTCGGTGGTTTGGTAAACCAAGGCGGGTTTATTATCCGATGCGACCCGCCATTTCCGGTGAGCGCTCGAGTCATCCTCCGGTTTGGGCTTTAGGGATGTTCGGAATGAGCCGGTGTCGAAATGGAGGAGATCCTTGAGGTGTTCCCCTTCGGTCCTGAGACTGCGATTGAAGAGGAGGACTGTAATGACGATAAGTGCTGCCGCAGCACCGATTCGGATTGAGAGCCTCATGGCATAACGTGATTGCCGGAGCTGGAGAAGAGGCAAGTCAAATTTGATAGGGGGGGTGGAATGGTCAAATAATTCCGAGATGAGAAGAGGCCAGAGTCTAAAAACCGCGCAATCTGTACTAAGCACCCATGTGGAGAGACAAGATTATGGTAGCGCGTTGCGCGATGACGAAAGTCCCCGAGTCAAGGGATGGGAGCAATTGAATTCTGACGAAGTTCAGAGAGAATTGACAAGGAAGTGCCAAAGGCAAAAAAGGGTTCAGATGTCAATTTTCAAGAGTCCAAGTGTCCAAAGTCGAAGGAGTCGAACAAAAAAAGAAAAAAAGAAAAAAAAAAGGGACCGGCACTTGCCAAATTCGGGATTAGCGTGCCTTCCTTCATCTGTGATTAGGTGCCGATCACTGATTGGACACTTCGGGACTTCTACAGTACCTTCCCAGCTAATTTAGTATGGGCAGTGACTTTCGTCTCTTTTTCTAAGCCGTTGTCGTCTTAGCATCTGCATGGCCACTCTAATATCGCTTAATTACTTCTCCCATATTAATTGTATATTGCTGACGACTCTAGCCCCCATTTTCCCATTTCCCCTGAGATTACGGATGGACCCTCAATCTCTAACTGATCCACGGCTGCCCCGTCCACACTAACAATGATCGACACCCAACCCCCTATCAGCTTCATCTCTGACCCGTTATATTCTTGAGACCCCTCGATGCGCAAGGGATCTTGACTCAATGCTTTACATTGCGTCTCATGCAGGGGGCCCGCCACACCCGCTCATGTCACAAGTCCATCCATCTGGTCTCTTCCTACGGAGGCAGTGCCGGATCATATTGGGCATCACACCTATAACGACGGGTGCCAAAAAATAAGGAGGGAAAAAAAGAAAAAAAGGAAACACCAAAATGTCAAGAGCTTATATCCTGATATTTATCCGACTGTCACTTTCCGTATCCTGAGCTCTCCTCCAAATGGTGCATTCGTTAAATGGTGCGAATGACGCACGTTGAACCCAGGGTGTTACAAACGTCGTCGGGCCCAGGGCTTGCGCTTCCACTTCATCGTGGCGGTATATTGACATCAAAATACTCCGAATCCCCGGCCATCCGTCCAACTACACATCGTGTACTCGGCAAGATCGCCAGGGTCTCTCGGTCCACGGCACAATGGCTGTCCGCGAGATGCGTCAAGAAAGTATCAAGATTTCCATAAACCTGGGTAGAACCCTGATGAGCACAGCAAAAGACACAGCAGAAAGCACCGCGCGGGATCAGTGGGGAAAACACAGAGGTCGAGTCGCGTTTACAGGGAACGTGCGATTTGGCCAAGAATTCGGATCGATAGCGCACACCGGTCGCTTGGTGCGTTCGGATTGTCTCGTCGAAGTGAGGGTTGCTACTGGAGGACTTGGTCATGGGTGCTTCGAAGGCACATTCTTTACAACGCAACCACGACCGCTGTGTGTAATAGCCTGAACCAGGCTCAGAGTGGATCTTGAAGCCTGCAAATCCACTGTGGACTTTCCAGGCACCTTTGCAGAATCCGAGGTAGTTATTTGCCTTGGAGGGTGGCCAGAGCAGGCGGGCTGCTCGCGTTGTGTCGCTATATGTTGACGGGTTTGATGGCGTGGAATCGGTTGATGCGATGGAAGGTGGAGGAAGGGAATGCCGGCGCACGATCGGGGCCGACACGGGTGAGAGGTGAGTTTGTTGGAAATGCTTGCTAAGATCATCGTCAGAGTCTGTGTTCAGCTCATGCTGCCACGGGTTACCCCATATCTCATCGTGAGGTATGAGGTCCGGGGCCCAGGTTGATCTTTTGTGTGGCGGCGTTGCTGGGCGAAGACCAAACTCTGGGATGGGATCTGTCGGTGATGCTGTTTGCATTGGGCCGGATATAAAACCGGACTCTGGTATGGACGAAGGTACAGATGATGTGCTTCCACGACCCGGGCGGGAATGGAACATATCGCTCACACTGCTGACGACCGATCCAATGCCCGATGATCTCCTGCGAGGTGAGCTGGATACTGGACTCGACATCTCGAAATCCCTTGTCGACGCAAGAGACTCGATGGGCGACGTGCAGATGCTCCCGATCACCCCGCCCGATGAACCATAAAGCCCACTCGAAGGATACCTCGTGTCTAGCAAACCATCTGGTGGACTACGATATCCGCGACCGTATGGCTCACCTTTCTGGTAGGTCGGATCAATAGACATTGAAATGGAGGGAAGCATCGCGGAAGAACGTGCCAGCCGCTGAAAGAGATCCCCCAGCACTACCAGCGTTCTCACACGACCTTGGTCTGACTCTATTTGCAAGGCCATGAGGTCCAAATTGACGCCCTTCTCCTGTGCTTCCCGGAGATGTCTCAGCAGGGCTCCTTGCAGTGTGATGATGATATCTTTCATCTGTTCACGCGCGAGCGAGTCTCCCTCCTCGTACCGTCGACCAATCTCCTGGTGGTATTCTTTGTATTGCGAGAGAATCTCGTGGTGGCCGCGAGCGAGCGACCACTCCAAATCCCTAGTGGAGTGGTCTGTCTGCCGACGGCGATCGTGCCATTTATTTCGGATTGCTGTGAGAATTCGGCTCCCGTCATTGTAGGCGGAGACAACTGTTAACAGTCAGTGGATGAGTAACAGACGAGATAGAATTGTCATTACCAGCTGCTACACAGGCTACCACTGCGATTACCTCCGCCCCCGACATCCTGAGCTGCAGCGGAAGGTCTTGTACTATTTTATCAAGGAGTAGATTATCGCATGGAGATGCACGGATATGCGCATAACAAGCAGAAAAGCTTCGAGAGGGGAAGAGAGTAAATGGCCAGAGGCGATGCAGCTTACTCTAGGCAAAGATGCTGGGCCCCGGGGGAACACAGCCTGAATTATGATAGCACACGAAGCGGGCCAATGGTATACAATATTCCCCGAGATAAGCGAGATGAGGGGGTCGAGGCTGAGACTAAAATACCCTATATACGAGTCCCTAGGTACTACTCAACCCCTCTTGAATGTTCAATACAATGTAGACATTGAAAATAGATCCAATGGAATATCAGTGGGCTTGATCTTCAGGCTCCACCTGTACCCACTCGTGCTCGGACGTTAAGTACAGTTGTACGAAGTATGCAATGTACAATTACAACAATAAGTCCAGCTCTAGAAGTAAGCCCATTGGTCAACGTGAGAGGTGATGAGATGTATAGAATAGATCGAAACATTGAAACATTGAAGCCGTCAGACAAGATAATCAACACAATAAACCCAAACGCTATGATAAAGCACGCCTGAAATGCAAAAATCAGCAACAACGCCCCTTATTCTTTGCCGTATGCATAACCTGCACTTCCTCCGCATTACCAACACTAGGTGTTGCAATCCCCAACCAGCTCCTTCTCTTATCACCATGCCCAAGTCGGAAACTCCCCGTCCCCTCCACAAACCCAGGACTAAACGGACCAATCGTCCCATTCACACTGGGTGTCGCCGCAGCCGAGAACGTAAGTTCATTATCTCGCCGGTTGCGCTGCTCAACCAGCTTCCGCGTGATAACACGGAAAACTTCATCGATACCCTCACCATCCCGCGCACTGATCTCATGACAGCAGTCCCACCCGATCTCCTGGCCCCAGAACGCAGAGCTTCGTTTCGAATCGGGACTCTGAAGCGCTGCGACGCTGGCACTGGCATTCGATGCGCTCCCTCCACTCCCGCCAAAGACACCAGACCCAAATCCTAGCCCGCCCATAGCTGTCGCTGTCGGTGGAGGAGTCGATGCTTGAGTAGGGTATAGTTGTTCCGCGACGTATGCGATAGTGCGTTCGAAGGGGACGCGGCGACGGGAGGGATCCTCGGCGACGAGATCGGACTTGGTGCCTACGACATGAATGACGAGGGAGTCGGTACCGTCCTCGTTTGTGGTGTTTTTGCGAAGTTCGCGAAGCCAGCCGGCCATTTCTTCAAAGCTCGATTCATCGGTGATCTTTTTTGTTGCGGGTTAGTCGAGTGAATTTCTTGGCCGAGAAGTGGGGATGGCTGACATCATAGCACAAGAGACACGCGCTGGCAGACCGGTAATATAATCTGGAAATACTGCGAAAGCGCTCCTGGCCAGCTGTGTCCCATATTTGGAGTCTGACGACGGTGTCCGAGGTGGAATCGAGAACGCGCTTGGTGACGAAGGACGCGCCGATGGTTGAGGCAGTTGCGGGGTTGAAGGTGTTGCGGAGAAAGCGTTCTACCAACGCAGTTTTACCCACCCCTAATTCGGATAGGTTCAAGGTCAGTCGTAGATCATATATCAGAGCCATGGACAGTATTCCATGCACAAAATTTCAACGTGTGTATTGCCACATGAGACCCCCAAAGCCGAGGGAGTGAAAGAAACATACCCTGCGCGCCCAGTACAACAATCTTCGCTTCCAGGGATGAACTCATGACACACGGTTCAAGATCAGATCAATGTTCATTCGCATGGTATGAATAAGAATGTGGGAACAGCGCAGAGAAACTGTTTAAGAGAGATATGTGAAGGAGGCCCGTAGACGGACGGGGCGGGATCAGCCGGTGCTCTACGGTCACCTGAACAATGCTCATAGAAAAGACTTGAAGTCTTTCTTTGTATCAAAATCGGATACGAGTAGGCTGCAATCGATATGTTTTGCAGTGGAGATATTAAAAAAGCCTGCGTTTTCAGGCATTCATGCAGCGCTCACAGACCATTAACCAGCCAAATTATACCAGGTGGGTTGAGAAGAAATAGGTATACGCATCTGCGTAAGCATCATAAAATACCGAGAGGTTTGTTTTGATTTTTGGCTTTAAACAGAATTTTGTTTTGAAAACATTTCTCGCCCCAGATCTACGGATTTGCCGTGTTTGGATCAAGGTGTCACCTGTAGACCCGCTAGGGCTGGGGGGGGGGGGGCCCTTGCTCAATATCAGCCTCATGCAAGGCGCAGCTATACATTAGTCACTATTAAACTCGGCCATAAACGTTAAACTGACATATGCAGGGACTAATGACAGACTACAACTGTTTGACACTTTACGAGAACAAGATCGGTGAGGAATAGTTGATTTGAAATCGCTGTTTTCATACAAAGCGCATGCGACAATGCATGAATCATTCCCATGCCCGACCAAATTGCCAAAGGTCATAACCAAGACATGAAATCATCAATAACAATGTAATGCACTTTTCAAGCCCAAAAAGGAGCAAGGTGCAGGAAGCAAAAGCCGGCCGCTTGAGAGGGCAATCCCTCTGGCCAGAAACAATGGGTATATATAGTATCAAGATAGGAAAAATGATAATAAGAAAAAGAAAAATTGAAAAAGAGGCGTGAAACCGGCGTTCACCCTTCCAGTGGGAATGGGAAAACGGCACGACCATAACATGCAGAAATGGCAACGCACAGCGCTGTCACGTTGGAGACTTGACCGTCTCCAATCGCTCAACGAGGCCCAATAAGGGTCTAGCGAGAGTTTTCAATGTCCTCGTGGTTCTCCTTGCCATCGCTGGAAGTGCTGCGAGGGGATCCCTTCTCGGCGCCAGCACCCTCAACGTCGCCGTGGCGACGGCTGGTCTCAAAGCCATACTCGGCGGCCTTGGCCTCGATCTCTTCATCAGTGAGCTTAGGCAACTCATAGGCAGCCTTCACGTAGCTCATGTTCTCGCAGTAACCCTTGGCGAAGATGAGATCGATCTCCTCAAGAGAGCGACCAGCAGTCTCAGGGTAGAAGAGAATCATGGGAGGGATGAAGACGGCGTTCATGATAGCGAAGAACAGGTAGGTGCGCCAGTTGATGCTAGCAATCATGACAGGAGTGATCATGACAACAGTGAAGTTGAACAGCCAGTTAGAGCAAGTGGAGACAGCGTTGGCCTTGGCACGAGTGCGAAGAGGTGAAATCTCAGCCGGGTACAACCAGGGAAGAGGCAGGATGGAAGCACCGAAGAAGGACATGTAGAGGAAGAGACCGAAGACGGCACCCTTGGAAGGTCCGGGAGTGCCGGGGATCAGACAGCCGAACACGATGATCATGGAAACCATCTGACCGGTCATACCACCGATAAAGAGCTTGCGACGACCAATCTTCTCGATGAAGAACCAGGAGAATGTGGCGAAGATGGCGTACACGATCATGTTAACACCACCGATGATCATGGACATGAAGTGGTCTTGACCGAGAGACTGCTTGAGAAGAACGGGAAGATAGTAGATGACAGCGTTGCAACCGGACAGCTGCTGGGCGATCTGAGAGGAAGATCCGATAAGCATGCGGCGGAGGTGCTGGGTCTTTCCGCCGGTGAGAAGGTCGGAGTATCCAGCGCCATCGGCAACACCGGCAGCCTCGATGGACTCGATAACGAGCTGCTTCTGCATCTGAGTCTCATGGGAGTCGATTTCGTAGCCACCGAGAGCAGCCAGGACATACTCGCCCTCGTGGACCTTACCCTGGGCGATGAGGTAGCGAGGAGAGTCAGGCAAGTAGTACATTCCAATGACAATCACGACACCGAAGACGACCTGGAAAGCGATGGGGAATCGCCAGGCCAGGTCATCAGGACCGTAAGAGGCACCGAAGTCAATCCAGTAGGCAATCATAGTACCGATAGCAATGATACCACCTTCGATACAGATGAGCAGTCCACGGTTGGAAGAGCGCGAACACTCGGCCTGGTAGGTAGGGATGGTTGAAGTGTTCATTCCGTTTCCAATACCAGTGACGATACGGCCAACGAAGAATTGAGCGGTAGCACCGTGACCTTTGACGGCGGCAACCTGAATAACGACACCGATAATCATGACGATGGCTCCCCAGATGATCATAAGACGACGGCCCATCTTGTCACCGGCGAACAACGCGTACATGGCACCTGCGAGACAGCCCAATTCATAGACGGCTGTCACCAGGGCCTGCATGGTGGAGTTTCCGTCGGTGATGGGAAGAATATCGGCAAAGGGCTTGGAATCAATGATACCAGACATGACACCCTCTTTGGTGACTGTTAGTTGCAAAGTCTGCATTGGATTATCAGGTATAGAACTCACGATCATAACCGAAGAGCAAGAAACCCATGGTTGCGATGGTCGACACGGTCAAGCCCAGGGGCCTGCCGGACATGCCAATGAATGATGGCGCCATGGTTGAATGTGTGTGGAAGTATATACGCCTATACAGTAAGTCCAATATCAAGGACTCGGCCCAGTGTACTACACGTGGGAATGTAGTGGAATGGCTGAAGAGGTATAGAGTCAGACAAAGCGGAGAAAGAAGGAATCTTGCACCCCGGGGGGATTTAGGGAGATATTTGAATACTTTCTCCAACCGCGACGAAAATGGCAAGGAGATGCATCGTGGGGCAAAAAAATGATTTTTGATAATTATTCCCCGTGTCTCTCTTTCGCACGGGACAGCAAAAAGAGAAAAAAGAAAAGAAAAAAACAATCTCAAAGCCGACGTCGCCCGATTCGGAACCCCCACTATAGTAAGCGCAGAGCCAATGAAGGGATCGTGTAGTGAGAGCGAGCGACGGATGCATCAATGAATGGCGTTTTAAGCATTTTTGGAGAAAGCCGCCCAGTGCTTAGTCTCCACTTCATAGTTCCACCTTAGTGCTGCGGTAGTTTGCGTCCCTGATGACATCAGATCCTACACTAAATGGATCCGACGAAAATTTGTGGTCGTCATAACAGTCTGCTAATCATCATGATTGGCGAGTAGTGCGGCTGTCCATGGGCTAAAGTGTCCTCGTTATATTATTGACCCAAACAAAATACCTCGCGTTGATTCCGAGTTTCACCTATTTACGAGTGGGATACAAGGTGCATTGTGCATACATACCTAGCAGACCGAATATAAGTACGAGTACGGAGTACTCCGGACTCTGGGGGGGATCGGTATGAATATTCCGAAATAAGAAATCCCAGCAAGGGCGATGAGTGCCGAACCCCATCCCGCGGTATCGACCTTGCTGAAAGGAACATACAGTAAGTAATTTTCATTCAGGAAGGCCAGCCGAAATAATAATAATAATAATAATTGCTGGCTAGTGCAGCATAATTCTACTCCTACTCGTACGAGTACGCGATCAGCGAAATTGCGCAACGCACACGGTACGAGCCCTGCGTATTAGGGCTAGAGTCTTACCATAACCAGCACGATTATACACCGGGATCTCGAATCGCATGCAACGGTTCGGGATCCTCGCGCCAAGCCACTGCCGTCGAGCTCGGCGAAAATCGAGTCGGGATGGCTGACGGCTTCCCGAGTATTCGGCGTGAGAAGGCCGCCGTGTGTAGCCTAGTGCCCTTTGGCGCGCTGCTAAGGGGGGGATCGGTGGATCTCGATCTTCGGAGCGACTGCCTTCTCGGGAATGTGCATAACAGTCTCCCTTGCTCGGGCTTATTGAATATTGCGATCTCAATATTAGTCAAGAGAAATACAATTTGTCTCTCGTGGGAAGAGTATGGGAAATCTGCTTGTATGCTTTTTGTTTTCGTTTATTTTTTGCTTTTTTTTTTTGTTTCGGTTCGTTTAGATTTCAATAGTGCACTCCGCGTCCCCTCGTTTCCGGGGGCGATAGATTGTCCTGGAGAAGTGCGCCCGTGCCCCTGCGGCACTGAAAACAGTCGCTGCAACAAGGCTGAACAAAACATTATGGGAAACTTTATTGCCTGTGCGACTCTGGATACCCAATATAGGGATTCCTGCATGGCCAAGAGCCAAGAGACCGCCCAGAGCCTTTAAATTTTCTTGACCGTTGCTTCTTTTAATTATTCAATGAAACCGACGAATGACATGACACATAGAATTTGTATCAAATTGGGTGAAATTGAGCAAGATTGGTCTCTCTCCAACTACTGACCCACGTCTTGTCTCAAAGAGATGCGAGAAAAAAAATTTGAACGATTGAACAAAGACAAAGATTAGGCGGAAAAGCGACGCGTCTCCGCAATGATGTCGTTGAACCACTTCCCGACGCAGTCGAAGTTTTCTCGAACGCCAAGTGGACATGAACGGGCGAAACAAATTCCTACAAAATAAAATATTGAAAATAAAATGCCTACACTGAGTGTTCAACCGTCGGACCGTCCCCGTAGGCGCCCTTGGCCAGATTGGAAGAATCCTTTACCATTTGCGAGCACCAATCGTCATGGCTACTCGTAGATATTGGCGACGCACGTCCATCTGAGTACGAGTACTCGTAAAGCGACCCCCGACGGACCGGGATTCTGCGAAAGGCGATGGATCAACTTCGGCTAATGCACACCTTCCTGGTTCCGTAGGTCCATCAGATTATCTGGCCCCATCTTCCCTCGACGGAGCTTGTCCGACTGATCTCGCCCGACTGAGGGGTCAGTTGGGCGCAGTTGGATGAGAAAATCGATGTCACACTGCATGGTTAGGCCTGCGTTAACTTCGCTGCCTTGGGAATACCCGGACGTCATATCAGATGCCCGTGGCTCTCGGTGGTGATCTAGAATCCGAGCTACCCGTGTGTATACTCGTACGAGTAATTCGTCCATGGTTAATATTTCCGTGTATATCGTGGGATTCTCTCACATAGGCCACCCATAGAAGAGCCATGTATGAATTACAAAAATCTTGGATTGTGGTGGCAATCCGAAGCGCAGTTCTGTTTCGAGCATTTTCTCCAAGCGATCAA
This sequence comes from Penicillium salamii, assembly GCA_911197225.1. NCBI lineage: Eukaryota > Fungi > Ascomycota > Eurotiomycetes > Eurotiales > Aspergillaceae > Penicillium > Penicillium salamii. Next base: position 243,367 of record CAJVOY010000078.1, read on the forward strand.
TTATGGAATGGTCACAAGTCACCAGGTTCAGCTTCAAAGAGTATGTCTGAGCAAGTGCGTCCCCGTTCTTTCCCCGCTACTCCGTACAATCCCACACAACGTCAGTGGCAGCCACGAGGGACAAAAGGGGGGGATTGTGCCATGGAGAAATGGCGGAGGTGTGGACGGGTGGAGTTCGGAAACACCGGCAACGCCAGGGAGTCGCGTAGGGGCTATGAAAGATGCATAAACATGCCTGGTGATTGTGATCAGATCGATGCCGATTGTTATTTCTCCTTGAAAGTGGCCAACGTGGCCTGCCATCTCCCATGTTTTTCTTTACTCGTACTCGGACTATCGGCTTTCAAAACCTGGTTTGGGGCAAAGCTTATACGGGATCGACAGTGGCGTCCGTCAGCTAAAACCGAATCGTGGTAGGATCGTTGCTCAAGCCGAATTTGTACAAGCATATATTGTAGTCCCACAGCTATATTGGGTCTGCATGCAAGTGATGAGCATACAACTTTAGAAGCATATAACCACGGTTCTGGTGGGACGTTATCACCGAGAGACTCTACGAGTAGAGCTCGTGCACCTCCACCTGGGGCATCTGGGGGCGTGCTTTCGGGGAAATGACGTAGTTCCATGTGACCATTCTGCCTGAGGCCTTCAGTGATTTTTTTCTGGAATGTCCCTTCACAACAACATTCCTACCATCAGCCTTGTGTGCAAGTATCAAGAATGTAGATCGCTGCCAACAGTACTTCCTTCTGTTCCCGATATGACATGCTGATCATTTTTGGCATTGTTCCAGATTCTTCTGAACGCAGGACACAAAAATAGACTCCAGCAGTTAACGCCTGCCAAGCGGAGATCGAGTATTCAATGTACTCGTACAGGCACTCTGGTGTCACTACCTACACACAATGTAGTGGTACATGCCTTACTTACCATTGGCCTTACTTTGGAGGTACTACTCGTTCTCGTGGGTGAAATTTGAAGCATTCCACCTGCATGCCATTAAACCCCATCGGTAATCTCGGTGTTCTCCGGCCTTCAATACAGAGATCAGAAACGGATCTCGAAACCACCAGATTTTTACCCGAGTATATCCCTAGCTCATGCCCAAATGGAAGGCTAAGATACCTATGTATGGAGAGTTTTTGCCCTTGCAGGGTGGCATATGCAAACGCCAAATCTAAAATTGGTGCTCGTTGCCCAGAGAGGCAATTCCTACTCGAGCTTTGTGACAATCCCGCTGGTTTTCAACTTGAAGAGTTTTATATTATGAGATTTCAAGAATTTGAGAGCCCTTACTTAAGTAAACATCAAAATGCTTAACTTCTAAAGTCTCAGGGTTTGAAATTTCAACCTAAAGCCCTGGAGATTCTCCGGGTTCAATGTATATATTTGCAGTAGTAGTAGCTTCTAAAAGTTTAACATTCCAAGTTGGGAGGCTAAATCTTCTAATATAGAACGTTTAGAAGTTTGCATGAAGGTTTATATCAACCTAAAAAGCGCAGTTGTACTCTTGAAGATTTACTCAAACCTAATTGAGTACAATGTAGTAGGGTCGAAAGCCGTTGCATGAGACTGAAGCTTCACCGAGACGCGAGACCTCTGACCGCCTTTCTCATGCATCATGAGAACACGTGACAGTATCACGAAAAATATCCACCTGATCATGTGATAATCTAATCCGCATCTGGTCACGGTAGAGCGTGGCAGTATGGTCCATGTCTAATGCGCCCGTTGCTACTGGCCAAATGCCCAAACCGAGGCATCGGCTTCTGTTCATCACGGCAGATACAACTACACTTGGCTCTAGCATTGATCTTCCTAGATACCGCAGACAGTTGCCACACAGCATATCCGTACCTTTCATCGAAATCCACGGACCTAGGGAACATTAGAGTAGTCGGCCGAGAAGCTCCCCGCAATTTTCTTATCCCCGGACTCTATTAGCCCGAGGTCCCAACCACGAGCTCTTTTTTAGTGAACTTTCTTGCTCTTCCTCTTTCCTTCCTTTACACGTCCTGAAATCCTACCAATCCCCTAAAATGAGTGACGATAAGCTTACAGGCGCGAAGGTCGCCGAGCACAATTCCAAAGACTCATGCTGGGTCATTGTGCACGGCAAGGCCTATGATGTAACTGAGTTCCTCCCAGGTAGGTGGGTTCATTCTCCGCAAGCAAAAGCAATTCGTCTGACCATCACAGAACACCCTGGCGGTCAGAAGATTATTCTCAAGTACGCTGGCAAAGATGCGACCGAAGAATTCGAGCCTATCCACCCACCTGATACCCTGGACAAGTTCCTCGACCCGTCAAAGCATCTCGGTGCGGTCGACATGAGCACTGTCGAGCAAGAAGAAAAGGCCTTCGACCCGGAGGAGGCCGACCGGTTAGAGCGTGTCTCCCGCATGCCCTCCCTCGCAGCTTGTTACAATTTATTGGACTTCGAAGCGGTGGCTCGTCAAGTGATGAAAAAGACCGCCTGGGCATACTACTCAAGTGGAGCAGATGATGAGATCGTGAGTGACATCGATGACAACACTCGTCTGATTCAATCCCAGCGACTAATACCCAGCAGACTTTGCGTGAGAACCACGCAGCTTTCCACAAGATCTGGTTCCGGCCTCGAATTCTCGTCGACGTGGAAAACATCGATATGAGCACAACGATGCTAGGCACAAAGTGCTCAATCCCCTTCTACGTGACAGCTACTGCGCTCGGCAAGCTCGGCCACCCCGAAGGTGAAGTAGTTCTCACAAAAGCCGCGCATCAGCACGACGTCGTGCAGATGATTCCTACTCTAGCATCGTGCTCATTTGATGAGATCGTCGACGCTAAACAAGGCGATCAAGTCCAATGGCTCCAACTTTACGTCAACAAAGACCGTGATATTACACGCAAAATTGTAGAGCACGCTGAAAAGCGTGGCTGCAAGGGTCTATTCATTACCGTCGATGCGCCTCAACTTGGTCGTCGCGAGAAGGATATGCGCTCGAAGTTCTCCGACCCCGGATCAAATGTGCAATCAGGTGGCAGCGACATCGATCGTTCCCAGGGTGCTGCTCGGGCTATTTCTTCCTTCATTGATCCCGCTCTTTCCTGGAAAGACATCCCATGGTTCAAGTCAATCACCAAGATGCCCATCGTCCTCAAGGGTGTTCAGTGCGTCGAGGACGTGCTACGCGCCGTCGAAGCAGGCTGCGATGGAGTCGTCCTCTCCAATCACGGAGGTCGACAGCTTGAGACCGCTCGGTCGGGTATCGAGGTCCTCGCTGAGGTGATGCCGGCGCTCCGCGAGCGTGGTTGGGAAAAGCGCATTGAAGTCTACGTTGATGGTGGAGTCCGCCGCGCAACCGATATCATCAAGGCGCTTTGCCTGGGCGCAACCGGTATTGGTATTGGACGTCCATTCCTCTATGCCATGTCTGCGTACGGCCTCGATGGCGTTGATCGCGCGATGCAGCTTCTCAAGGATGAGATGGAAATGAACATGCGGTTGATTGGTGCCGCTCGCGTCGAGGATCTCAACCCTAGTCTCATTGACACGCGTGGTTTGCTAGGCGGGCACAACGGCATTGTGCCCTCCGATACACTTGGTGTTGCAGCGTACGATCCCTTGGAGGCTCCCAGATTCACAGAGAAGCCCAAGTTATAAGACCCAACTCATAGGATTGCATTATGGGATTTATTATGGTGTTTGGCTTTCTGGGGTTCTCACTCTGAGATAGAATCTAAATATTTACGTATATAAAGTGGATGAATACCCGTATATTTTGAGTGATTCAAATGAAATGAACTTGACGTTTGCTTGACATGTCGAAAAGTTGAACCTGCTATGTATAACGGAACCCAAGACATACTCACAACTTAGTTCCCCGCGACCTTCACAATTTTGCTCTTTCTCACAGCGAGCTGTGCTACAGAGGTCATCGTTGCTCCACCGATGATCTCAAAGACCCCCAGGTCCGCCTGTATTTCCTTGGAAAACCACCCACGCAACTCGACCGCAACGAGCGAGTCAACTCCGTATTGGTGCAACGGCTTGTTGGAATCGATATCCCCGGGCGCAATACCCAGAGCAGCAGAAAGTGCATGGGCAAAGAGTTCCGTGACAACCGTGTTGGCTTCTGCCAATGACTTGGCTTGCAGCAATGAGCTTGCACCCTTGCTGCTAGATTGCGTGTTTTGATCACCACCGGGATTCTTGTTCACAACCAGATGTTGAACAATGGGTTCAATTCTCCATTGATCGTTACCAGAAACTGCCTCCGATGACAACCCAGCCACAATTTGACATTCCAGGGAGGTGGCAGAACAAACACGAGGATCACAGTAAGTGGATAGCAGACCGTGGACGTGTGCCTCCGTGACGGGGGGAAGCTCACTGTGATTAATCCAGAGGTCATGAAGTCGGGCATCCTCCACGATAGCACCGGCGAAATCTATCACTCCTAGGTTCAAAGAGGTTGCTTTCTCTCCAAGTCTAACACGATGCCGAGCGAGTGCATCTTGGAAGGTATTACCAGCCGCATAACTGGTCTGTCCAATGGTCCCAAGGATACCTGCAACAGAAGAAAGCATGATGAAGAAATCCATACCCCGAGGCAAAAGCTCGTGCAAGTTCAAGGATCCTTGAACCTTAGGACGGATGGATTCCTGCCAAGATTGATGGGAGATACCCTCGAAGACACCATCCCTCAAGACCATGGCTGCCTGGATGCATCCTTTGATTGGAGGCATACAGGATCGACATTCACGCAACGCATCCTCCACCGATACCCTGTTTGAGACATCACACATCGGAGCCAAGACATTGACGCCTCTCTCTTCAAGGGATTGGATGATATCTCGGGCCTTTCCTGTCTTTCCCCCTGACCGTGATAAGAGAAGCAAATGGCGAGCTCCCCGATCTGCCAGCCAGCATATCATATTTCGCCCAATACCACCCAGGCCACCGGATACAACAAATGTTGCATGCGAGTCCAGAGAGAAGGTGGGCCTAGTCTTTAAGACAGTCTATCATCGGGTTAGCAACCAATGGAAATGAGGAGAAAAGGAGGAAAGCTACCTTTACTTGATCATGTGCACGCATCTCTAGCACCATTTTTCCAACATGTTGACCGGTCTGCATGATACGGAATGCCTTCTCCATTTCCCCGACACCGTATACACTGATCGGCTGAGAGGGATGAAGTTTGCCCTGTTGAATCAAGTCGAAGATTGATTTAAGGGCAGTGGTACATATTTCTGGCCGCTCAACAGACATGACAGCTAGATCGACGCCACTGAATGTCACGTTGTCTAGGAACTTGAGCATGGGCAGTCTTTGGTTCGAGATAATGTCTCTTTTTCCTATTTCGAGGAATCTGCCATAGGGAGCAATGCACTTCCATGAGGCAAATAGACTCTCACCTGCCAATGAGTTGAGAATCACATCCACGCCCTTTCCTCCTGTTCTGAGTTTTATCATCTTCGAAAACAGAGTGGTTCGGCTGGAGAAGATGTGCGATTCAGGAATGTTGTAAACATCCATCAAAAGCCTTTTCTTTCCCTCGGAACCAACGGTCGCAAAGACAGTTGCACCAGCGCTCTTTGCAATTTGGATTGCTGCTTGTCCGGTTCCCCCTGACGCGGAATGGATCAAGACAGTTTCACCCGACTGGATGCGAGCTACATTGTGCAATGCAATCCATGAGGTCGCAAAATTGAGCGACACTGCTGCAGCATCGGGGAAGGAGATCCCAGCGGGGATCTTGACAATAGGCCCATTCTCCAGCATACGAACCGAGGTGGAGAAACAGCCCTCGAGCAAACCAACTACAGAATCTCCAACTTGGAATCTGCTGCAGGCGTCACCGACCCGACTGACGACTCCGGACCACTCACATCCAGTGTGACTAGCCTTCAACTGGCCGACCGCAATTAGAATATCTCGGAAGTTGATACCAGCACACTTGATCTCGACTTCGATCTCATCGGCCTGAAGAGGAAGGTATGCACTTTCATCCTCAATAAACTCAAAGCCATTAAGCAACCCTGGGGATGCGGCATTTAAGATAAGAGGGATCTGGCACTTGAAATCCTGGACTGCGGACTGATGCGAGCTGGCCATGCGGGAGATGTCCTTATTCAGTGTCCTGGAAAAAAGTATGCGTGGAATATTCAAAAGTCCCTCGTGCTCAACGTATTCCATATCCGCATTTTGGGCAGCTGGTGACAAAAGGAGTCTGACAAGTTTTATTATGTGGTCGTGTTGCCTTCTTGTGAGAGAGACCTGGGGCTCAAGAGACAACAAGTGGTGTCTTCGTTTGATGTTTTCCGCCCGTAAAACACGGAGCATGCCTTCCACAAGACGGGACTGGGGCTGCGAAGGGAATATACCTCCGCCTTGATTGATCCACAGGACGTGCTCGGTCGAGGAAAGTAGATTTTGAAGCTGGCCAAATAGCTCAGGCTCAATTTCGCACAAAACAGGGCTTTGGACTTCTAGAAGAACAAGTCGAAGCAGTGGACCGTTGGGGTGGAATTCGACTGCTTCCTGAATAGAGGAACAGCGAATGGAACCCATGGATATGGATTTCAAGTCGTTGACAAGATGATCTGCCAGGTCGCGTTGAGCAGCTTCTGCACGGTCGTAGACGATCTCGATGTCCATCCCCTGGTGATCTGTTGATGGATTCTCGATTGCCGTTGTGACTAACATACCGCACTCATCGGTTACGGGATCTTCAGAGTCTGCGAAAACCAGATCCAGCCCAGAGAAACCAGCTTGGATGAGGTGTTCGTTCCATTGTTGTTTGTTGATGTAGGGTCCAACTCCCATTGCTCGAGATGATTCCGAACCTTCCACAATCAGCTTTGAGGCCATTCTCGTGGGAAAACCCAGCTTACCTGACCACCAACCTTCAAGAAGGCCATATAAAAACGTCGAACGGAGTCCGGAGCCGACGACCTCGTACATCATGAGCTTCCCTTCCCTGTGCGCATATTGTCAGACCGAAAAAGACGACCAAAGGAATTTGAGATTTGATGCATTGACTCACGGTTTCAGAAGTTTTCGAGTATTGCGCAGGGCCGTTTTGAGATCCGAAACAGTGTGAAGCACCTTGAAGGGGGATTTTAGCACAGTATTTGACAGGAGGATCGAAAGACGAAGAAAAGGGGAAACTTACCAGACCAGCAACAACTACATCGTAGGTCCCACATTCGAAGCCCTGGGCTTCGGGATCCTTCTCGATATCGAGCTCTTTGAAGGTCATTTTACTCGTCTCCTGGCGGAATCGATCCTGCGCGCTAGCAAAGACCGAGTTGGAGATGCTAGTGTAATCCCACTGGGCGTACTTTCGATCGCTTTCTTCGTCTGCACCCCCAAGCATTCGAATCATTACATCAGTCATGGATCCAGAGCCCGCTCCAATCTCGATGAACTTCATCCTCGGATCCGAATGTGTCAGTAGTTCGAGATACCTGCTGAAATGCTTTATACAACGAGATTCGCCGAGCTGATTTCTGTTAGCGAGGCAACGAGTTTGCTGGAGACAACTGACCTCTTCATGGTACAAATCTCGCATACTGCCGCTCGGTGAAAGGGTCTCCATGGGGTCAACAGAGCCAGTCAAGAATCCAAGTAAGTCGGTAGCAACCATGGTATAGAAAGAGCCGTGACTGTTTTTGCTCGACACACGAGATTCAACCTCACGAACATAGTCTGCATCAGCAAGTCGAGACTTCCAAATGTCCTCTGAAAGCCAGTGCTGGCCTTCTGTAAGCAACATTTGTTGTTGCTTCATCCAGTTCACATACTTTTGGAGATGCGGCTTCGATGGAGTGATTCCCTGCAAATACACAGTGCGAAGAACTCTAACAATGCGTGACATGAAGAAGAACTCCAAGTCCTTGGAATCATCCCCCGAGTTCGGCAAGTCAGAGACATTGGTGTGTCTGCACAGATTCATGAGATCTTCGCTAGAAAGCAATCTAGGCTCCGGTTCCCATTCAAAGTGATGGCAGATATTCTCAGTGGCCACTGGCCCACGGAGTGAGCTTTCTGTTTTACTCACGACACTTGTTCCCAATCCTTGGACTGACACGAGAACCTCTCTGAGTTCGTCATCAAACACGGTCACGTCGAAAGAGGCACCGAGGAATGTTGACTCTTTGTTTCGAGTGGCATGTGTTTTCAAAGAAGCTGATGTTGCTTTGGTAAGAAGTTGGCTGGAAACCCACAAGCTGTCAATAGATGTTGGAATGACAGTGGGGATATAGTCTGACTCCGGGTCGACCGATGTCCAAATTGAGGTTTGCAGGATGGCATCCAAAGTGGTTGGATGGATAATTTCCCCCGCCCGAGATGAGAATTGTTGCACATCAGCAACTACGTCAGGTTTCTGGAGACCGAAAGACAATTTCTTGATCAACTGGAAGGCTTCTCCATAGCCATAACCTGACCTTTGCAAGCGTTCATACAAGGATGAACCATCAGCTGGCAATGTGCAAGCTGCCACTGCAGACGCATAGGATTCCAATTGGCTGTTCCACAATTCCTCTCTGTTTCGCCGCTCAACGACTGGAACTGTGTCACTTGCAGCATACACTGTTTGGATGATACCGGTACAGTTCTCAGTCCATATCGCATTATCATATGTGCAAATGCGGAACTCAGACCAGGCTGATGATTTGGATTCCATGCCCTTGACGGAACGAAGGTATAAGTTTGTCTCAAGCCCGTGTGAACCAGTAGGGACTCTCATGGCGGCATGGAACTTGACCTCTTGTGCATTGAATGCCACGATAGCTCTACCTGGCTCCGCAGTTTGCTTGGCAGCCTCAATGGCCATCACCACCATCCCGGCTCCAGGATACAGGATCGAATTTTCAATCTTTATTATCCCAATTAGCGACTGGCAACCTCTGAGTGACTTTACTAACCTGGTGATCTTTGATCCAAGGCATTTCGGACACTCGCAGAAAGTGTCGCCATTTTCTCTCGAAGGGATTGCAGCTCGGGTCAGGAACCCCGAGCAAGTCATTCCGGCCAACTTTTTGAAGCCGGTGATTCTTGCTGAGGTCGCTCTCGTGCCAGTAACGCACATCGTGATTGAATGAATAGGCGGGGAGATCGGACAAGCACTTGAAAGTACCTGGTTTGGCGGAATCCTGGCCATTGACCCGCATCAAATCGATTGGATAACCCGCAGCAAACAGGGTCCCAAACAAAGAGAATGCAGTATCCACGGCTGATATATTGCGTACCAGTATCGACAAGTACTCTATTGGCTTTTTGCCCTGCATGGTCTTGAGCACGTCCTTGCAGGCGCCCTGCAGAACAGAGTGTGGGCCAACCTCGACAATATGATCTATTGACCTGGTCCTGCGATGGCTACCATCCAACCTTTTGTGAGAGTCTGAGCTTGAACCTGCACAAAGAACGGCAAGTCCATCCAAAAATCGAACTGGAGAGATCATGTTGTTAACCCAGTGAGAAGCCTTGGCAGTCTCCCCCCGCTCGATCCAGTTGCCAGTCACAGAGGACACCATCTCTGGACAGTTATTGTGACCGGAGTAATCTGATTCGAGTTCTCCCAAAGCTTCAAGATAAAGAGCTGAAATCTCCCTCATTTGAGGGGAATGATAAGCCAGGTTAACTTTCAGTCTGCGGCAAAATACACTGTCACGATCAAGTAGGACTCTAAGAGCATCGAGCTGGATCGCCTCCCCAGTCACTGTCACACTCTTCGGGCTGTTGATGCATCCAACACTCAGCTTAGGACTATCAAATTGCGTCGCGGCAGCCTCAATATACGAGTTTGCGTCCTTCTCCGATAGGGCAACTGCAAGCATGGAGCCCTGGAATTCGCTTGTGTTCTCCAACGTTTTGCTCATGTTGCCTCGATAAAATGACACTTTCCAAGCCGATTTTCGAGTGATCCCGCGAGCGCAGTAGCTGTTGAAGTCAGTCAATGCCATCACAAAGAGATATTAATAACTCACGCCGCTGCGACCTCTCCAGACGAATGACCAAGCACCGCCTTGGGCACAATATGCAAGAAGCGAAGCAAATCAACCAATGCTACCTGCAAAATAGTACAGAGAATCTGACTGTATTCGGTCTTGTTCACATTGGAAGTTGATTCGCTACGCTTCAGTTCATCTGGAATATGTTAGCACCCAGATATCATGATTCAGTCAATCGCATACCAATCGGATCCCAGTCACATCCCAAGGAATGAAGATAGTCACCCGCTTGTTCTACACTCTGCGAAAACACTGGGAAGACATCCAACAGCTGACGACCCATTGCAAACCACTGCGCTCCTTGCTGCGGTAATATTAGCATCGTCTCGTTCGGAATGGTAGAGATTCCTACATACACCAGAGAAAATCATCACCAGGTTTGGGGAAATGCGAGCCTGGGAAGTAAGCGAAAATTTGTCTGAAATTGTAGCCCAACTGTCCGATGGGTTGGAAACAACAAACGTCCGCCATGAGAGAAGAGTGCGTCTGGATGCCAAAGTATATGCCAAATGATCTAGTAATCCGTTCTGCAGATCATCTAACTTGGCATTCGGAGGCAACCAAGATTTCCATGCTTTCTGAAGCCGAGAAACTCCTTTCTCATCAGCAACAGACCAAACGAGCAGCTTGGGTGAGTTTTCCGGACGTCTCTGAATCGAAACCCAGCCCGGCTCGGCGGATTCAATATCCTGTACGTCTGTCGGTGTGTGGTCTTTGCACATAGTGGACCGATGCGGGATATCTGTGCTGTGATTACCACTCAGGCCGTTCAGCCTGAGATAGTGGAATGCGTCATCCAACACAATATGTGTGTTAGAGCCTCCATAGCCGAAGGAGCTGACAGATGCCCGTCGAAGTCCCTCAGACGGCCACGGGAGGGAAGCTTGTGGAAACTTAATTCGTCAGAATCCTGTGAAGAGGATCGGAATGTCACGTTTCACCTTCATGTTAAAGAACTCATCATCGATTCTTGGGTTGAGGTTTTGCAAATTCATGCTGTTCGGAGGAATTATGCCCCTTTCCAATGCTAGCACCGTTTTTATAACGCCAGCGACACCACTGCCTCCTTCCAAATGTCCGATGTTGGACTTTACAGAGCCACTATTCTGGGGTTAGAATATACACATCGGGAACTGGACCTTGTACTCACATATACAAAGGAGCATCTGGAGATCGATACTGTCTAAATACAGACCCAATTGCTTTGACTTCAATTGGATCTCCGACGGCAGTTCCTACATCAGATCAGTAATGGGCTTAAATTCCCAATGTGTATCATGGCTAACCTGTTCCATGCGCCTCAAAATAGCGCGTGGCTGCCATATCAAGCCCTGCTTTGCGGTATGTTTCTTCGATCAACTGAGCCTGCATCTCAGGACTTGGCTGCGTGATTCCAGGTGTCCGCCCGTCTTGATTCGAGGCGGAGGCTCGGATTACAGACCGAATAGTATCACCGTCACGCAATGCATCTTGTAGAGGCTTGATGACAAGAACGCCGACACCTTCACCGCGTCCATATCCATTACCGCGCGAATCGAAGCTTTGACACCGGCTATCTTTGGAAAGGAGGCCCAAGTTGTCCATCATAAGGGTTGTGTCCAGTGATAGAATGATATTACTTCCAACAGCCAATCCCTATTCAGACTTAGCGATCGGCTCTTTTTCTCGTTTCAATTTGCGCATACCATGCTTGAATCTCCACTCCAAATGGACTGACAAGCCATGTCAAGAGCCAGCAGACTACTTGAACATGCCGTGTCAATGGCGGCACTCGGCCCAACAAGGTCAAAAAACCAACTGACGCGGTTGGGTATCATGTTCGAAGTAATTCCTGAAATGTCCCATTTCTGAAGACATTGCCAGTCCTTCACCTTCAACATCAGATAGTCCTGACCAGTTGAGCCAGCAAAAACACATGTTTTTGATTTTGCGATCTTCTCCATTGTTAAACCAGCATTCTCCAATGCTCGATAGGCTGCCTCCAACACTAGGCGTTGCTGAGGGTCCATGGCTTCCGCCTCTGCGGCCGTAATAGAGAAGAAAGGCGCATCGAAGAGACCAAGGTCTTCAGTCATGAAATGGCCACCGCGGGCGGATAAAGTATCCAGACGATTTGTGTCTGAGTTGTGATAGGCATCGATATTCAATCGGTCCGAGGGAAAGTCTGTTGAAGCACATCTGCCCTCCACCAGCATATCCCAGAAAGACTCCGGGGAAACAGCATCTTGTGGGAACTTGAGTGACAGTCCAACGATTGCCAATGGTGGTAACTTCTGGTCTTGATATGACATTTTCACTTGACTTTGTTCAAGTATCGAGGAATGAGTGGGAAAAAACGAGGGAAGGTTCCAAAAACCGGTCTTTTAGGAGGGGCACAACATCTACAATGACTAGTTTTCAGGTTTCCAATTTCGCTGACCACTATCTGATTAGACCACGAGTCTTCCATACGCACAAAATCCTTTGTGCTCCGCACCCGTATGGAGTATCCATCATTAGATCGACGTGGCGGTGAAGTACAAGGCATTCTCCACTATCTACTCCATACAAAAATCTTGCATATGCATTTGCCCGAGGCAAAATGTCAGCTGTGAGATTAGGCCTACAGATACTCCGTCCGTACTCCGTATGCATCGGTTGGTTATCCCGGACCACAAGTGGTTGCCACGCAGCTGTTATAGTTCAGCTGAACATTGGGTAGCGGCGTAAATGCAAGGTTGCCATGCCGACTTTACAAAAGCGACATAATCAAGCTCTCTCTCTCACACAGCTCAGTCACCCCAAATTGCATGCTAAGTGATTGCTGTTGTTGTATTAATTAACGTCCTGTGAGGGCAGGAGCGAAGCTCTTGCCCCCGCACGACCTCCCTAGGGGTATGAGGACAGGCTAAGCTGAATTTTAAATACATCAAGACACCCAGAAAGCCATTCAGCGTGTAGAGAGACCGACAAAAGATCTCCTGCAGTTGCCTTCCCTCCGACATATGAGGTAGTTACAATGGTGTGTTCCGCCAAGAAAATACGTGCGATTAGTTGGTTGACATAGTCGTTTTTACTTTTTCCATTTATTTTTGCTTTTTCTGTGGTTCGTAGCGAATACAATACTGTCTATCATAGTCCGTACGTATAGCGCACTCGTAGATAAAGAGGAGTAAAGAGCATAGTGTAGTACATAAAGAAAAGAGAAAGAGAAAAGTGAGATAGAGACTTCAGGAGCATACATCCACTAGCAAATATAGATTCTAATATAGAACTCTACTATCTATAATAATTCTGTAAATTTTTTTGATAAAAGTTTTTGGAGATATTCTAAAGCTTTGTATTTTGTTAGGGCTTAGGGGTTCATCCATAAACCACTCGGCCAAAAGACCTAATCTGACAAGACCTCGTCTTGTCATGCCTGGGACCGGCATATGTAGTAGCGCACTGTTGGGGCAGCACCGACCGCAGGGGGGCGCCCTAACACCAGCGCATACCTATATTCTGCTTCCGCATTAAGCGATAGTATTCGAGAAAAGCCCACTGGCTAATGGTAGAGGCGTTGTCTCACATGTATCAAATCATAGGGATACTGTCAATGCATAGCTACGAGTAGATCTTACTATCTGGATCGAACTGTGCTGCCCTTTCTAGGTCGCACGAGGCTCCGATCGCTCCCGCATCAAATACGTATGACTTCGGATCGAGGAAGCCTGAACCGTTATCTGTGCGAGCGCTGCCTCTGCAGATCACGTAGTCGTAGTCCACATGTCTAGTCCCTTCGATGTTCTGCTCAGAACCGTCGGAGAACGACACAATGTCGGCAACTGGTAGGGAAACCTGCCATTTAACTAAGTCCTTCGCCGCGTCCTCCTTGTTCAGGACTCCGGTCGGGTCAAGGCGGCAGCGTGGCGTAAAGTGTGGGGATGCTAGCACGGTCATGGAACTTCCTCGAAGAGGTGCATGCGAAGTGAGTTGGGCTGCAGTACGCATGTACTTAGATCTACAGTACTAGTGGGGACAAATAAATGAGTATAATAGTATGTATACTCTGTACAAAAAGGAATTGTCGTATGCATATAGCTGATTGATCACCTCCGACCCGTACGAGAATATGAGCAAGAACTTCCAAGGTTTCCAAGGTTGTGTTGATAGTCTGTGAGACCTTCTTTGCACATCTGCTCTTTGGTGAAAATAAAGCTAAGCGGATGCTCATGCAAAAGTGAAGGAACCTTGTGAGATTCAACTGCCTCTTCGAAGGAATTCAAAATGCGCTTCCTATGGTATGTCCACCCGGTTCTGCGACCACAGGCCTGCGCAGAGCACTGATTGCCAAGATAGCTTCCATGGAATTGGTACAAATTCTGAGGTGAGAATAAGATCTCATCATACCTGTGTCTATCTATGATATAGAGAAGGGAAAACAAACTGATTAAAGGCCCTCAAAATTTCAGACATTTAAACAACAAACTGGTAATTTAACAACTCAACGTCGAGTCTGGATTTCAATAACACATTCTCAAAGCTGCGATTCGATATGAACTCGGCGATAGCCACACCTATGACTTTGTCGATGGAACATTGGCTTGGGAAATGGACCAAGGTTTGTGTCCAGAAGCACTGGAACAATCAGGTTTAACTAACACCTGGACATCAACATAGATATGAAGCAATTTATGCTTCCTGGAGAGCCAACATTCTCTTACTGCACTCCTACCAAGCCGGACACTTGCGTAAATGCCCTTCACGACCTCGAGGAATTTCTGGAAATCGAAGGACCCTACGATGGTGTTATCGGATTCAGCTTAGGGGCAAACTTTGCATTGTCGTGGATGATCAACAAGATTCAAAAGAATGCAAATCGTGGGCAGCTGCCTTTCAAAGTTGGGATATTCTTCTCCACGGCCGATCGCCTCTTGGAGTGCAAGGAAACACCCGAAAAATCCGTGGCACCTTGGAACCCCGTTGAAATTGATGGTATTATCGATATACCAACCGCGCATATCTGGGGAACCGCCGATTCGCACCGAGCAAACAGCCAATTAGCAAGCCTGGCCTGTGATGAGGATAACAGATCCATATTCGTTCACGATAGAGGGCACGAGGTCCCAATTTCAGCTGAAAATGTGATTGCCGCGGCGAAGACTATCAACAGAGCAATTGCAAGGGCCCAAGGCTTCAACTGAAACCAGCCTTGGAAGTTTCATATCGATCGCCCATAGTCCATTTAATCAGATGAATAAATTATTCGAGACATGAGATCCACATTCAAGCCCATTTGAAAACAAGTTAACTAGGAGCTATTGTGCTTACACCTGGGTGATAGTGGATCTACTTAAGTAGTTACGGAACCTCGCTCTTAAAAGCCATCTTCAACTCGTAGTTATCGGGATTGACAAATGACCCACTTATAGGAGAAGAGCCCATTCAACCGACGTCTCGTAAAGACTGTCTATTGGTTTGAATTTTATTCGTTTGTCCTGGACCGTTCGAGATACCGCAGCTGAAATTCCAGTCGGGTCGTAGTGCTGGCTAGATTTTCTTCGGCATCGCCTCCTTAAGCACGGAGTACGGAGTAGCTAGTAGCTAGTGGCGTTATGGCTCCGGCATTGATCCCATGATGACCGGAGAAGATTGGGCAAAAATGCGTAATCTTCGTATGTAATGAGACGCGTGGGAGTATGCAACAAGGCAAGCAAGGGGAGATAATATGCAACTAAGAGACCGAACTAAATAGGATCCATCATTTGTGCTTTCGTTGATCTGGGTATTTTCGAGTTTCCTTTTGCTCTGGATGATGTGTAATAATGGTATCAGCTCAGGCAAGCTGTGCACTGCTCAAGTGTGTAATCGTTAGAATATGACCATGCCCCATCCGTGACCGGTAGCCTGGAACTTTAGAAATTGCTGGTACAGAACGAAGCGATCAACTCGACCGCTGCGGATCTGTGGACTCCAAGCATAAATAGCAATAAGAGATCTTACTTGATCAAAGGTTATAGCACTAGAAGAAATTATCATTTCTGATATTGACCCATTCCCCATGACGATGTTCAGTAACCGTGAATCGATCGATCTTTTTGAATATCTATGCATCCAAATAAAGAGAATCGGCATCCGATCTGTCCATGGAGTACCTGGTGAGCCAAAACTTCCTGAAATCAATAGATAATTTCTAGAACTAACCAAGAGCTCAAGGCGATTTCAACCTGGTAGCCCTAGACTACGTTGAAAAATGCGGTCTTAGTTGGGTTGGAAACTGCAACGAACTCAACGCCGGTAAAATCTCATCCATGGATCCAGCCTCTGTTATATTGCGCGATATACTGATTGTATTCGGGGATATTTAGGCTATGCGGCTGATGGATATGCCCGCGTCAATGGAATGTCGGCATTGATGACGGTGATGGGAGTTGGCGAGCTGTCCGCACTGAACGCCATCGCCGGCGCATTTGCCGAGTATGTGCCTGTGGTTCATATTATTGGCAAGCCAAGCCGACAGGCACAGAAGAACAGACTCTGTGTGCACCATAGCCTTGGGAATGGCGATGTTAATGTCTTTGACGAGATGAGCCGCAGAGTCTCCTGTCTTACAGTCAACATCGAAAATGCGGAGACTGCGCCATCATTAATCGATGAAGCCATTCGAACATGCTGGATTCAGAGTCGACCAGTGTCAATTTACATTCCGTGCGACATGTTTCGCATTCCAATCCCATGTCAAAAATTGCACACTCAGCATGTCTTCGGCCGACATATGCCCCCAGACGACGTGCGTGCACATGAGCAACTTATAGATACGGCGATGAGGGAGATACAACAAGCTAAAAATCCCGTTATCTTGGTCGGGGGATACGGAATACAACACGGGGCAAAGGCAGAGCTTGATGAGTTTCTGGCACAAGTCGACTTTCCTGTTTTTGCTGCCGGGTCAGGACTGGGTATTGTTGATTCAAGGCTCCCGCGCTTTGCTGGACTTTATGTTGGCTCCTGCTCAGATGAAAGGGTTTTATCAATGATGAAACCCGCCGATCTTGTGATTTGCATTGGTAACATCCAGTCTGATCTCGCTACCTCTGGCTTCAGCGGGGTTATCGATCATACAAGATTGATTGAGATTCAGAGGACCGAGACCACAGTCAAGGGACGAGTCTTTGACTGTGTGCATGTTAACAACGTATTGAGGGCTTTCACGGCGAAGCTACGTACATCATCCACGGGATCCGTCTGTGTTGATGCAAGTCAACATAATAGCGCTCCTAGCTTCGTTGGAAACAACACCCAAGGGCCCATTTCGTCTGTGGAGAAAACATCCCTCTTCAGATCAGGACTTCAAATGCTCACGACCTTCCAAAAATCACTTAATCCCTTCCCATACCTGTGGCCTAAGGCGACGGGGGAAATGGAACATCTGTCTGAGAAGCCAACCTCAATCACACACGACTGGTTTTGGACTAGCTTGGGGAAATGGCTCAAGGCGGGAGACATAATCCTGACCGAAACAGGAACAGCAAGCTTCGGAATCTGGAATACGACACTCCCACCCGACAGCACCTTCATAGCCCAGTACCTATGGTCAAGCATCGGGTACACCGTAGGGGCCTGTGAAGGGGCAGCCCAGGCAGTTCGCGATTCAGCCAACCCCACACGGCGCACTGTTCTCTTCATTGGAGATGGCAGCCTTCAGTGTGGATGCCAAGAGCTGAGCACAATAATCCGGCAAGGCCTCACGCCAATCATGTAAGCTATCATTTTGACGCCCGATCTGACGCTCGATCTCGGATTAGGCTGCTAACGCTTGGTGTCAGTTTTGTCATATGCAACAATGGCTACACCGTCGAGCGATTGATCCACGGTGAGAAGCAGATCTACAATGATATTCAGCCGTGGGATCATCGACTGCTCCCTGCAGTTTTTGGCGCAGCCCCGGGCACGTATCAGACCCACCGTGTCGAAAGCACGGCCGACCTTGAGGCATTGTGGCGTTGTGCAAGTTTTACCAACTGCTCGTTTCTGCAGGTAAGATCATCTCAAAAAAATAGCGTCTCATACGAAGGATCGAGATCTGACAATTTTCAGCTTATCGAATTGTGTGTTGCACAAGAAGATGCGCCATCTAACTTAATTTCATTAGCGCGATCACTGCATGAGCGAAACGCCTAATTCTGCCCCTTGCTCGATTAGTAGACGGGGATCCCGGACCAGGCTACATAGATCGACAGATCCATAGATGTATATTTTCTTATTTTCAATCTTCAGGATGACTGCTCATATCGCCACGTATTCCTGTAATAAATATGAGTAAGTTTTTCTTTTACACTTTTGAGGGTATTTTCCCCCGCTTCTTGGACTGTAAAATGCATAGAGCCATCCCCGAGCCCCGAAAGTAGCTTTCAA
Source organism: Penicillium salamii (assembly GCA_911197225.1). Lineage (NCBI taxonomy): Eukaryota > Fungi > Ascomycota > Eurotiomycetes > Eurotiales > Aspergillaceae > Penicillium > Penicillium salamii. Next base: position 261,751 of record CAJVOY010000078.1, read on the forward strand.
TTCCACCGCAACTTCAATATGGACTCCTCTTGTGCCGTTGTAAGACGACCGACTGAGACCTCGTTATGGACCACCATCATTTTGGGTGATTTTGTCAAAAACCAAGCAACCAAGCACGGACCGAAAGACATTGCCGTTTTCCCATGGCAAGGTGTCCGATTATCCTACGCTCAACTGGCTGAGCGAGGAAAATCAGTAGCCAAAGCTTTACTCAAAGCTGGAGCCAGACCGACTGAATGCGTTGCTGTGCTGGCTGGGAATCGATATGAATATCTTGAATCTGTGGTTGGAGGTGCTTTGATCGGGTGCTCAGTCCTGGTGCTCCACACCACATACAAGCCCTGGGAGCTTCAAAATGCACTGGAAAAAACAAGTAGGTCGTCCTGAAACATACAAGCTTGTCCTTGACTTTGGAATGACTATTTTTTTGTCATGCAGAATGTCGTGTTCTGTTTCTCGCTTCAACCATCGGTTCTCGTAGCATGGATGAGCATTTCGAGCTCCTCAATACCATATCTGCACGATCCACTTTATCAGGGTTGATTCGAGTAGTTAGGCTTGGTGACGAGTCCTGTTTTGAACAATCAACGTTGAATGAAGATTATGAGAACTTTCTGTCATCAGCTGGTGGTGTCGAGTTGGATTCTTTATACGAGACAGCCACTCGGTCGATTCAACCATCGGATGTAGCCAGCTTGCAGTTCACTTCCGGTAATGAATCCAACCATCCGCTCGTTTTTCTTTTCGCTTGATGTACTAACAACGGTATAGGTACAACCGGGGCAGCCAAAGCATCGATGTTAACACACATGTGAGTGTCATCACTTATCAGAAACATATAAAACGCATCGAGACCTACCGCGACTAACATTAGTATTCAGCAATATCCTCAATAATGCCCGTTTCGTCGGAGATAATCTCCAACTCACAGAAGAGGATATAATCTGCTGTCCACCCCCACTGTTCCATTGTTTCGGGCTGGTGATGGGGTTCATTGCATGTCTCATCCACGGCTGTACAATTGTGTATCCATCTGACCACTTTGATGCCGCACGTGTTTTGGACTCGATTGTTGACGAAAAATGCACAGCGCTCTATGGGGTGCCAACCATGTTCATCGCCGAGCTAGAGGCCAACCAAGCACGGAACCGCAATATTCAGAGTTTGCGCAAGGGTTTAGCAGCAGGATCCACAGTACCACTGTCCCTGATGAACAAACTCAAGGAGCAGATAGGTATTGACACGATGCTGATTGCATATGGAATGACCGAGACGAGTCCCGTCACTTTCATGTCCACTTTTGAGGATCCCGTTGAGATGCGAGTTGCGACTGTCGGACGGATTATGCCGCATACAGCAGCCAAGGTGATTGATAAGATGGGTCGGGTATTGGGTAGGGGTGAGAGAGGCGAGCTTTGCACGTCGGGTTATGTCTTACAGCGCGGATACCTGGATGATAAGGACAAGACGAATGAGGTCATGAAGAAGGATGAAGAAGGGGTTGTGTGGATGCATACCGGGGACGAGGGAACGATTGATGAGGAGGGATACTGCCGCATCACCGGACGAATCAAGGATGTCATCATTCGCGGTATTTGCTCCTGATATCGTGATAAACATCCAGTCCATGACTAACAAACGCAGGGGGTGAAAACATCTTCCCCGTTGAGATTGAGGAACGGCTGCTGGCGCATCCTTCCATTGCGGAAGTTTGTGTAGTTGGGACTCCCGATCAGAAATATGGCGAAGTTGTAGGCTGTTTCTTGAAGGCCCGGGAGGGGGCAATTTGCAGGCCTGGTTTACATGAGATCCAGGACTGGGTGAGGCCTGTGATGGGATGGTCCCGTACTCCCCAGGTTGTCTTTTGGGTGGGCAAAGATGGGATTTGCCTCGACTTCCCTAAGACGGGCAGTGGCAAGCTTCAGAAACATCTGTTGCGGGAGTTAGCTGCCGGCTATTGCAAAACACCACTGGCAGTTTGAATCAAATATATCAACTGGTAGTTCCAATGTTTACCTGCTTGAAAAACTTTATAATCCTTCAAAATTGGGTGAAACATTTGGTCTCAATGATCCCATATGTATATAAACAATATACTTCCATGGATATAGGCCTGATCCCAAGATCAAAAGCATGGGTATGAAGTCCCCCAGAGCCCAACAAGCCCCAATATTATACAGGCAAGACAAATACCCAGGTCCCTACAGACAATAATTACAAATTAAACACCCTGGGTGGATTTTTTAACCTCCCAGAATCACCATACATACAGGCAGCATTGACCATCCACCCTCCACCTCTGTTCTCGCCGCCCCAGATATGAGCCCAAACCACGCCGAGGATACCATATCCAACGACCCGCGCGGCATCCGCCCACGCTGTGAGGTCGAAGAGGTCGCGCAGGAATCCAGCCAGCGAGGCCAGACGAGCCAGACGAGCCCGACAGCGACGTGACGCGCATAACCTCTCCCATGCACGCTGAGCTTCATCCCAGAAGATGGGCTCTTGACCGGCGGAGTGATGGACATGGCCGAAGACGTGCAAGGCAGGACGAACGCGCCATGATTCTGCGAGCAGATTGGGGCAGCCGATGGAGAAGATTGGAGAGAGGTCCAGATGGGACTGGGGTGGCGTGTGAGTGACTAGGATATCGGTTTCTTGGGGCACGGTGCCGGACCAGGCGTCGTGTTGGGGAGGGTAGGTGAAGGCGTGTTCCGGGCCAAAGGGAACGATCGCTGGGATTTGGGGTGCGCCGTAGATGGTTAGAGCACGTGAGCGGGAGCTTGTCAGAGGGGTGGTTGGCGAGGGTGTGGATGTGTCTTGGAAGGAGAGGGTGACTGCGGAATGTTGCAGGTAGTGTATATCTCCCCAGTCGATGCGGGAGTTCAAATCGAGCGAGTGAATCGAGGCAGCAGAGGAAACTGCCGCAAAGGAGCTACTGGAGTCACGGTCCTCCTCTAGGCGCGACCGCACATCGAAGTAGCTGTCATGATTTCCACCGATAGCGATCTTGTGGGGATGGGGGAGGCTGCGAAGCCAGTCAACTGTGGCCTGGATCTCACGAACTGAGCCATCGTTGGATAAATCGCCGGCGTGGATTAGCAGGTCTCCCTCTGGTACCTCTGGCCATTCGAGGGTGTGGGTGTCTGAGATACAGACTACTCGGATTGGCTGGGCATCTGGGGGCGGCAATCGAGGAGGACCTCGCAAACGGAGTAGCACCTGGTGAACAGGATAGAGGAGTGCGACGAGGGGAGAGGCGATGAAATAGTCATGAATCGGTCGACGGTCGAAGGGGCTGGCCATGGTTGAAGCGGAGAAGAGGAATCCACCGGAGCTTTGGCAGAGGTACCTGCGGGGATCGTGACATCAGTGTATAGTGCATTATTGCCAGTCACTTATTGATTAAATTTTCTGTGAATTCAAAGTAAATGCATTAGATATGTAGTGAAAAGGACGAAAGAAATGAAAAAAAGTGAGATAGAACGAGCTCATCGAAAAGATATCCTCATACATCTCCCTATAGTCCACCACTATTATCCTGGACAACCTGGACAACCTGGCCCTGACAACTGACAACTGTCAACCAAACCCTGTTTCATCATCTGTTGGCCATGGCTTCTATCAAGTGATGTTCTGACGATATAGGATGTTTATTTAACCTCTCGATGCGGCCACATTCGCCACAGGCTGCTTGCGGAAATGCTGCAATCATTCACTCTCTTTAATTCTTTTCCTCTGATGAATGCGTGGCATCCATTTCGTTTTGCAACTCCATATATTCGATCTTGAAATCTCCAACTTTGCACTAGTATATCGGTGGGCTCGATCGGCGCGCTCTGGACTTGTTGCCGCCATTTCGCCTCTCTGTGCCTCTCCTGTGTCTTCCACCTGTCCCTCACCTTTTTTTTTTGGAAAAATCATCTCCCCCTCTTTATCATTAAGTGTTATTCTATGCACTTAACATCCTCTCATCAATCGGAGATTTCTTGCAGGTTCATCTGAGTGCGCCCCTCATCCACCGCCTCTTAACTTTCCGCTGGGCCAACCAAAAGCCCGTGTGCCCCGCCTCTCAGCTTGACCTCCCAAATCTCCACATCATGGAGGGAGTCGATCTCACAAAGGCGATGCTCAACAAGGGCAAACAAATGGCGAACGTTGCAGCAACAGCTGCCAATGGCAATGGAGGCAAGAAACGAAGAAAGGGAACCGACTTGAAACCTATTCTGACCAATGAAGGAAATCCTGCAGAATCGTATGTGCTGTGTGTTTGGATCGCCCCCGGTTCGAGCGCTAATAGATGAACAGCACCGGTGCCGTTCCCTCGAAACCCTCGGCGTCGCGTTCCTCCTCATCCGAATCGGGCGAAGAGCTGGAAGCCACCGCGGAGGAAGAGGATTCCGAAGATTATTGCAAGGGCGGGTATCATCCCGTCGCGGTCGGCGAAACATACAACAACGATCGCTATGTTATCGTGCGCAAGCTGGGATGGGGTCACTTCTCAACGGTCTGGTTATCACGGGATACGACGAACGGTAAACACGTCGCGCTGAAGGTCGTTCGATCTGCCGCCCACTACACCGAGACCGCGATCGACGAAATTAAACTCCTCAGCAAGATCGTCCAAGCGAAGCCCTCCCACCCGGGTCGGAAACACGTCGTCAGCCTTTTAGATTCCTTCGAACACAAGGGACCTAATGGAGTCCATGTGTGTATGGTGTTCGAAGTCCTGGGCGAGAATCTCTTGGGGCTCATCAAGCGATGGAATCACCGTGGCATTCCCATGCCGCTGGTCAAGCAAATCACAAAGCAAGTATTGTTGGGGCTGGACTACCTGCACCGGGAATGCGGAATCATCCACACAGACTTGAAACCGGAGAACGTGCTGATCGAGATCGGAGACGTGGAGCAGATCGTCAAGGCGCATGTGCAGGAGGAGGCGAGAAAAGAAGCTAAAGAAGATAACAGAAATGGGAGGAGACGCAGGCGAACCCTGATCACGGGCAGTCAGCCACTTCCCAGTCCACTCAACACCAGCTTCAGCAGCTTTGACTTCAAACACAGTTCCTCCAACTCACACAGCAGTCTTAACCAGATGGTCAACGAATCCTCAGGTGAGTCTTCGCAATGCGCATCGAGATGCGCCTCGACTGACCCAAATAGCAACTACCACGGATGCCCCCTCCATGAAGGACTTGCTCGGCGTGAAGGAGGAAGACGAGAAGCAAAATCAGCGGGAGAAGACAGCGTATGTGATTCTCTAGGGTTCCCTCAAGCCATCGGGCCACTAATGTCTTTACAGTGACCTTCTAGAACGAGAGGTGTCTGGTATCTCTCTTGACAAGCCGCCCACAAAGTCACTAGAAGAAGAGATTGACGCCAACATCATATCCGTCAAAATCGCCGACCTGGGCAATGCCTGTTGGGTGGGCCATCATTTCACAAACGACATCCAGACCCGCCAATACCGTTCCCCGGAAGTTATTCTGGGCTCGAAGTGGGGAGCTAGTACTGACGTCTGGAGCATGGCTTGCATGGTAAACACCCCCACGCCCTTGCAATGATGCCTGAAATGTTAATGTAAAAAAATCAGGTCTTCGAACTCATTACAGGCGACTATCTCTTTGACCCCCAATCAGGCACCAAGTACGGCAAGGACGATGATCACATCGCGCAGATCATCGAGTTGCTCGGTCCGTTCCCCAAAGCTATTTGCATGAACGGAAAATGGTCCAATGAGATCTTCAATCGCAAGGGCGAGCTACGCAATATCCACCGTCTCCGTCACTGGGCGCTTCCCGACGTCCTGCGAGAAAAGTACCACTACTCAATGGAAGAGGCGATGAAGATCAGCGAGCTTCTTCTCCCGATGCTCGACCTCTCACCCGAGAAGCGAGCCAATGCGGGTGGTATGGCCTCTCACGAATGGGTGAAGGGGACACCTGGAATGGACGGCATCGATCTTGGGATTGCACCTGGGACTCGGGGCGAAGGGATTGAAGGCTGGGCTGTTGAGGTGAAGAAGCGATGAACGCATTCTTTTTAGTCTAGATTTTTCACTGGGCTGTTATTCCCATGCCCTTATGGCATTGATGTGAGTTAACGATCTCTTTTTTTTTCCACTTTCCATTCATGGTTTGATGCCGGTTGGTTCTATGTCTGATTCTGCTTTCTTCCTTTTGGTAGTTTGGGCGGGTGTTTACTTTGCGACTTTCGTATGTTTTTCCCCCTGTTGCGCTCTGGCTTAGGTTTCTTTCATCCATAGACTATGGTCCGATTTCCCATCTATCTTGAGGAGACTGTCCTCCCTGTTTTGCCCTCGACATTTGAAGTGCTGTGCTATGATTTGTCCTCCACCTGGGCAGGACTGACATACATATATCATTCAAGCTGTGTACTGTGTATGAGATGTATGACCTACTGTATTTCACTTAAATTTCTTGCTAGTAAAGATCGGTGATAGGCGGTCCAGCTCGTTTTCTAGTTTTATGGCCTCTTATTCTTCGTCGTCCCCACCCTCCTCGCTCGGAAGGTGTTTTGGGAACCACCCATACTGAGCCAAGCTGACATACATCTCACCCATGCTATCCGTGGTGACTTCAACACCTTCTGACTGGAGGGCTTCGGCTTGGCGCTGTGCACTGCCGGGTCCACTGCGGTCAACGTCAGCCACGATGGGTGCGGGGATATTAGCTCGAGCTTGCAGCAAGTCATCATGGAAGGCGGGAAATGGTGTAGGAATCCACGACATACCGGTGTGATATCATTCCTTTTGAGTTGATCACTCGCTGCCATGGCACGTTGTCATTGTTGAAGTGTGCACCGGACTCCGCCGCCGGAAGGACTTTGAGACAAACCCCAACTTGACGAGGGCGTTGAGCTATTTGACCAGATCACTTTAGTATTTCTACAGGTATCAATAGAAGCAATTCGTACGTTCACCAAGTAGTCGAGCTATGTGGCCGTAGGATGTCACTTTGCCTGGTGGGATTTCTTGGATGGCCTCGTAGACTGCATTGGCCCACCATTCGGCTTCCTCGGATCGAGGCATTGTAGAGCGGGTCTAGGTTTTGTAACCTTGCAAGCAAAATCAGAGATATATCTCCACAAATCCTTTCATGCACCTCGATCACCCGGCTTAACTTCGAGCATCAACGTTCATAATCAAGGGCGCTAGGCGGCATACAGTTCGGAGAAATATTGTTCCCGCTATCAATCGATCGATAAATCACTGAGCTGTTTCCGCCTTCGAATCACTTTACACCAAACCGAAGTTATGCCCGGCTCGCTCGCAGACTATTTAGCAAAAAACTACCTTACGGCCGACCCAGCTACCGAGCGGCCGAAGAAGAAGCGCAAGAAGACCAAGGCTGTCGACACTTCAGGCTCTGGTCTCATCATCGCCGACGATGACCCCCCCGACATCCGCGCCTCATTAGGCAACCGGAATGAAGACGACGAAGACAGCCCATATGTCGACACATCCGCCCAAAGCGCCGAGTTCCGTCGAGCTAAAAAGTCAAGCTGGAAGACTATTGGAGGCGCCGCGCCTGGCCAGGGAAGCGAACAAGAAGCGGCCGATGCCATCCTTGCTTCTGCGGCAGCCGAACGAGCGGCCGAGCAAGATCAAGACGACGACGATCAACCTGCAATCGACGAAAACGATGACGGAGCAGGAAGAATGGAGTCCGGCGCGCGCGGTGGTCTCCAAACAGCGGCTCAGACCGCGGCGATGGTGAAGGCGCAGGAAAAGCAACGCAAGGCCGAGGAGGCACTCTACCGTGACCCATCTGCTTCAAACGAAAAGTCCCAAGAAACAATCTACCGAGACGCCTCCGGACGCATCATCAACGTGGCCATGAAGCGGGCAGAAGCTCGCCGAGCGGAAGAAGAAAAACGCGAGAAGGAAGAAAAAGCGCGCGAGGCCCAAATGGGCGATGTGCAACGGCAACAGCGCGCAGACCGGAAACAAGAACTACAAAATGCCAAAGCTATGACGCTTGGACGGACGATTGATGACGAGGACATGAACGACGAAATGAAGGCCCAGGACCGATGGAATGATCCTGCTGCGCAGTTCCTGACAGAGCGTCGGGATGCCGGAGCTAGTGTGACAGGAAAACCTCTGTACCGGGGTGCTTTCCAGCCAAATCGGTACGGCATTCGGCCTGGACATCGATGGGACGGGGTGGATCGGGCGAATGGGTTCGAAAAGGAGTGGTTTACGGCGCGGAATAAGAAGAGTCGATTTGAGGCGCTGGATTATCAATGGCAGATGGATGAGTAGTCTGTATCTCTAATACCTGGGTGCTGGACGCCTGTTGCATCAAAATATGCAAAATATACACCATTGGGATATACTACTCATGTAGTCGTATTTTGTGTTTCGAACCCATTTCTCATGCATGGCTGCATATATGAATACGATGTCAGCACTCATTGTCGCTCGATGTAGATCTAGAAGGCGGAGATAAAGAGCGCCAAGGGTTGCTACGGGAGTCTGTTTACCCAAACAAAAAACTTGCCGCTCCTTGAACCTCCACCCCCATCTACTGTCCACCTATCCTCTGATCGCAAATATGGACAAGCGAACGGGAGAAAGTCCCATGGAGTTTGAGTGGGAGTCGAAACCTCTCGGGGATGTGAGCTCGCCCTTCTTTCAGCTCGGCGCACAGCATGACAAGAAACGTTGGTAGCCCCGGTCTCCAGGACTTGCATTCGGAGACGGTCTTGCTCACAATGGTCTAGGAACACATAGCACATTTGATTCTCCCAAAAAGCCAGCTTTTCCCCACCTTCGTCAACCAAACTCGCAACCTTTCCTTTTCTCTCAGCCCCGTCAGCAGCCCGCACCACTGTCCCCCAAAGCCAAGTTTGGCCAACCTTCTTTCATGACCCCGCGAAAATTCGACGTGGATTTCTCATCTGGGGCAGAAAACATGTCATCACCAGAATTCGCAGATAATGAGGATACACCGGAGCAGTCATCCAAGGCGGGGAAGGGAATTGGATCAATGTTCAACTTCACCAAGGCCCCACAGAGTCCAGGACGCGGGCAGATACCACGATTGCCCCATCACTCAAACGGCGCCGTCAACCGGATACAGAAGAAGCGCCGAAGAGACAGGGAACTAGGCCGCAGAATCAAGGTGGATAGCGACGACGAGACCGACGATGACCGACCCAGCAGCAGAGAACAATCCACAAAAGTTGCAAAACAGGGCAAAAAGCAGGCCGAGCAGGGGCCGCGGTCATCAACGTGGTCTGAATTCTTCAGCATGCTTGAAGCACACCCGAATGTCCCCGCCATTCTGTCATGGTGGGCCCAGTTAGTGGTGAATTTGTCCCTGTTCTCGCTTGCCGTGTACGTTGTCTTCGGATTTGTATCGGCGATCCGCGGGGAGTTTGAGCAGGCCGCGCAAGAAATGTCCGACACCATCTTGGCAGACATGGCAGTCTGCACGAAGAGCTACCTTGACAACGACTGCGGACGACCGACCCGTGCACCTGCTCTAGAAACAATCTGCGAGAACTGGGAACGGTGCATGAATCGGGACCCGGCGAAGGTTGGCCGAGCCAAGGTCTCCGCCCATACCATGGCGATCATCATCAACAGCTTCATCGACCCCATCAGCTGGAAGGCGATTGTGAGTCCCCCCTTGAGTAATTTATCGAATTGCGCTAACAGTCCCTCTAGCTATTTTTCCTTGCAACAATCTCCACCGTGACAGTCGTTAGCAACTGGTCATTCCGCTCATTCAGACACCGTCTCCAGCAGCAGCACTACGCACAACACCCACCCTCCCAACCCATGCACCCACAGCTGCAGCACAACCCCTCTTTTGGGTATTATGAACAGCAAGATCCTCGGCAAGCACAGTCCTACGAGAAACCAGAGCAGCCTCTGATGCTGGAACATACTCGGGCAATGGATTACGTGACCGAGCGCAGTCGCGATCGTGAACAGCACCTTCGGACCCCAAGCCCAACAAAGCGCAGGTTTGCCTGAACCGCATTGACATATGGGATTGTTCGGCGTCTTTGTTTGCGGGGTTCGGCAGCATATAGCAGCATACTCGGGCATCGCTGGTGTTAGTTTGGCAATTTGGATTGACCTGGTGTTCATCTTATACCTTTTTCCTATTATGTTTCTTTCTTGTATTTGTCTTGAACTTCCTTCGGAATTGGAATTCTCTGTTCATTCTATATCTTTCTAACCAGAATTCCCATGACGATGACATTTTCCCCACTCCCCCGTACTTCACACTTTGCTGAATCAGTAGGGGGCTATAGTGTCTAATTTCCATTCCACGCAACGGTACTTAAGTAGGAAGGGCCTAAACCAATAGAACTAGGAAACGGGTGTTCACATACGAGCTACATGAGTGGTGAACCACAAACTTGAAAAATACATAAAGCCCTGCTTAACGAAACGCCGCACGGGACATATTAACAGCAGCATCGGAGAACAACCTGGTTGTTTAATTTATACTGCGAACGATTGGGCATCATCACATGCATACATGCACTGAATTCGTGATATCTACTATTCGCCGAAGCCGAGTCGGCGAACGTTGGCCGATGGGCGAGAGCTCGGCCACCGGCAGCGGCGACCCATACTGGCATTTGCCACGGGGCCGAGTATGGTGACTGCGGTGTCCTATGGGCCCTATGCTCCTCAGAGCAAGCTCATTCGCTGACCCATTGACAGGCCTACAGTTCCGAGGAGAGGATCCCGTTCCCGAAGTTTAGACTTGTCCTCGGCGATTTATCAGGTCCCGCTGCACCTCAGATGCCATGCACCTGAACTATGAAAATGGCCGAGCTTTGAAAAAGTTTTATAGCTGAAAATTTGCAGAATCCACCACCTCATGGCTATAAAGTAGTCCACATCCAAATTGTAGTAATGTAAATCAATCTAACAACCAATTTATTTCTTCTTGCATAGCCTCAAACAATGCACATGGAACCAAAAGTTGACTCGGCCTCCTGCCCGGAAGGAGGTCTCATCGGAAACCTCGTGGTAGCAGGCAGTTTCAGCGCCATTATGGGAGGACTAGGTCTGATGAACAGTATCGGAATATACCAGGCCTGGATCTCAACACATCAACTATCCAACATTAGCGAAGGGCAAATCGGGTGGATCTTCGGTATCTACAACTTTCTCGTCTTCTTCTGCGGTATCCAAATTGGTCCGATCTTCGACATCAAGGGCCCGAGATTACTGATGTGGATTGGGTCTAGCCTGCTGGTGCTTACCTTCGTTCTCATGGGCTTTTGCACAGAATACTGGCATTTCCTAATTGTGATTGGTATAATCGGCGGAATGGGAACATCATTCATCTTCATTGTACCAGTAGCCAGCATCGGGCACTTTTTCTTCAAACGTCGAGGCGCAGCAACTGGTCTAGCGCTGGCTGGTGGAAGTATCGGCGGCGTGATTTTCCCTCTGGTCTTGCAGAACCTTGCTCCACGGATAGGCTTTGCGTGGGCCAGTCGTGTCGTCGGTCTCATAACCCTCATTCTCCTGATTCCTGGACTGATATTTGTCCGAGCAAACTTCCCACCCTCCAAGGCTCCTGCTGTCCCATCTCTGAAGGTCTTCCTCCCTGACCTGACCATTCTCAAAGATCCCGTTCTTGCCCTGACCACCATCGGTGTTTTCTTCATTGAGTGGGGATTCTTCATTCCGCTCGAGTATATTGCCTCATACTCAATTGCAAGTGGAATATCTCCCCGCATGTCATATCTGATGGTTGTTTTCTTGAACGCGGGGTCTTTCCCCGGTCGATGGCTTCCGGGCATCGTCGCCGATCGCATTGGTCGGTTCAATACACTGATTTTGACAAACATTCTTTGTTTGATCTCTGTCTTGGCCATTTGGATGCCTGCAAATGGAAACATTGTTGCTGTGATAATCTTCTCCGTTGTCTTTGGATTTGGCAGCGGCAGCAACATCAGCCTTGTTCCTGTCTGCGTGGGGGAATTGTGTCCCGTCGAAAACTACGGGCGATACTATACAACCGTGTATACCATTGTTAGCTTTGGGTAAGTCTCCTCCCCTTGTCTCTTCTTGAAATAGCTGGCTAACATTCTTCATCAGGGCATTGACTGGAGTTCCCATCGCGGGAGAAATCATCCATCGCTGCGAGGGGGCATATTGGGGACTGATCTCGTTTGCAGGCTGCTCATATGCCGCTGGATTGATATGTTTTATTGCGGTCAAGTTCATGCAGAATAAAAGGACCAAAGTGGGAGTAAAGGCCCAGGCGGAGGAAAAAACAGAGGTGCCGGGTGTTTAGCCCTGACATCTCTATGACGAAAGAGACGAGCCATCAACCTTGAAAACATCTATAGATTTAGCGAAACATTAGAATGCAGAGAAAAATAAATGTCATGCTCAAATGGACTTCAATTGATACTTAAAACCCATGCATAAGTACTTGGACTTACCTATAGACCGTCCAGCATAAGATGAGTTAAACAGTGCCAGTTTGAAGGAGTCCTCGGGCTCCCGATGTATATCTTTTGAGGCAAATTCAAATACCGTTGCATTTTTCAGCAATAATTGGCATCTCGGAATTGAAATTAGCCGCATAGGCTGCCAATTCATACATTGACCTGATCGGATTTGTGAGATACTCCACCATGAGGGAGCTGTTGGAGTATATGGCGAACAAAAAGTTGATTGCTCTCATAGTGACGCAAATTTGCCATTCGCCATTCCTGGGGCGAGCCATGAATTTTGGCACCTGTTGGGCTGTTTGCTCTTGATAAAGAACCTGGTAGCCTTTCAACGAAAGGTGATACCGACCTTGCATCAAAGTGTTCCCTTTGTCTTCAAAAGAATATATACCGTTTTGGAAGCAGAATGGACTCAATCTCCAATGAAAAGCAGAATCTCATCATCGTTTCAAACCGGCTGCCATTATCAGTGAAGCGAGTTGATGGTTCTTTTCAATCGTCTCTTTCAAGTGGCGGTCTTGTCACCTCTCTTGCCGGATTGACCAAGTCAACCCAATTCCAATGGTTTGGCTGGCCGGGCCTGGAGGTCAGAGATCTTGGCGATAGGGAGGAAGTGTCCAAAACCCTGGAAGCACATAATGCAATCCCCATATTTCTTGATAGTACTCTGGCACACGAGCACTATAATGGATTTTCCAGTAAGCACCATGCCCTCATAACAAAGACCTGGACTGATTTTCAGACCGAATTCTTTGGCCAATTCTACACTACCAGTCAGGAGTGACCTTCGACGATACCCCTTGGCAAGCGTATAAGCGTGTCAACGAACTGTTCGCTGATGCGATCGTGGATTCTGCTGAGAGCGGAACCCTAATATGGATTCACGATTATCACCTCATGTTATTGCCTGAGCTTCTCCGACATAGACTCACGCAGCAAGGAAAGTCTTGTGCCATTGGGTTCTCCCTGCATACCCCATTCCCAGCGGGTGACTTTTGGAGGAATTTGCCAGTTCGAAAGCATCTCATCGAAGGTTTGTTATCAAGCGACTTGATCGGGTTCCACACGGACGAGTATAAACAGAATTTCATCGAAACCTGTGCCAGTCTCCTGTGAGTGTCAGCCCAAATCTCTTTGCCTCGCCCTCATAGAGGCCCAATTCTCATATTATAGCAGCAATGCACGTACCGAGATCCCAAACCAGATCCAGTACAAAAACCGTCTGGTCTGCACCAACAAATTTATTGTCGGCATAGACCCACAGAAATTCACCGACACTTTGCAGATGCCCGAGGTCCAAGATCGCATTCAAACACTGAAAGAACGCTACAAAGGCGTGAAGGTGATTGTAGGGGTCGACAGACTCGACCATATCAAAGGCCTAACTCAAAAACTGAGTGGCTTCGACGCCTTCCTCGACGATCATCCCGAGCTGCAGAATAAAGTTGTTCTCATCCAAGTCGCCGTTCCTAGCCGCGGAGATGTGAAGGAATACCAGGATCTTGAGCGAGATCTGTGTACGATGGCTGGAAAAATCAATGGCAAGCATGGTAAGCATTTTAATCCAGGAGCAGAAGCATACTAACAGAATAGCCACTCCTGAAGGAACACCCCTGCTGTATATGCATCGGTCGGTCCCATTTGCAGAACTGACAGCCCTGTATTCTGTGGCCGACGTCTGTCTCCTAACTTCCACCCGGGATGGTATGAATCTTGTCGCATTCGAGTATGTGGCTTGTCAAAAGGAGCGCCATGGCGTTCTGGTGCTTTCCGAATTCGCTGGTGCCTCGTCCTTCATGTCCCAAGGAAGTATCTCATTCCACCCAGCCAATAAGACCGAGATGTCGGAGGCAATATTCGATGCAATCAGCCTTGATCCGGCGCAACGGAAATCGAAGTATGAGTATCTTCGTGATTTCGTCAATGAAAACACGAGGTGGGACTCGATCTGCGACGGTAAATTGTCAGCTACTAACACTCGCAGTGCGAAATGGGGCCAGGACTTCACCGAAAAGCTATCACAGCGATGTAAACGCCCTGACAAGCCATGCTGAGGCTCTTCCTGGAAAAACATGGATTGCAGCTAGCTCAAAATGAATTCCGCTTCCTCGAGAGTAGCGAATATGCGACCGGAGACTAGCTATAGGCAGAAAAATGGAATTTTATGGCCAAGTTCTTTGAGTTTCGGTAAGAATGGGCAATAACTGGGCCCTGCATGAAAGGTCTAGGGCTGCACCGTTTAGTTGGGCTCGAACGATCCTTAACCCAGATCACTTTGTAAGATAGCTATACAATCTGCATGCGCCTCTCATATTAAGCCAGCCATGGGTTCACGGTTTTAGGCTGGTTATTGTATACTACAATGTTCAGCACAGTTCCCCCAGTCTTGATCCCGCACAGGGGTCCCTCGGTGGGGCCTGCAGGAATTAAGCTCGTGGGTTTGTGGGCCTTGCGCACGGACCCTACTTACCCGAGCCAATTAGCGTCGAGTATTTCTTGGGCCTCTAACCCATTGTAGCTATCAATCAAGTGAAGAAGTTAAATAAAACTCACAATTTTGAGGCTCGTTCTCTTCTCTGTTCTACCCCTTCTTCATAGTTTGTGCCAAAACTTGCCATCACAGTACAGGTTACAGTTGGTCTATGGAAATGCTCCCTCGATCTCCTTTTTATCCGACCTGATTTCGGCTCATACTTCGCAGCGTTGACCGATTGACACGTCTGCGGCCTTGCTTCGTTTACAATTGTGAGTACTGTTACACGTGGAGATCCTGACGCTTAGTCGTCAGCCCACTCTCCCCTTCAATACGCTGTGCACGTCTTTGCGATGATTTGTCGTCGTCACGTCTGTCACGTCTGTCACGTCTCTCACTTCTCTCACGTCTGCCTCAGCTGCCTTATACCTTACAGATTCACTTTTGCTACTCTTCCACAGTGCTTCATGCTTCCTCATCGATTCTGTCTCTCCTCTCCCATTCTATTCACAGCTTGAAGCCACTGCAACTATACCGTATTGTCTGAACCAAAGCTGACATGGTACTGTCCAGGTCCATGAACGCCGGATGATACTTTGGTAAGTGTCTCTCTCATCTCACACTCTTCTGCCATGATTCATGACTTTTCATCCATCCTCTTGACCTCCTTTATTCCTTTCAAATCATGAGGCCCTTACAATCATACAACATCATCATCGGAATGAAAGCTGACATGGTACTGTCCAGGTCCATCAACACCTGATGATACCCCTCTGGCAAGCACTTCATCCCTCCTACCCCGATCTTCCATCACGTCTTTTGCCGTCAAAATACCACATCCACTCGAAGATTCTTTGTGTGTCTGTTCAATTGTATCATTGAGCTTTTGCTTCGTGCTCCTGACAATTTCACAGAAGAAACTTTGGGCTCATTGTGTACGACATGGGCTCCATACCTCCTCTAGCGACACGGTCGACGACCAAGCTACTTCAGATTGAAATATTCTGGTCTACACGGGATACCCCATGGTATCATATTCCTTCAATTCACCATGCATCTCAGGTAAGTTCGTTTCAAGCGTGCTTCCAAACTTGCGTAGGCAAGTACATACTCCGTGCGCCTTGATCCCAAATCACATTCTCGAGCAAAAGCTAATCTTGATTGATTCTAGCTACGCCAAGAGAACGGGGCACATGGTCTCTTATTACGCGATCGCCTCATCGAGTGTGTTCCCTAACGTGCCATTATTGGCAGAGGATATGGACTGTACTCTCAACCCACGCTGCGTCCCATAGGATTGAGTGAGCACCTATGACTTCTGATTTGGTATGTCATATGGCTTCATCGCATCAAGGCTTATTGTTTGGGTTGTACTAATTCTCATGACAGTCAGAGAAAGGCACCTCGCTGGAGTCTTCACAGCTAGCTTGCTGGTCATCAAGAGTGGATTTCCCCTCTCACGGGCCCTTACAGGCACGCCTCAAGCTTGATAGGTATGATCTCCTTTGGGAAATTGGATCATTGGCTGACAGATACATCAGCCCAATTGACCAGGTTCTCCAACTTTCGCGGCCAATGGGTGATTTGATCTCGATCACTGTCGGGTTCTTCACGTTTGCTGAGACTGCTAGTCTGCAAAGCTGGATCTTTGAGACTTATACAAACATCATTTGTACGCCTAAAGTCTCCAGTTGGATGTCATCCTGCTAACATTACATGTTATTATCAGGCACACGTCATTCCTTTCTCCTCCCGATCCCCTTTACCAAATTTAACCTCCCCGGCAATGATCGAATCAATTGATCAAACATTGAGTGAGGCCACTGGATGAAGGCTTGTGGGGATATTCGGAGAATTGGCTCTGACCCATCCCCAATACCCCATGGATTATGTGATGTCGAGCAAGGGTCTGATTCTCGAAGTCATTATGCAAATAGCCTTTGTCATTCTTCTGACCATCGCTGTGAGTTTCCTTCTTTGAAAACCGAATCCCCTATTGCTCAATTGGATATGATGACCAAAAACTATTCGTCATCATCATTCTGATGGCCTGATGAAAACTGCCACGTCTGATCCAAAATCCACTTCCCAGTGCACTATAAGATCTCGAGAAAGAGCTTGGTTAGCTAACTGCTTACAGCCAGCCAGTCACCTTTGTCCATTTTTCGGCGTTCTCTGGTGAGTTTCCATTGAGTTTTGAATCCCCTATTGCCCAATTGGATATGATGACCAAAAATTATTCGTCATCATCATTCTGATGGCCTGATGAAAACTGCCACGTCTGATCCAGTGTTCTCTTGCCTATGAATTGTGCAATTTTGAATGGGAGGATGGTTGGCTAATTGACTGTATCCACTAGTACCCGGTCGTCTATCTCATTCCTCTGAACACGGCCGTAAGTTCACTTGTTCCAAAATCGAGTCCCTGTGATATCCAACCTGGAAATGATGACCAAAAAATATTCGTCATCATCATACTGATGGTCTGATGAAAACCACCACGTCTGATCCAGTGTTCTCTTGCCTGTGGACTGTACAATGTCGGATAGGAGCGTGTTTGGCTAATTGGATGTCATAATTAGCAGCGATACGTCTGTCCATCCTTCTGAAAACCGTCGTGAGTTCGCCTTCTCCAGCATCGAGCCCCCGTGATACTTAATCTGGAGATGATGACCAAAAAGAAATCATCATCATCATGCTGATGATCCATGATGAGAAAACCTTTACCACCCCTGATCCAGCCTCCCTATCCCGAAGCAATTCCACCAGATCGAAAGTTTGGTCCATGGTCTTACTGACCTTATTTGCAGAGAACTGTTTCGTTCACTATTCTTCCCAGTCCTTGTGTGAGTTCATGTGTTCTGTTCCTTGAAAGCTGTTGGGAAATGATGACCAAAAAGAACTCATCATCATCATCCTGATCCATGATGAAAAATGTTTTCAATACGTCTGATCCAATTCAACATCGCTGATCGAATTCACACACCCCACTAATGCGCTGATGGATTACCTTGCTGACTATATCCAAGGATAAACAAATCACCGGTCTCCTTATGTGTATTTCGAATTTCCTCTGTGAGTCCACGTCGTTCCTTGATTGGAAGTTGTCTGGAAATGATGACCAAAAAATTTCATCGTCTCGTCGAACCTGATATTATGATGAAACCTCACCATGTCTGATCTAATTGACTATTCCTGATGGGATCCATAATCCTCAGCCAACCATTGAGTGAACAGCTTATTGACCAGACTTAGTTGAAGATAACTGGTCTCCCTCATTATCATCCTGAACACTTCTGTGAGTTTGTGTCTTTGATTTCTTGAAACCTTTCCGGAAATGATGACATCTCCACCAACCTGATACTGGTGATGAAAATCTTCGCCGTCTGATCTAATTCGTCACATCAAGTGAGATATTCAATGTCCAGCCATTTTTATCTTGCCGGCATGCGCTTATACTCGATGCAGCTGGTTTTTTAGGTCTTTATTGGGAGTTCATTCCTTCCAATCCTTGATCTCGATATTACCCAACAGGGAATCAAAGAGGATTTATGGTTATCTTTACCCTGAAGTCCCATTGGAACTTCCAAAGATGGCCAAAATGGTTCAATGTGTCCTCGGACGCCAACTCTATTCGAGCTTTCCGATGATTGGCAACAAGTAGTCGGCCAAGACACAGGACTACCCTGGAGCAGCCGATGACTTGCACGATCCTTGTAAGTTACTCTCTCCTATTTCCCTGAACCAGCCTGGCTGTGATGACCAAAAACTTAACATCATCATCATCATCCTGACCTCCTGGTCAGGTAAGTGCTTTGAGGAATGATGAAACCAACTGCTCTGAGCCAAATCTCTTTACATGTTGCTTGTCTAGACATTGCGTTTATTTTGCTAACGTTGCGCTTGATGCCCAGCAACAGGTCATCTACCAACACACAGAGTAAGTTGCCCTCTCCTATTCTTTGAATCAGCCTGGCTATGATGACCAAAAACTTATCATCATCATCATCCTGACCTCCTGGTCAGGTAAGTGCTTTGAGGAATGATGAAAACAAACTGTTCTGAGCCGAAATACTGTGCCTGCTGCCATCTGGATTACTAGCCTCTACAATGCGATCATTTTGCTAACATTCTACTAGAACAGACGGTCAAACATTCTCTCGTCTTTCCGATAAGTCCGAGGCATCCTCCATCCTGTCCCCATATCTATCAGCTGGGAAATGACAACCCCACAATTACTCACTGCCTTTTTGGTATGACCTCCGCTAAGATGACAAAAATACTATCTAAGTCAACCAGACATAACCCAGCATTCGCACCAGGAGAAAGATGTTTTTTTTTTTTTTTTTTTTTTTTTTTTATTTGCTATCCTGGCCCCAGAAAATTCGGCTGAGGTACTTATGATTGTGGAGAGCTTATCCTAATTCCAATGCAAGTCCTCGCCCTGGCCAGGTGGCCACAAAGACTGAACCATCCAAAATTGCTGACTTTTTGACGAAGCCTTGGAAAGTCATGGGGGAAAAAAGACCTATTCTGGAGGGCTGTCTTGCTATAACCACCACAGTGTGAAAATGCCACGGTTTGGTTGATGTTCTTGCAACAGGGCAGGCGTTCAAACTCAAATTTTCATTGTTGTGAGTTTTTTTCTTACCCCTGTTGTCAATGGCAGTTTGTTTGACAATGTTAACCAAAGGAAATCACCATCGTCATAAATGGCTTTTCAGAAAGACTGTGTCTGGGTCTACTTGCCATTTCCATAATCAAGAGCTCGCGTTACTAATTCTGAATTAAGACCATTGAAATCAGATCCAACTTTCTTGAGAAACATGGCTGCAGACATGCCTTGCAGCTTAGGTCTGCTCGCCTTCGGACAAACATGCCATATGACTCTCCAGACCTCTATGATCCCTCTCTAGCCCAAGCCTAGATTTCCAGACTATGAGGCTTATTTTTGTTGTCACCTTTTCTATTTCATCAAATCCATAGGAGACCAATACTGCGGTCGACGACCTGGGTAAGTAATGATCCTCCCTACCAACACCGCAACGTTAGCATTACCCTCACATACCGAAGACAGCTTCCTCTATTTAATATCACCCACATGCTCCAAAGCTATTTTTGCTCTTCCGTTCCACTGGGTGGTAGTCATTCCCAGTGCTATTGAATCACAGGCAGTGTGCCCAGTGCAAATGATGAAATGCAACGCCAGTCTAAGTCCTGTGCGATGATGAAGACCAACAAAAACAACCCTTTCTGAAGCATTCCAAATGAGCATCACTTGAGAATCCCTTTACTATCCCGTCCCCACAAAATCCAATCTAAGCGATGAGGTATTAACCTTCCTGAAACCCAGGAGCCAACCTTATTCCCAGCCCCACATATCTTGCTCAAGTGGCATGGAATTGTATGTTGAATGAGAACCATGTCAATCTAATCAAGGGTCAAAGCCCACTTTCCATGATTTGCAGGTGTACTCCATATTCCAGCTACTGTTATGTTACCATTAAAGGCCCACGGATGCGTCGTACAATGTGAAGATCGGCCCCACTCGGTTGCGCCGCACATGTGGCTTATCACGACATGCCCAGCAAATCGAAGTGACGCAAAATTTCGCCATGCCTTCAATGTGACAAAATTATATGCCAGGACATTTATCGCGGGGAAATTCTTTGTCTTCCCCTGTTCCTCTTCCACTACTGCGAACATGGTTGACAAAGGATCAACTGTTACATACAGGGGCGCATCGCAAGATGCAGATGCGAAAAGCCTCCGGTCGGAGACAGCCCCGCGACCAGATGAAGAATTCGCAGACCCTTTGGCTGCGCCATTGAAGCGCCAGCTGAAATCGCGACATTTGCAGATGATTGCGATTGGAGGTGAGAAGCACGGTCGCATATGGATAATCGATCTCCATTAACGAAGGCTTTATTTCTTGACAGGAATTATCGGGCCGGGTCTGCTGGTGAGCTCGGGAAATGCGTTGGCTGAGGGTGGACCCGCGGGCGCGTTGATCAGCTTTTCACTGGTCGGGATTATTGTCTTTTTTGTAATGTATGAGACCTCAATTTTGGGCCTGAGAATGGAACACTAACTTATCTAGGCAATCGCTGGGCGAAATGGCCACTTTGATCCCAGTGACAGGGTCATTTACGGAATATGCTGAGCGTTTCATCGACGATTCTCTTGCATTTGCACTCGGATGGGCGTATTGGTACTTGTGGGTGACGGTATGCAACACATGCAAATTTGGCTACGTGGTACCGTATGCTAACTCGACAGGTCCTCGCCAATGAATACAATGCTATATCGCTGGTTATCGGATACTGGACAGACGCAGTACCACAATGGGGATGGATTCTTATTTTCTGGGTGATGTTCCTCACGCTTTCCAATCTGGGCATTTTGGCATATGGAGAGATGGAATTCTGGCTTTCTCTGTGAGTGCGTTCAACCCGAGGAATGCCCCATTTACTGACATTACACAGCATTAAAGTTTTGGCGCTGATAGTCTTCTTCATTCTTGCCATCATCATCAGCTCAGGTGGCATTGGACCGAAACAAATTGGCTTTGAATACTGGCATAATCCGGGGGCATTCGCAGACTCAATCAATGGAGTTGCAAAGACCTTTGTTGTTGCGGGAACGCTCTATGCTGGAACGGAAATGTAATTGCCAGTCGATTGCGGATTTAAGCTTTCACTTCATGCTAACGGGAACTTAGGGTTGGAATTACGGCTGGAGAGTCGGCAAATCCGCAAAAGGCAGTACCCAAGGCCATTAAGCAGGTCTTTTGGCGTATTTTGATTTTCTACGTTGGTATGTGCACCTGAGAAACCGAGAGGGTGGAATAGTCGAATACTAACGCTGTTCAGGTACCATATTTTTCATTGGCATCCTAATTCCATGGAATGATGATAGACTGCTAGGGTCGACCTCGAAGACTGCTAGCTCCCCTTTGACGATCTCGTTGCAAGACGCCGGGATTCTTCCTGCTGCTCACTTGATCAACGCCTTGATCGTGATCAGTGTCATTTCTGCAGGAAACAGTTCCCTATATGTGGCATCAAGAACATTGCTCTTCATGTCTCGGAATAGAAAGGCACCGAAGTTCATCGGACGAACAAATAAACTTGGAGTACCATGGATTGGCTTGATATTCACAAATGTCTTTGCCTGCATCGTGTTCTTGGGCCAATCCTCCAGTGCTGGCCGAGTTTACTCGGCCTTAATTACTCTTTCTGGCGGTAATTTACCCTCCTATCCCATTGCGTATTCTCGGCTAACGAATCACAGTGTGTACATTCATAGTGTGGTCCGTGATCGGAATTGCACACATTCGCTTCCGCCAAGCTCTGGTCGTGCAGGGCCAAGATCCATCGAAGCTCCCCTACCAAGCCATATTCTACCCCTATGGAACATATCTCGCATTGGCAGCCAATGTGTTCCTCATCTTCTTCCAAGGGTACACGTGTTTCCTCAACCCTTTCAGCTCTACCGATTTCGTGATCAACTATATTCTACTCCCGGTGTTCCTCTTTTCCGTTCTGGGCTACAAGTTTTGGAACAAGACTCGACTGGTCAAACTGGAAGACATGGATATCTGGACTGGGCGAAGGGAAATAGTCCAATCCGATGAGGGCGAGTCGCCCGAATCACGAACCTGGTGGTCTCGCATCTACTCGATCGTTATCGGATAACGGTTCCCGGGTTTATATATCGATGAAATTTATACAATGAAACACCATTCCGAGGTTTGTCAGTTCTCGAGCAAAACAAAATACACGTCTCAAGCATGCATGTGAACAACAGTAGCTCTCACGGTTGGGTGGCTTCGTTCCCCTACCTGGGCGAGTAAGCAAGCATGATCTAGCGTCATTTCAAGGCTCTATCATCGCTCTATCATCCATCGTCGTTGGAGTTTTAGGAAAATGAAATTGATAATCAGCATGCTGCGGGGAAGCTGGCATTGTGCCCCGATATATCTTCACGGAAACCGTCGGACAGCGGGTGATGAGATTGAACGATAAAATCTGCCCAAGCAGCTCAACGATATGGTAAGTATCATACACCAATAAAATGGGAATAGCCACAGTAGTTAGATCTGTGTTGCTCAACCTATTCGCTTCCAAAATGCCGAGACCCCAATACAAGTGCTCACGCCCACTCTTGAAGCATTAACCGACAAACCAGCATCGTGCTCTTTCATGATATCTGATTGGCTCGATGGCAATGCGGCAGCACCTCAATTTCGACTGCAGGACACTAGTCCGGGGTCTAGCATCGGAGACCACCGGGCCCGTCGATCACTGTCTCAAATAGGATGCAAACTCCAAATCATGGCTGCCTCATGACCACTCGATTGTTCACGCTTACCTGGGAAATTGTATGCAAAATCACCGCCTTCTCTATGATACGATAACACTGTCGGTGAATAAACCCCATCGAGTAAGGTCCTTGGAGCTGGAACCATCCCTCATGCCCTCTCTGTTTCTGCGCCAAGTATACACTAGAGTAGAGTAAGAAATGGATAGACTACAGGTGTAACATCGGCTGCGTCGCGAAATTCCATTTATAGCTTGGGCAATGGACAAAGTCTCGGTCAATTCCCCTTACAGATTCTCCATGAAGAATACATAAATGGTCAGATCCCCATGAGTGTTGACATCCAGTCTAAGCACACAAGATCTAGTTCAGCCCATCCAAGCCTTGAAATTTGCTCGGTCGCACCGCAAATATGCACTTCACAAAGGCAAGAGTCACCATGTTCAGAAAACATCAAGTCTAACAATCAGCAGCTCTTCGCCGTCGCGGCAGTCTTCATCACCAGCTCCCTCTCCGCCCCGCTTGACGTCGAAGCCCGCGCCTGTGCCGCAACCTGTGGAACCGTATGCTACACCAGCAGCGCAGTCAGTGCTGCCAAGGCCGCGGGCTACAAGCTTTACTCGGCCGGCAGCACCGCGTCCAGCTACCCACACGTTTACCATGACTACGAAGGCTTTGTGTTCCCCGTTTCCGGAACATACTACGAATTCCCGATTCTCAAGAGTGGGAGTGTTTACAGCGGCGGGTCGCCTGGTGCCGATCGCGT
Source organism: Penicillium salamii (assembly GCA_911197225.1). NCBI lineage: Eukaryota > Fungi > Ascomycota > Eurotiomycetes > Eurotiales > Aspergillaceae > Penicillium > Penicillium salamii. Next base: position 285,776 of record CAJVOY010000078.1, read on the forward strand.
CATTTTCAACACAAACAACCAGCTGGCTGGGGTTATCACACATACCGGGGCGAGTGGAAACAACTTTGTGGAATGTTCTTAGGTTGATTCTTTGGGGGAGAGGGAGACTCATCGGCGGTATATATTGGAGAGAATCTCAGAGCACTACGACTTCATGAAAACGCGGGGATGCACAGTAGCTTTCGCGTCATTGTAGTGAGGACCGTAGGTTGATGTTCGGGCCGGCAGCACGCTGGTGGGATCAGTGGACCGGGAACCAACATAGGAGGGATACATGCATACGGGATCTCTAGAATAGGAAATATCTTCGGGCTGACTGGACTCTATATAAACTCTAAGAATAATGCTTGAATGTAGGATAGAGCTCTTTGTGTGGGCTTGTCAGCTTGTAATGCCAACATACCTACAGCTATCCGTTTGTTCTTGGTATCTGCTCTAACAGCAAGTTGTATGGGGATAACATCATGCTGTGGCTAATGAAATACCGTGTAAGTGTATGCTCTTTGGGGAGAAAAGAGAAGAAGAAGAGAAAGAAAGGAAAGGAAAGAAAGAAAGGACGGAGAGACAGAGAGGGTTGGAAGGTGCTCGTGCCTGAGGATGAAAGGCCGCTTGGAATCAGTAGCCTAAGGCCTCATAGCAGCAAACAGGTTCCCGAGTTTCTGTAGGTGAGACAGTACTCCGCCATATCTTTCGCCTCTTCTCCCCCTTTTGTCTCCTTCCTCTGGTCCATCCATTCAGAGATGGTTTCAGGCTCGTTGTTTTACCTGTCCTATCCGAGCATATAGTAAATCTAGAACAGCACATTCCTGTTTGGGTAAAACCTTTCTCTTGAACACAGTTGCAACAACTATGGTGCACATAGGGCGCATGTGAAGAAGTGGCAAAACCCCTGGAGCAAAGGAAATGAAGAGAGTTTGCAGCCGCAGCGGCTGGAGGTACAAAAACACTTTTAAGCTTAAATTCCGTGTTCCTGATTGGCGTGGAGCTAGATAAGGTTGGTCTTCTCAATGCGGCTTTGAAGGCCCAAGCTTGGGAGACTGCAAATAGTATCCATGGATCTCAAGAGGAGAAAACCGAGTCACAGTTTTCTTATGTGCAATCAGATTGCGACCAAATTAACACATCTGACATGCGCATCAGTACTCCATATCGATTTATGAAATCGCGGTTAGATCCGAATACGAGCCTGCTCAATTATGTTCTCTCTTCAAACCTTTGTTCGATCAGGGACTCTACCGATTCAGCACATTTCGCTTTCCCGACCGACATGCAAAAAAGAATTACGGAAGTCTGTTTAAGCTCGAAAACGTAAAAACCTTGGAAAAAGTTGGTTACTGGTGAGGGTTGACATGATGTTTGATAACAAACCCCAGACTGTTTGCTCTTTTGTGAGGGTACCTTCTACAATCCCTCTCGTTCTCCGAATCGAGCGTTTTGAGTCCTTGTCTCCCTCAAATATTAGGCTCATGAAATGCATAATTGCATTTCCAAGTATTTGAGGTCGGTAAGAATTTCTCCGCATGGATCTAACGGACGAAGCCTCTTAGCATGAAGTGCTGGACGCACGAAATCAGAAAGAGCCACATATGACGAATGATGATGGAGCCAACTCATGACAAAAACCCAACCAAGACTGGATCGAATTATGTGGACGTCAGATTCGGTGCGCCGGCCCCGGGGAATGCCCGAGCGCGAGGCAGCGCTTAATAATTCTATTTCATCGCCCCGGACCAAACCACGGACGAACCACGGACGAGCCAATTTTCCCGATCAAATCTCAGCAACACCCTTGTCGTATTACTAAATGCCGACGATCGGGGTGACAGATTGGAAATCAACAGGCACTTAGGGAACATCACCGTCTTGAGTTAATATGGAGCACTATAAAAACAAACATCTCGGCCACGAAAATGCATCATCAAAACGAGCATCTATCGCCATTCAATCATACCGGGACAAAAATACAACCAAATCACCTCGACAGTCAATAATCAGAAAAATGGGATCTACAATCAAGCCAATTCAGCTTTACGGAGGGATTCTCGGCCCCAACCCGTTGAAGATTGGAATCCTTCTCACCGTCCTCGAGCTGCCCTGGGAGCCAGTTGCGGTCGACCATGCCGACATCAAGAAGCCAGCATATGAAGCAATCAACCCAAATGGCCGACTGCCTTCCATTCACGACCCGAATACCGACTTGACTATTTGGGAAAGTGGCGCGATCGTCGAATACCTAATTGAGCGATACGATGCCGAAGAGCCTCGCAAGCTCAGCTTCACCCCTCGCTCTGCGGAGGCCGAGCTCGCTCGCTCTTTCCTCTACCTCCAGGTCTCGGGCCAAGGCCCGTACTACGGACAAGCATACTGGTTCAAGAAGTACCACGCCGAGAAGATTCCCAGTGCCGTGGAGCGCTACGTCAATGAAGCCAAGCGTGTTACTGGTGTACTCGACAAGTGGCTGGGCGCCCAGAAGGAAGCCAACAGCGCAAACCTTGGAGATGGCCCTTGGTTGGTTGGCAACAAGTTGTCTTACGCCGACATCTCATTCATCCCTTGGCAGGCAGCCGCCCACATGGCGTTGAATGACGAAGGATTTGACGCCAATGAGTTCCCGCATGCGAAGGATTGGTTCGAGCGCATGGCTTCTAGAAAGGAGATCAAGGCTGTTTTGGATTCATCGGCTGAACAGATGGCAAAGCGGACGGCTGCTGCATAAGCCTTAGCTGTGCAAGAGTTTTAGTATTTCAGAACGAGATAGATAGAGTCGAATGCAATGACAGAATCGCGCAATTTCCACGATTGGACCAGCAGTGCATGTAATATCAGTCTTGCGACCGTTCCGCAGCTGGATTTTTCGCCTTTGCGCCTGGGTATATGAAACTGGCCTTAAAGATCTGGGCCATAGACCTTCGATTTTCGCGGCCCATCTGCCCTGGTCAACTGGTCAACGTTAGAATGGATCGATGATAGATCAGAATACCGATCTCGCGGGGCCGTCCGGCAGGGGGCCTGCGTGGGCCTGCGTGGGCGGTGGGGAAGGCCTGCAGGCCTGCAGAGCTGGGCTAGTACCGCTCCGCCCGTCGCCCCTAAGGTACGGTAGTATGGGTCACGTGATATCAAACATTTGGGGTTGGTTATATTTAGTTTTAATGTATCTTCTGGTGCAAACCCGCGGTGGTCTAGTTGGTCACACAGAGAGCCATATCTGCACTCTGATCTTCGAGATTCCCGAGCCCGGGTTCGAATCCCTAGGACCGCAAGTCACCGGGCTGATGTATCGCCATTTCCCTGGTTGGGTTCGTCAAACTTTTTGTTCTTTTTGTTCTTTTCTTTCCTTTTTCCTGTTGAGAATCTCTCCTGCTAATGGTTATCTCTGTTCTCGCTATACATCCTACTCCAAGGGAGACTTGAATATTTGGTGCTCCGTTGTGGCCATACCGTGGAGGTTATTATATCAAGGGCCACTTCCAAGCTTCGGAATTCCATGCCAAGCTTCGGATACTTCCGCCATGATATCACCATTCCACTGTCAGAACGTCTGTCTTAATTTCAAGCATTTCTTCCAACCCATTCGACCACACGGTTAGCAAAGAAGAAGAACAAAAATCCTCACCATTGCAAATATGCCTGAAGTCTACACAACAGACCACTCAGCCTCAGTGCTCCGCACCCACAGCTGGCGTACAGTGTCCAACTCAGCACCGCACCTACTGCCACATCTGAAGTTGAACCAAAAGATCCTGGATGTAGGCTGTGGCCCAGGCTCGATCAGCATTTCGATAGCCAAACATGTACCCGCAGGCCATGTGACGGGCGTGGAATACGTGGCCGATCCACTAGAGGGCGCTCGCGAACTAGCGAAAGCGGAAGGCGTCACCAACATCACATTCCAAGAAGGCAACATCCACGCACTTCCATTTGAAGACAATACATTTGATATTGTCCATGCACATCAGGTGCTGCAGCATATCAAAGATCCAGTCCATGCGCTGGCTGAGATGAGGCGTGTGTCCAAAAAAGGCGGAATCGTTGCATGTCGCGAGTCAGCGGAGATGAACTGGTATCCCGATTCGGTGGGGATTGCGAAATGGCGGGAAATTGCAGAGCGGATGCAGAGTGCCAAGGGCGGCAATCCGCATCCTGGGCGGATGATTCATGTCTGGGCGCGAGAGGCGGGTTTCTCGGACGTGAAGAGAACTGCTGGGGCTTGGTGCTTTGGGGATGACGAGGAGAGGGCTTACTGGGGCGGGTCTATGGAAGAACGAGCACAATCCTCCGGGTTCGCCAAGGTCGTGGTTGAAGAGGGGTTTGGGGAACCGGAGGATCTGGAATTGATCGCACGGGGGTGGAGGGCGTTTGCGGAGAATCCGGATGCTTGGTTTGGACTGTTGCATGGGGAGATCATTTGCCGGAAGTGAACGGCTTCATGTAATAGGTGGCCTTATATGGCTCTATAAAGGATTATAAGACATGGAGGAATCAACTATGTAGAAGGAATAGGATGTAGCAATGGTAAATGAAGCACTGATGTGTAACCTTCGCAAAATGCAACCTTGAACCCTATGAATGTTGAGAAAAAGATATCAAAAAAAAAGAATAGAATAAGTCGCTCGGGCGATCAGCGCTTAGTCGAAGAAACCACCGCCATCATCCTCATAGGCCTCGTCGCGACGACCTTCTTCATATGCCTCTTCGAGGTCAGACTTCTCAGAGTCCTCGTCTGCAAAAAGAGTTAGCGCGATATTCTCAGAAGTAGAGAATAAGGTTTGATAGTGTGACATAGAACTTACCACGCTCGTGTTCAATGAAAGCACCAGCAAGACCACCGACAGCCAAACCAGCGGCACCAGCAGCAAGGTACTTTCCAGCGTTGCTGCTCTTCTTCTCAGGAGCCTGCTCCTGGGATTGGTAGTAATCGGGGCGGTTGTCGTAGGGAACGGGAGGCGGACCAGGAGGTGGCGCATAGTAGCCGCCCTGGGGAGGGCCGGGAGGAGGCACACTGCGCGAGCCATCATCGTAGCCAGCGTAGGCAGGCTGGTAAGAAGGCTGTTCCCATTGGGAGCGGCCAGTGGATTGCTCTACCCAGAAAGCGCGGCGCGCACTGGGCTCCCATTCCTGCACCCAACCCTGGGGCAGAGGAGGTGGGGGTCCTGGCGGGGGTCGCGCCAGAGGTGGAGGGGCACTGTAGGGGCTGCGGTCGTATGCTGGGCGGCCGCCATCATACGGGGGCTGCTCATAGGGGCGATCAGAGGGAGGTCGAGCATATGGGTCCGCGGGAGGGCGGCCATAAGGGTCGTATGGGGGACGATCGTAAGGAGGACGATCTGAAGGAGGGCGGGCGTAGGGGTCGCCGTAAGGTGGAGCGTACGACATGATGAGGGAGGATTGATGAGATGAGGGGGAAGGGGAGAAAGCAAAAGAAGAAGTAGAAAGAGGGGGGTGAGCTTTTATGGGAAGGTCAAACGGACACCCTTAATGTATCTCAACATCAACAGTTCCGTCCAGAACCGAAGAGAAGCCTCCACATCTCTTCCTCCGACGCTAATGAGATGATCCACTCTATGAGCGTTGTCATTAAGCGCTCACCCCTATGATTAGGCAGATACGATATCGAACCCTCCGCAAGCCCCTCCCAGGGGGCTTGCAGCTCCCGGTCAGATTTGCAAATGCCACGCCTGACAGGGCTGTTGAGAACGAGCTAACCAATTGCCTCGACGCCAAGTGCCTAGGTGGGTTCATGTGTCACAGTAAGCCGCGCCATATATAAGGCCAAGCGTATGAGCAGTTCGATCCGTTGAAAGGCTCAACTCCACACGGGCGCTTGACTATTGTTTCCAGTGTTTCATTTTTGGCCCTTTCGACTGATCGTTTGAGTATCGTCAGGGGAGAAGACTGAAAAGGGGGGGATTGACCCCCGCAGTGGACATAGGGGAAACCGCACTACTGCGTGCCGAGCCACTGTGGCTAAGGCAACCGAGTTGAGGACACAGCCACTCAATACCTCACACGTGGCTGGTGGATATCAACCCTCGTATGGGCATACTCGTATATTCCGTGCTCTCTACGGAGCATAGAGTAAGTACTCCGTAGTCCAGTGTTTTCATCATGTTTCAGAGTTATTGTGAGTGTAATCTTTCTATGAGAAATTAGGGACCAGATGGCAAGTGGACACCGTGGCCACCTCCCGTCGATCGTGGAGCGGGCCGCACAGAATTCCCTGGGTCACATTGTCATGGTTCACGGGTGTTCTCCGGAGTGTACGAGTAGTCTGATACTAACATATCTTAGACCATGTACAAAATGCGGAGTACGGAGTACTTCCCACGGAATAATTCGTATCACATTGGCTCCATGCTCCTGCAGATATTAGTCTGACTGCCAGCCGTAACATGACATCTCTCTTCTCTCCACATGCATTTTTTACTGACTAGGGCAACCCACTTCCTCCTATTTCCACGTTGGTATATCCTGCTTGACATCCCGTTATTCTACCTGGTACTTCAACTTCAGTATCGCAATTGTCAAGAGACCCAATACATGTCACAATGTCCGAATATGAAATTTCCGCGAATTCTTTTTCTCACGATAAGTTGCGTCAAAACAAGTTCTGGACTCCGATCGCAACCAACGAGTTGCCAATAATACCGGGATGATCTTGACCCGACAGTATTGCGCAAGCTCATCCGCCACATATTCCACACAAGCGGCAAAAATAGCTGAACGTAACAAGAGAATATCCAGAAAATTGTTCCCGGACACATTCTACAGATTCCAGATGCCGGTGAGTCAGTGACGTTTGGACAAATTGCAGCCTTCCACCACTCCTGCAGCAAATCCAGGTACCATTGAATTTCCAGATAGAGCAAGCCCTCTTTGGCGTTGGTCTGTGATTATTGCCCCAACAGGGCTTACATGATCGATATGCAACATTAGCTTGGAACTCCCGGTAGCCTATCAGTACGCAAGGCTGGGGCTGTCAGCATTTTGGATCAGTTGACATATTCCCAAGGGTATCATGATCAAGGTTGCCCCAGAGATAGGCTGCTTGATGACCGAGAATTAGGAATGAAGTCTTCGACACCCCACAGCTTGCGTGTATTAGCCGCCCGCCCGTTTGTTTGGTACGAGGCCATCTCTGGCAGGCTTATATCCGAAACTAAACGCCCGTGTTAGTTCGATGTGAGCGTGAAGAAAAATGTCCATTCCAGAGTTCAGGATGGATTCTCGCCTTAAGTACTCAAATTGACCGCGGTAATCAAGGACTTGTTTTCTTCTCCAGATACAGAGAGGTATTTGATGTTCTCGCGTTTTCTCTAGCGGGTGATCGCATCTCGCGCTTTTCGGGTTGCAATACGAGGGTGTTGTCTAGTCTGAGAAAAACAATATGGATGCAAAATGCATCGAATCGGGCGTTTGGACCAAAGGTGAATGCAGTATGTACTGATTTTGTGAGGGCTTATGTGCTTGGGCCAAGGCTGAAAAGTGCATTTAAGGGATTCCAATGTATCCCATTGCCTTGCGCCCGGATAAACGGGAGATCAATGTGATTTTCATGAGGCCGTTGCCAATTTTTGATTTCTAACTACCTCGTGTAAATGGAAACACTTGAGCAAACGACATCTCTCTCATCGAGGTGTTAATTGGCCCAGCATGTACCACAGGCTAGCTGGGCACCGAGAAGAGTTCACGGCCATTATGACTGCCATGTACACATTGAAATTACTCTGAGCCTGCAATACTACTCGCCTGGCCGCTGGAGGGGTAGAAAAAGGCGGACAAACTAAAGCGGGGATTAGTGTGTGATGCAGATACGTGAATGGAGGACAGTGATACTCACGCAATAATGATGTAGGCTGCAATGAGGAGTACACCTTCGAGATAGTTACTCCGACCATCTAGGACCAGGAAGTTGACGACGAAGGTGGTGACAAAGAGACAAATGGTCTCGAACAGGGTAAAATAGAGTGACATATCTTTGTCCATGCACCATCCCAGGATGACGACCAGGGGTGTGACGAAGATAGCTGCAGAGCTGATTAGCAAACAGAACTGTGGGTACATGCAGGGCTTGAAACATACCAATTTGAATACTACTTCCGACAGAGACACCAATAGACAAGTCCATCTTATTCTTGGTCGCAACGCTGACAGCAGTAACGTGCTCGGCGGCATTTCCAACAATGGGCAAAATAATAAGACCGATGAACGCTTCACTGACGTTCGAGCTGGCAATCATGGTCGGAATAGCATCGACCAGGAACTCAGCACACACGGCGACTAGGCCAGTGGATAGCAACAGCATCACAACAGCAGCAGTACGTGACATTTCGGGTTCCGGGGCCTGGGAGGCTGTCTCCGCAACCGGGGCTTCGGTGGGATCGGTGAGGCGAGAAGCCCCACGAGCGAACTGGACTGCATTACCGGCCGGGGGAGGACGGCTGATGTGTGCGGGCAACGAATTACTACGAGAGAGGCCGGGGCGCGGAGCGGTTCCAATGCGTGGCGACATGGCCGGTGACTGAGAGCTAAAGACGGTGTTGGAGAGCAGAGATGGGATAGGGCCGAAGGGAGACCGGCGCTTTTGGGTCTCGTCTGTGATACCATCAAATCCAACCAAGTTGGGCGAAGGCTGTATGCCTTTGAGCGCGGGGGCCAGGCTATTCGAAGGTCCGCCTTCACCAGGAGCCTGGATCTGCGCCTTCTTTTCTGCTTTCAGGGCCTTGCGTCTTTTCCGATCACGCTTCTTGGACTTTTTGCTCGTGCGGCTATCCATCTGGCTGAGAGCAATTCCAAAGTCACGAGAACGAATTGCGGCAGGATCCTGAGCATCATCATCAGCGTCGTAGCGACCCTCGTCGCCAAGATCGATGGCATGTTCGTTGCTGCCGATGGAATCGGGAACGGAGCTCTGGTTTTCGTTCGAAGTAGACGCCATAGCTCTTTTCTGGAACGAAGTGCGAGATGCTGTGCCCTTGGAGCTAGTGCTTGACTTTCGGTGTCTGCGGTATTTCATTGCTCTCTTGATGCGTTTTGCGGTGGTCCACGATGTCGTCGTGTCGTCAGACTCATCGCTGGAGCTGGATGAGGAATCTGAAGAGCTGTTCATAAACTCCGCCAGGACACCAGGGTGGGACTCCTCATCGATGATCGCTTGGGGAATGCTAGCATACAAGTAGGAGTGAGTCCGAAGCTGAAAGATGATGTACAGGATATACACCAATAGGAGCACAACACTGGTACCCCTGCTGACCTTGATGGTCTCTCGGTCGGCGTTTGCGCTATCTGACCAAGAGGCGTGGAAGGCAGTCGGCAAGAGGAGACTGACCACACTGAGACTGAGTAGACATGCGCTCATTTGGGTGACAGTGCTGTTATAGATTTGTTCCTGGAAGCGAAGACCACCAGAGAGGAATGCCATACCCATGATCAAGAGTAGATTTGCTAGGATGGAGCCAAGCAATGAAGCTTGAACGATTCGAATCTCATTCTTGACCAGGGCGATGATGAAGATGATCAACTCCACGGCGTTTCCGAAAGTGACGTTGATAAGTGCTCCAATTGTATCTCCCAGTCGACTAGCGACGCTCTCTGTAGCGTGGCTGAGTAGTCCAGCCAAAGGAATGATGGCTACTGCGTTCATTGCGAAGATGATGGCCGGGTTGAGTCCTGCGGCCTCACAGGCAATACCTACTGGGACGAAGACCAAAAGGACATTGACCCAGCTATGACAGATAGCATCTTTGGTATGGTGGTAGAAACGGACGGATCCGTTTCGCATGCGGCGTGCAAGGCCGGGGGTTGGGTTGGTTTCCGTGACAGACCCTGGAGTTGGGTCCTCCACGGGGACGTTCACTTGTCCATCTTGAGGCGGTTTTTCAGCAGGGTCTGGATCGGCGGCCTGTTCGGGGGGTGTCTGGTTTGTCAGGCCGCGAGAGGATGCGTGAGCTTTCGCCCACGAGTGAATCCGGTCTGTAAAATTAGACATAGTTAGCAGAAGTAAGTGGAGTGGAAGATTAGCCAGAGAACTCTCGAGCACATACGCATGTATTTCAGAAAGCAAGCAGTAGTAGAAACAAGGCAACGAGCCTTTGATGGTAGAGTCAAGTCAAGCGGTTGAAAGTAAAAGAATGACACCTCAGGGGGGAAACCAGACTTATTTATCTTAGAGCTTGGCGGTCTTGGCGAAGCCCAACGCCACAACTAATTCGCATCGCGATCCACCAACATCCACCAGTCCACAAGTTAATTGCGTGGGTCTCAGAATGCTGACAAGTTTTCACAAAGACATTCCCGGTGTTCTACTACTCTGTACAGACTACTGCTGTACCCCTCGCATGATGTCAAGTCAATTGTCACTCAACGTGTCCAAATTCGAATGACGCGTTCTTTGGCGCTCTCCCTATAAGGATGCCAAGGGTGAGATGCGGCAGGAAATCCGGATCCACCACTGTTTCGTCGATGATGACCTTTCATTGGCCCATACCTATCAGGATCGACGTCCAGGCCCGTCTTACTCTTGGCCTTAGGTCTTGACTGAGCTTGTCAATCAGCATTTTCTACGAGCAACAAATTCTGCTCGGATGTGAGGATTCATTGCTAAATCCCCGGACCATCACACAATTGTTCCAAATGAATTGAAAACACGTCCCCGCATCACCAAATTTGGGCCGAGTCGGACCTATTATTGGCTCTCCGTGTCACACGCCTGACTGGTCGCCACAGCGCTTCTAGATTGCATCCCCCGGGTTATGCAGTACTTCACTTCTCAGCGATGAGGTCATATATGCATACATATGTATTCTCACACTCCGCCGTTGGGCTATTCTTGTACCAGGATCTCGCTTAGATATGGATCTTGCTGCGCCCTCTTCCCTCTGGTGGGAATTACATCCGGACTTGAGCCCCACACGTGGCTGTGCCAATTCCACACGCGCCACACTTCAATTGAGCCATCATGCTAGGGTTCCCTGGACACTGGAGTTCTGGTTTTGACTGTTAGGCTGCCATTTATGCAGTATCAATCATCGGGAGGCAGGCCTTGCCTCTCAGGGTACAGGCTGCAAGTCACACAACATATAGAGAGTTGCCTAACGCTTCCAGAATTGTGAGGTTGCTCTCTCGGAGATCAGAGCTCGAGATCAAAGGGCACCCGCAGAGACTCACTAGTCATTTAGGGTCTAATCTCTCTATGCATAGGGATTCTTTTCCCATCTGACTGGCCCATATATCCATGGATTTAAGAGTGAAGTGTTGGTCAACACATGCTACCTAGCAGCGGGAAATATATAAGCCGCCCTCCAGCGAGCACATGCTCGTTCATACCGACGCTCGAATTAGTAGACGAACTGCACTGAGCCCCGGCCCAGAATATCCTCTCTCGCCCACATATCCTTGGACTCATACTAAACACCATCGTACTTAGTCGGTATTTTTCTCAAAGGAAAGAGGTGCTCACGTGCGTGGTGCGCACGGGCGCGAGGTTGGAATTCAGTGCCGCCAGAAGATGCCGCTCTCTTGACAAGTTCCACAAGCTAACCAGATACACTGCGAGAAATGAGCTGAAGATCCACCGATATTGTTGTCGATATCGGCACTTGCACTCGGGATCGAACCATTCGGCAAACCGATCCGCATGCAGAAACGGAATAGTCTAATCCATCTACGTTGAAAATTCATTTCTGTTCTTTCTTTGCTCTCTTTATTTTTCTTCCAAGGTTCTAAGTTTTGATTCAGGAGTTGCATTGCTACTTACCTTTTCAAGAAGCCATATTCAATCGATCGCACGCACCGTTTAGATGCTGTGCAACGCATGTACATAAGTCGACGTCATCACCATCGGTCATAGCGAGCCTAGACCACCCTGGGCGGCGATGATCAGGTATGTGATATGGAGGCACCGAATCCCTGCTACGTTGATGTGAGCTGACCAATGGAGCGAATTAGACTCAATCCGTCAAAATGGTGGTCCAGGTTGGACCTGGATACTAGGACTATCCTCATGATGCTGAAAGGTGCTCTCGCGCCTACAATCACTATCGCGATGTAAGCCTGACTCTGGAATATGTGAGGACCCCGGGACCATACTGACAGGTTTGAAGCTACCAGAGTGATGCCATATCCAACATCACCACAACAATCGGCTACCTGTCGGCTTTGATGTCAGTAGTGGCACAAGGCCTCATGCCGAGAGCCAAATTCCTGAAGATCATGTTCTTCAATTTAGCAGCGGTCTGTGTTTCTGCATCACTCTGTTGCCTAGCTGTGCTATGTGCGGTGAAGGCTAGAGAACATAACACCCCGTCCGATGCGAGCGAGAGCATTCGTAATGGATACAGCAGTGATGCGTGCGCTGTTGCCGGCATATGGCTGATCCTGATGATTTGGTATGTCTGACCAAGCTACACCGTCTTTTTTTTTCGAGAACAAATTCGCTGACATTGGAAAAGGGGCGCGAATGCTCTGCGTGCACTGAAGCCAATGGAGCTGCAAGACCCTATGGTCGCCTTCTCAATATTTGCATCAGTGACGATCACGCGTGCAGGAACTTTTGTGACATTGACTGAGGGTCTCGAATTCGTCTCGCGACTATTGAAAGGTTTCATGATTGGCTTTGCCATCGCGACCGGTGTCTCATTATTCATTTTCCCAATCACCAGCCGAGGAAACCTGTTCCACGATATCAAAGGATATGCCGGCTCAATCGAAGCAGTCCTCGAATCACAGATAACCTATGTACAGGGAAACCCTGTCACCGGTCTTCTTTCCGGCAGAGGCCTTCTTCGACGTGCAAGGACTGCCAAAAGCGCCCGGGATGTGTCAGATGACGACGGTGCCGAATGGGAATCAAAGCAAAAGCAGCCGCAGCTGGAAATGGCGAAGCTCAATAGCTTGCATAGTAGATTGCAAGCCGATCTATTCTATTCCAAAGACGAAATTGCATGGGGTAAACTGACAGCCAAGGATCTGAGCGAGATCGAGCATCTCTTCCGCAGTCTTCTCCTCCCTCTCTCCGGAATGTCAATGTTACCTGAAATATTGGAGTCTATTGTCAATAATGAGACTCGCGAAGAGGGAATCGCCGATCTTGACGATCCCGACCAAGGGGCATTGAAACAATCAGAAATTCGAAGAGTGGCGGAGACACTGCATGAACGGCTAGTCGATTCCTCAAAGCTTGTTCAGCAGGGTCTCCACTACTTTCTGTTGGCTTTGGAACTTGCCAAACCCAAGCGTTTCAAAGATCAGAAAAAGCCTCGCGGTTCGTCGACTGCCAGGGACGAAGAATCAAGGGGTGAAACTTTATCATCAACAGACCTGGACTTCCCTGTGCGATTTGAACAAGAGCTACACGGATACTACTCTCGTCGGAAACACCTACCCCAGGCGTTGGCGTCTCTTGAGGCATTTGCAGCCACAGAAAAGTATGACGTGGACACACCGACGGAAGAGCCGTCACATATTGCAGGTGACCCAGAGGTGCGACAGGAGTTCTTCATGATCCTGTACATGGGCCATCTTCAAGATGATATGCTGAATGCGACATTACAGCTCGCGCAGTTTGCGCATAGCAAGATAATAGATGGGACTATGGGCCGGAGTCGACTCATATTCCCAAAGCAAAGATCTATCCGAGAGTGGCTCTCACTGAATCGCAATAAAAAGGAGCACGAGGCTTCATCGGATAGCAGACAGTCATCCAATGTCAATCCCTCCGCAATCTACCAGGATCAGCCTTCAGCTCGGGTTCCAGATCCCGAACACCTCCCCCCTGAGAATGTTTGGGAGAAGGGAAGCACGATATTACGTACCATTTCCCACGTCATCAAGTCTGACCAGAGCATCTTTGGGTTTCGGGTTGCTGCCGCTTCATTTTCCGTCGGAATACTTGCCTTTTTGCATCAGACACAAGATTTCTTTATTCGACAGAGATGCATTTGGGCGATGATTGTGATCGTCATTGGGATGAATCCAACAAGTGGCCAAACCATGTTTGGATTCGTTGCTCGGATCGCCGCAACAACGATTTCGCTCGTGCTAAGCTTGATAGTTTGGTATATCGTGGATGGTAAGACCGCTGGTGTGATCGTTTTTCTGTATCTCGCCAACGTCTTCGAGGTAAGGATTCCAAACAAAGATCGCGTGTTCGTGGAAGATTTTGATCAGTTGGCAGTACTACTTCTATATCAAGTTCCCACAGTATTTCGGAGCATCTGTCATATCTATTGTTACTCTGAATGTCATCATTGGCTACGAGCTACAGGTCCGCAAATTGGGATTCCCCGAGGCAACTTCGAACGGCCAACCATACTACCCGATCTACCTGTTCGGCCCGTATAAGTTAGCAGCTGTTGCAGCCGGCTGCGCGATTTCCTTCTTCTGGGTCATATTCCCATACCCAATAACAGCCAAGTCTCAACTGCGAAAGGTACTCGGACGAAGCCTATTTGTCCTGGCCAAATTTTACAGCTGCATGCATAAAACCATCGAATTATGGTTCAGTGCCGAGTTAGGGAGCCTGGCGGATTCAAATTCTCCCGCCAAAAGTCTCCAAGCATCGCGTCGCAAGATCTTCAAAGAAGAAATGTTACTTCTCGCCAGTCTTCGTGCACATAGTCACTTCAGCACATACGAGCCACCTATTGGTGGCAAATTTCCGAAACAGATCTACGACAACATCATCGCTGAGATCCAACGCATATTGACCAGCATGTCGTTGATGGCCCATACCACGCAAAGCCTTGAAGCGCTAGTCGTTGAGTCGGATCATTCCTCTCCAGAAACAGACAATCAGTGGATGTCCCAGCTCGCAGAGATCGCGCTGAAGTCAACAGATTTCAATTCTCATCGCATCACCTCGTTGCTCTGTCATCTTTCTGCGGCGATCACGAACGGCCAACCTTTACCACCGTATCTGTCTACACCAGACTCATTCCCGCTCGCACGTCAAATGCAGAAAATTGACGGGGAGCTACTGAGCATTCGGCACATTGAAGACCCGGCCTTTTCAGCTTTTGTCTCGTTGGAGGTGCTGAGGTCGGTGGTTAGTTTCAGCCTTCAGGATCTCATTGAGTATGTATTGCTTTTGATCATGCTCTGAACTTGCTGACTTCGTCCTAGGAACGTGAAGAAGTTGGTCGGGGAGATCAACTTTGACTTCTATGTGCGACAAACGCAGGGATACGCGGAGTCTTCAGAACTGATGTCTCATGCTGACCGGCAACAGTCGTGACATCCTCACACGATCAAATTCTTTTGGCATAGGGACTGTGCACCGTGAGTGTCTCCGGTGACGGGTCTAATATAGAAAAATATAGAAACCAAGGTTGCGCCAAGCTCGGTCGGGTGAGTCTGTACCGTCACTGTACGTCAGTCTCTTTGTCAGTGAGGAAAAGTCTGAGATGAATCTCGATTGATTTGGTGGTCTATAGTAGTTTATACTTGACGGCCGCAGCAACACAAATGACCATGAATGCCGCAAAAACACCCACAATACCAAAGAACCAACCCAATCCTGCCGTCTCTTGACCGGGAACATTAACGTTCATTCCCCACATACCCGTGATAAGATGGCATGGCACAAATATAGTGGCTAACAATGTCACCTTACTCAGACCAGAGTTGATGGTCAGACTCAACCTCAAGTTGGTAGCACTCAACTGAGCCAGGCAGTTTGCCTGAGACCGGCCGATGATTTCGTCAATGTGACTCAGAGTCGACAAAGTCGTGACAAGATGATCCTGAACATCACCGAGATAAAGCAGGATATCTCCACCTGGGAAGATAGAATGCTTATCCGCGGACTGGCAGCGCTTGACGAACCCATTCAACACATCGACCTTGCCATGGAGACAGCGAATGATATGCGTGATCCTCTTACGCAGCACGTCAACTTGCGGGATTAGCGCCTGCGCATCATCGATACGGGCAATGAAGACCTGATCCTCGATGGCCTCGGACTCTCGTTCTGCGTCGCGGGTGAAGGGCTCAAAGCTATCGATGATGTCATCACTGCACATGTTAGCCAGATACTGGGCGGTGGGATTGGGCTCACACATACATCATTGCATAACAGACCCAGTCACTGGTCAAGATGGATGGATCGTGCATTTTGCTGATTCTATCCCGTGCCCGATGCACATGTGAAGAGCCGCTGGGTGAGAAAGTCACAACACCATACTGGAAGACAAGCATGTACAACGCTGCAGAGACAGGAATGCCCGGGCGCTCCTCCTTGACCTTGCTGGCGACGAGGGTTTGAAGGGAGAGGAGGTAGTAGTTCTTGAAAACGTCGACCTTCTCCCGTGGTTCGCGCATGACGATATCCTCTGTTGTCAGGGGGTGGATGGACAAGGCTTGGGCCACGGCGTCAACATCTCCCTCTGTGGGGTCACGAACATCAATCCACCAAATAGGATGATTCGAATTCGGTCGAGTTTTGTACTTCTCCAGGGGAAGATCCTCCTTGTGGCCGATGGGAAACAGATCATCCCAGGTGGAAGAAGTCTTGGATTCCTTCGTCTTGGAAGAATAAAAACTGAAACGATCGGGGATCGAATCAATCTGCATCTTTTCCTGCATGGCGTCCATCTTATTGAATCACCCAGAACGTAAAATTTTGAATTTCAATGTCCCTCGCACCGTTCATCTGGTGCCATCTGAAGTTGCGGGTTGCTTCAGGGAGTGCTGGTCCCTTGGTATGCTGATCGAGTTTTCATGGATGAAAGCGAGTGATTTGTTCAGCCCATTCTACTTCCTCGAAATGAACACTCGAGGGAACTTTTGGTCGAAAAAAATGGCAGATGGTCATGAATGGGGCAGAGAGAAAGAGGAAAAGCCAGGGGAGGCAGGCGTGGTCCACGTGAGACGCTTGACAGCCCTACCCGTTGGCCCCAGACGCATGGGCGAAATCATAGCCAAGCAGTGGATATGAAAAATTTGATGTCCAATGGAGAGAGGAATCATTTGGGGTAAGCGGAATCGGCCGATGGGACATGGGGACCTTGCGAAGTTGGGACCGGCACGGTGGTTCCGAATTTGCCTACAATTATGGTTTATATAGAACATGAAGTGTCTCTTATTTGAGAGGAGATAGTATCCCTAAGTTTCCACGTAACCCCAGAACACCGTTGAAACTTGATATGCATATTCAATACTCCGTGCTCCGTACTCTGTACTCCGTACAGCTCCATCGAATGGAAGCTGAAAAAACCGACGTCTCATTGCATTTTTTTTTAAAGAGTGCGTATGAGAATCCAGATCTTGAGCTCCAATAGTTAGTCGAGCAGCCACCAAAATCTCGCGCTCAATCATGTCGTACCATTATTCAGATTCAAAATCACTCCTTCAGATCTGACCGATGGGTATCGGTTCCTTGTTCGCGGTCAAGGGCATATGACTTACGTAGTCGGGGGTAGACCAGCCCGAAGAATACGACCACAGCCAGCAGGATGACAAAGGTAGGTAGAAACATAAACACGAAAAGGAAGACACTCAGCCCAAGGGTGATATTCTGCCCACGCAGCGATCGAGCCATTTCGATCAGTGAGGACATGCGTGAGCCAAGGTGCCAAGTTTGTCTTTAGTCAAGAGGAAAAATCAATGATCTCATCCACCGCCGGGCGCCGATATATACTCGTACACGGGCATGGAAGCGCCGGATAACACCTGCGCCTTTGTGTTGGAGTATGGGGTACGGACTAGGCATGACTTCACCAAATAATGCTGATGCCTGTGCCAAGTGGTTGAATTGAAGTCTTATCCACTCTTGGCGAATTCCATGCGAGATGAGAAAATTCGACAGCCTAATCAGATTAGCCGAAAATCCTGTCCGGTCCACAATGAAAAAAACAAGAAAAAAACAAATGAAGATTTTGACTGAAACCGGAATGGCAATCAAAAAGCGACGGGACTTGGCGCCCAGAAGGCACCAGCATTTCACTCAACAATTCACACCCCTGCCAAGATGAGGTTCTTGATGAGGTTCCCCTTGAGCCTCGGGGAAAGATGATGAGGCTTCGGTAAAGGGAATTAGAAAATGGTTCGCACCAACACCCACAGAGGCTCACCGACTTTAGAGGATATTCCGAGGTTGCGCAGGTCTCTGCAGCCAGCCTTGTCAAGTAAAGCCGAGGGCCCAATTCCACCAATACGGTGACGCATTTGCACCCGTGGTGGAGAACAGCCTTGTGTGTAACTGGGCTTTAGCGCCCGTACAGCGTGTTCTTGGGAGTTGTTGATCACATTTTGTGTACTCGTACTCCTTATCCCTATTCCTCCGTACTCATACTCCTTATCCCCCTTTTCATTCGAATGGGTGTCAAAGGAATCGTGTGTTTGGACTGGTACAACCTGCAGGCAAGGGGGTGGAAAAAGCGGCGATCGTACCATGTCACTGGCAACGATCATCGTGTAATAAAACCCGCCCCGTAGGGCTGAAGCTTGGCTCGTGGGTCTTTGGCATTCACTTGCAGGGTATGCGAGTGCCGGAAGTGCCGCGAGAACGGGTAGATTTTGTGTTTGAGATGATCGAAAGTCTAACAGAGTTAAGCAAAAAATCAAATCAAATAAGAGGGTGTGAAGGAGAGAGGAATTAGGAGAGATCAGAGTGGGGAGCTATTGTCGATCGGTAATTTTCCCCTGTTCGCGCAGAACGAAGAATCGAATAGTGTCAAAACAAATACTGGGTTATATTAATAGATCCGGGCAATTCCAGAGATACCGACGTAATCCCAATACATCGTACAAAGGTGAGGCTCCCCCACATTTTCCTTCTTTTCCCATCTCACTGTTCTACCCTACACCATGTCTTGGCTCGCGGGGTACGGCAAAGAAGGCAAAGAAACCAAAGAAAACAACGGGGAGAATGACAACCTCGGTGTTGATTGGGTTCTACAGTATGAATTTGGGGATATTGGTATGTGCTGACACGCTGGCCCGCACATGTGCAGTGACTGACAAACCTCCAGATCAAGCGCAAGCGATCGCCGAGTTCCGAACGTTGATTTCCGACCTGAGTGAAGCTGGTCTTCGAGTTCAGGTGCGCCACGGACATGGCTCAGCCTTGTTGGTGTGCATTAGAGTCCCGCGGGACCACCTGGGGAATTTGGTACATCAGTCAAGGTGCGTGGGGACCTAACGATCGCCTCAGTGGGTGTGCAACTGACCTGGTGCAGAATCAAGGATTGGTTATTCGGAATCACACACACATTACCGGACGGCGACGAGACAGAAATCGCGGACGCTGAAACACCGTCCGAGGAGATCCGCTCGGTGTACCACGCTGTCACCTGGCAAAAGAAACTTGGCGGGGCGGGAATTACGCCTGGTTTTGGAAAATGGAAGAATGTTACGGCGTCATTCCCGCTGCATGACCAGGAGGCGTGTGCAGCGATGCTGCGACAATGGAACCGAAAAACTATGTTGACGCCGCAAGATCTGGATGCCATTCGGGCCATGTTTGGTGAAAAGGTGGGTTTGGGAGTCCAACATCACCACATACCGGACACGGGCAGCTAATCGTTGACAGGTCGCATTCTATTACGCCTTCATTCACTGCTATTCATTATTCCTCGTTGTACCCGCCGGCCTAGGAATAGTTGGCTGGCTATATCTGGGACCATATTCGATCACATATGGAGTCGTACTCTGCGCCTGGTGCATTGTGTTCGTCGAGTATTGGAAGATCCGCGAGGCGGATCTAAGCCAGCGGTGGGATGTGAAGGGCGTCGGGATCCTAAAGGTGAATCGCAAGCAGTATGTGTGGGAGAAGGAGGTGAAAGATCCAATCAGCGGACAAGTAAAGCAGGTCTTCCCAGGATGGAAGCAATTTTCACGCCAACTGTTATTGGTTCCCTTCGCATCGGTGGCTAGCGTGGCACTGGGAGCCTTGATTGTCGCTTCCTTCGCTTCGGAAGTCTTCATCTCCGAGGTATACGACGGACCATTCAAAGGATACCTGGAATTTTTGCCCACGATTCTCTTCTCGCTTTCATTACCTGCCATCACCTCTTTCTTGACCAATATCGCCACACGCCTGACAAACTACGAAAATTACCGCACCCAGGATCAATACGACCTCGCGCAGACTCAGAAGACTTTTGTGATGAACTTCATCACGTCGTTCCTCCCAACGATACTCACCGCTTATGTCTACGTTCCATTCGGAAAACAGATCGTCCCGCATCTGGATATCCTGCGGATCTTCGGCTGGAAGTCAGATCTGCTAAGTGGACAGAAAGAGTTTGAAGTTGACACCAGCCGGTTCCAGCAAGAGGTGATTTATCTTTCTATGACAGCCCAAGTACTGAGCTTTGGTGAAGAAATTGTTCTTCCATATGTGAAACATGTCCTCTGGCAAAAATGGCAAAATTACCGCGAACGCAAAGCAGAATTCGGGCGAAAACGCAGCTTCTCTGTGGCCACTGATCTGTTGCTAATCGACCCACCCGACGAGGCGGACTTCATGGCCCGACTTCGTAGTGAGGCTAGCGCAGACGAGTATCATGTTGAGGAAGATATCTTGGAGATGTGTGTCCAGTTCGGCTACCTGGCGCTGTTTGGAGTTGCCTGGCCGTTGGTCCCCCTTGGATTCCTGCTGAACAATTGGTTGGAGTTGCGAGGTGACTTCTTCAAGCTTACCTTAGAATGCCAGCGGCCCCCACCGATCCGCTCCGACTCCATCGGACCGTGTTTATTGGGACTGGATTTCCTGGCCTGGCTGGGCACTCTGTCCACTGCGGCGATTGTTCACATCTATCGGGGACCAATGTCCGAAGTACGTCTGTCCTATCTTCTCCTAACCATCTTCATCGCCGAGCAGGCCTACCTCGGAATGAGGTTCACGGCCAGTGTGGCCCTGGAGAAAATCTTTTCGGAGACGATCCGACGGGAAGAGGCCCGTCGATATGCCGTCCGGTCGAGTTACTTCGCCGCCAGTCTGGCTCGTAATTCGACTCCCAGCTCGGGGTCGCAAGGCTCGCCCAATGGTCGAGTCCGCCATCGGGTGCGATTCAACGAGCGGGTCAATGTATATGGTGCAAATGAAAAAGCACCCTCGCCCGACGGGACACCTTCCCCCACTCGCGAGGAGCCCGAAGATGATGTACTTCGAGGGTCCGACCGTGAAGCCCAGTTCTGGAGCGCACAGTCACAAGGCACGGGGGCGGACGCGGGCGTCAAGCTCATTCGTGCACTTAAGTCTAAAGCGGAGACCAAGTTGTCGAAAGAGGCTTAGATATATTTCAGCCTTATTTTCATAGCTGTATTTTAAAAGCCGAATTTTGAGTGATTTGCTGTGTGTTTAATGAGTCTGCCTACGAGTAGACAGTACGGCTGTAAATTACTGAATTACCCAAGCCGATAGTGAACGGGTCCAGTGGAGAGTATAATCTCGCATAAGAGCACTAACGAGAAAAAGAGTAATACTAAGTAATAGTATGTGACTAAAATAGTCACAGTAGAGGTATGGAGAACTCCGTAATCGCACAGGGATTCTCAGCCCTACAGGGCTGCCAAGATCCACCCCGGCCCTTCCATTGGAACCTTAACATTTCCCGCGCTTGCGTGTCTTCTTTTTGTTTTCTCTCTCCAGGACTCCCTGTTCCTACCCACATCGTACAAAGCATCAGCATGACCGTCATGTGAGCTGTCTCTTTCCTGCATGATATACACAATGGCGACCCCTGCGGACTCATCCGACACTTTGATTATAACTCCCTCCCCCGCGCACATGTCCCCAGCCAAGGCCCTCTCCATCGAAATGAGCACCGTTTCTCCTGAATCCCCGGCCCCCGGCGTACCAAAGCTCCTCCGCGAAGCCAGCGACATTACATGGCAAGAAAGCCTCGAATCGACGAAAGACCAAGTCATCCTTGTTCGCCGAGGCGGTCGATTCCACCTCCTCCAACAACAGCAATTCAAGAACAGTTTGCTTGCAAGTGTCGGATACCTCGAGCTTGCCAATGCGGGCGACTTTGCTGCAAATGTCTGGAATGAGATTCCAGTGCCTAGGTTCGCTGCTGTCCTGATGGGGATTGGTGGCACCCTGGCGCTGGGGATGGTGTTGCTTGCTATTGCGGATTGTCGCTTGAGTTGGAAGAATGTCAAGGTACTACGGGCTGAGAAAGACCACCTCCAACGACTACGACAATACCATGATAAGAATGCCGAGCTGGCTCGGTTGATTGATAGCCGGCTGGGTGTATCGAAACGTGAGATTGGAACGGAGTTGGTCGATCGGATTGTCATGGATGTTTTAATGGGATTTGGATCGATGCTGGTTGGCGTGGGCACTCTGATGGCAATCGGAGGTGCCAACCCCAAAGTTTTCAAAGCAAGTAATTTGCTTTCTGGGTACATTGGAAATGGCCTAGCGGCCGTCTTTGGTCTTGCAAATGCAGTCTGGTCTGGGTATTTGATCCATCGATTCCGCATGCATGATGCTGCGACTTTTGCTCGCGAGCCGAGCGATGAGATTCGTCGCCGGCTCCACACCCGCTTCCGCCGCTTCCAATGGCATGCCAGCATCAACGGGCTGAATGGCCTTGTTGCCGGCGCTGCTTCAATGGTCACCGCCGAAAGGTGGTGGGGATATGTCGTGTTGATACCTTGTATCATCTCCCTCATTCTATGCAATTACTTCTGGCGAAAAAAGATCGGCTATGATCGGCCGGTGTTCGGGCACACTTCCCCAGCCAGGATTCAATTTACTCCGCTCATAGAAGATTTGGAATATGTCATTCTCATGCAACGGGGCCTGGCCGAGCCCGAAAACTCTTTACCACAGGCTATCGTCCAACTTGATTCCCTGGAGTCCATTTTGCGATTCATTGTTCGAGAACGCATGCTGGAGACGTACTGCGAGTCACTCGCTCGGAACAAGAAAACTCGGCATCTCCTCAAGGAGCTCCCTTCAGAAAAAGAATCCCCCGACCAAATTACCATTTCCCTTGAAGCACTCTTCCGCCTCTCCTCAAACCACGAACAAACCATCTTGGCGCACGCCAAGAAATTCCTCCAGACAACCGGCGTTCTCATATTCACACACCGTGAACGCCATCTCCTCGAATTACTGGGCTTCGCCATCTGGCAGGATCAGATGAACGAAGCGAAAGATCAAATAGAGCAATCTTAATATCATGTGAGACTTGATTGATTCGTCTCGGCTCTCCCTCCTGGATGCGAGGTTGAGATTTAGACTGGCGACTGGTCGCCGGCTCATTTGATGGATATTTGCATTGCATTGCGTTTGTGATAGTATCGACACTTAGTCATGATCCAATCGAGAATCTTTTGTCATGTTTTCAATTTTTGGATTACATTTACATACCATCGCGCCAGGCGACTTGATAGACTTACTGATCAAGGCAGAAAAGCACGAAAGTTTTGACCTTTTTCGCCCTGAACCAGACGGATGTGAGCACAGACCTTTGGGTAGAGAGGGAGTCTGCATATGGAAGCATCTCCTGCACAGGGATCATGCTGCAAAGGTGATAGTCGCCAAGAATATCCTCCCAGGGCTCAAAACCCACTTCACTAATCAAGCAAAATCAGAATAAGCCAAATAAAACAGCCGAGGGGAGGATCTTTGATGTCACCAAGCTCAATGTCGCGTCGAATGAATAAGCCCAGACATTTTTCAAGGTTCCAGGATTCCCCACTTTTCAACCTCGATTAAATCGCACTCGTGTATCACGTTCGAGGCCAAATGAACTATTGCCCAGGTGCATCTAACCTGCCTCGACTTCTTGCCAGTTTTACCTTGACTACATATTGGGCACATTTGCCTTCAAGCCCTAGTGGCTAATCGTCAGCATTCCGTACCCTTGCTTTTGATATTGACCGTGCGCAGAATAGATTGCTCCTCGATCGTCGGGCCACGCTCAAAGACTGGGGTTTGAATGCTGAGCAGAGTTACTTCTTTATCCTCACCACCCATTTCGCAAGCCCTGGGGCTCTACAGGTAGTCCTGACGACACAACACACACAAGTATATTCTCACAAAGGCGGGCCAGTCCGATGCCTAAAGTATTGAAGATATTGATGAACGTACCACTTTGCGAGTGGCTCGCAACTTCGGAATACAGGTTCCCTTTGCTCGATCCAACTCTTCCAAATTTGAAAATACACACGATGCTATCGCCGTTGATAGAGGCTGGCTGTATCTATCACTGTCGATAGACTGGTTGTGTCTATCGCCGTTGATAGAAATGATTGTATCTATCACCGTCGATAGAAGATATCTCTAGCCATGAGGTACTTAAGTAACACTACAAATGTAGTCACCGGAGTAGTGTTGGCGATTAAATACGCCATACCTCGACCATACGCGTAGCACCCGTGCCTCTTACATCCATGGATTCTGCGTGTGATAATCGACTAGCAGCCTGGAGAGGGAGACGATGAAATGCCTTGGTTGTAACGGATAATATATAGAATCCAAAACTTTGTAACAAAGGACCCATATACAAGTTTTTTCTCTTTCCCTTCTTGGTCAACTACTTAGTACATCTTCACTTCCATCTTCACTTCCATCTTCCCTCTCGTCACAAACGGTGGTGGGTAAACTTCTTCTACCGACCTCTTGAAACTTTGACTTTGAAGTCCTTGTCTTCGGAAGCTTCTCTTCATCATTTTGCATCATCTTGACATCCTTTTCAATCACTCAAAGGGCCAAGGATTAAGAATCAATCTGCTCTACACATCATTGACCTCTTGCCAGTATCACAGTCGGTAATTCACAGACACCCTCCATCATCTATGAGCCACCGAATGGCACGGACTCGTCGCTTCAGCGTTGACATACCTCAAACACACCTCAACTCACTCGAATCAGGAGATACCGCGGTATGGCTGGATCATACAAGAAGTGCAAGCTTTGCAACAATGCTGGGACCGATACAGCCCCGCTAAAGCTATGCGGCAAGTGCAAGGGCTCTTGGTATTGTTCCGAAGAGTGTCAAAGGGCCGACTGGGGCAATCATAAGACGCAATGTGCCAAAATACCTCATGCTCGCGATTGCAGTAACCTGGCTATGACGGCTTTATGCAAAATCATGGAGCGCCAGCCTGTCGACGTTTCCGCTCTCACCGGTGTCCTCGACGTTGTTATCTCCGACCCTTTCACCAAGCTAGCCCAGAGGCAATGGCTCTACGACCGCCCCAAAGAAGACGTCTACAAGCTTCTTATTGACGCATACCGTCTCCGCGTGGCAGATGACAGGGGTCTTATGGGTTTTCTCTGGGGGCACAGTCTTACATCGATCGACGCATTCAAAGGCTTTCTTGAGAAGGCGGATTCTCGGTGGCCTCTTCTACCTGCATGGTGGACGCCACGAAGCACTGTAGAGTGCTGTGTGTTTGGCAGTGTTTCGACAAATTGGACGCTGAAGAATGAGATCAGAGCGGATGAGGTCAATCTCCGTTATGGAAACACTTTGATGCTCCAACAGTTGCGATTATTTGGCGAACAGGTGCACACTGATCCTGCGACTGGCGTGTGGGATGGTGGCATTGATATGATTCAATTGAAGTGGGGACTCAAGTTTAAGCAGCAAATGGACCAACCCGGTGATGCCCTCAATGACCAGTCTATCCCTGCTTCCTGAGACAAAACGTGGTATGGCAGTGAGGAAGTCTTTCTCTTCTCAGAGGCTTGAATATCGGAATCTGAAATCATGTATCCATGGATGATGACAACAGTTTGGTTTCAATTTCAAGCAACGGCGGTAGATGGCTAGGTGCTGCTCGAGTCGTTCCAAACCTTTCTATCTCAGAGGCAGTGAATTTGACAACAATTTTGAATCCTCCTGCTGTCTATGTTTGACACTTGCAAGAGCCTAATGAATCCACTATAGCTTGGCGGATATTTTACTAGATCTCTTGTCGTATACTACGCCACGATAACCCCTATCCACTATAGTACACATCAAAATCTTAGAATAGGGCAGAACGCTGCTTGTGAAGAGCCTAACACGTATTGAGATATTGTACTGGGGCAGCGACGTGACGAGTATGGTCATATGTGAGATTTCCAATCGCCCACCAATTCTCTCTGGCTAGACTTCCTCTCCTTCTCCCCTTCTTCTTCCCTCTCTAGCTTAGAAATCTTTCACCAATTGGACCGTATTCTATTTTTAAGCATTACTTGCAAACAGAAGTTCCTGATCTTCAGGCAAAGACCGACGAAAGGGGTGTTGATGTGTCTAACAACGCAGTATCACATCACCTTCTACCAGACCTTCAGCCTTAGGGAAGACTTTGGCCAAAAGCCGCCGCTTTATCATATCAATCCAGCCTATGAAATCTCGCGTTGCAACCAGATCTTTCCTGGCGATCCTGTGCCGCTGATACGTTGTCATGATGTTGTAGAAGGTGGACCCGAAGGCGAAGATATCGACATAAGGTGCGTGAGCCCGTTGGACTCGACCAGCATGATTCTCGTAGTAAAAATGTGGTTGCTGATTGTTCTTTGTTGTAAATATCCTCTTTTACCCTAGTTACTTGGTGGACTACGTGTTGTCAAGGAACAGGGCAAGATACGCAATCGCCATTTTATTTCTGGTATACATGTCATAGAC
The DNA here is from genome assembly GCA_911197225.1 of Penicillium salamii. Lineage (NCBI taxonomy): Eukaryota > Fungi > Ascomycota > Eurotiomycetes > Eurotiales > Aspergillaceae > Penicillium > Penicillium salamii. Next base: position 312,352 of record CAJVOY010000078.1, read on the forward strand.
AAGCACTGCGTCTTGGACGGCCGATGGAGCGTTCCAAGTTCACGTTGGGGGGTTTGTGGCCCGTAGTACTAACCAGTGGAGCATAAATCTACCTAGCACATTGTCAAATCTCCGGGCTTCAGTCACCTAGAACGAAGAAAAAATCAAATCTTTCATTGTAAAGATAAAAGATACGCCAGAACGGACGAGTGAGCACAAATCCGATCTACGTCCACAGCAAGGCCTGATAAATATGATGGGCGGATCATGCGTTGAAAGGCTGAACAAATGAAGAACAAGCAACGAACAAGAGTATTCTTCTGGAACATGGGATGCGAAAAGAAAGTTGAAGGGTGAGGTTGAGTCCATGGAAAATCCATCACAGACAACCATCTCCGTCTGTCACCAAGGGTTGTTTCCGCCGCCGGAACCTTGTAACACATTCTCTTGACTGAAAAATTTCATCGATGGGCTTCTATCGCTTCTTTGCAACAGGAGAAGGAATATCCAGGTTTGGCACATTATGAGCCATAGTGAAACCGATCAAGCAGCGAGTGAAGCCATCTTCCTGCCACACCTGCACATCCGGATTTAAAAAGCAGTGCCAGCAGCCAAGGATTGAAAGTCGGGCAACAAATGCACATGCTCCACATCGACTTGCTACGGAAAGCCGCTGATTGCCGCATGCCTTGCATGAGAAAGAGAGGGCTCTAACTCGCTTCCACGAAAAGAAGCCAACACAAGCACAAGGGTAAATGTCTAGCATCAGCTTTTGACTCGCAAGGGAATTTGACTGTCGCACTTGAATTGAGTAGGTGAAGTGAAACACGACACGGTTATCCTCGTCCAGAGATGGGGAGATTAAGAGCCTCCAAGGGTCGGACTCGGCGACCCCGGGCATTCCTTGAGCTGACCAGGGGCAGAAGTGCCACTCGCTGATATGCTTCTTGATGGTTGTCCCCATGATGTTAATATCCGGGGTACTCTGAAGTTGGCCGGAAATTTTGGCTATGCGCCTGGGTGAGAATCTGATGCATCGACAGAGAATAATGACGCCCGGCCATCTGCAAATCATCGAATTGGGGGAATCTCCGTCTTCAAATTCGCCCCTCGGGTGTAGTTTCAGACACTTTTGACAGTATTTCCAGCCTGTGGATCCTGGGGATTCAAGTCTGACCAGAAGCTTGGCTCTCTCGGTGTGGCCCTGGCCCGGCCGAAGGTGCGAACGAGGGGGTGGAAATATCAGTGTAGCGTCACTTAGCACATCCGAAAGGTCATAGTAAAACTTCCTGCAGGTGAGGGCTAAACAAGCTCGTGAGGAGGGCGAAAGGTAGCTCGCAATCTCGCGTTCGAGTTCCAAGGGAAGGCGGAGGATTGCTCTGCGTGGGAGTACGAGCGTTGTCAACTCTTGCGAGGAACTGTCGACTGGCTTGGAAGTTCGGCTCCTTGACTTGAAGATTGATCGTACATACAGCAGGGCCGCTTTGATGGCGATGCCAGCCCTGGCAAAGAGACTTTTCTCGGCCATTCTGTTGAAGGTTAGGGCTGAAGCCCCAAAGATTGAAAGATAGTTGTAGGACTTGTGAAGCGGTGAGGTTGAAGAGAGAGGAGGAATGAAGAGTGAAGGAGAATTAAAATGGCATGGAAGAGGCGCATTGGGTGTGGGTACACGAGACTTGACTCGCATCGACGTGAGGTGTGAGAAGTAGACAATGTGTAGGTATTTAATACGTCCGAAAAACTCACCCACTTATTACTCCCAGCAACGCCTCCAATTTTTCTTCCCACTCTTAGAAGAAACCGTGGGGAAGAGCTTGATTCAATTCATTTTGGGTCTCTTGGACACTCCGGCTAGCTACAGGTGGGATAAACATTGAGAGGAGGGTATGGGATTTTCCAAACGTGTTTCAACTCTTCCAGTATGCTTTAAAGGGCCAGAGGTAATTTGGCCATGGATGAAGCAGGGCCATAGCATATGGCAATCCTCATGACACCATGAAAAGAGGGATTTGAAGGGTGCTGGTTGCCTGCCTGAGCGATTGCAGTGCCAACACTACATAATATGAGGATTACGGTGATTCAAATCCAGAGCATATCTACGTAACTAGCATATCTACGTAACTAAGGAAATAAATGAACGTTCATATTTGAGGTAGATACCATGGTTTCCTAATCGAGGAGGTGGGTCTCCAACGCCGATATCACATGATCATAGTACTACTGAGAGGGCGCACTTTGCTCCACAAAAAAAGCACCGATCCCTAGTTGCCTATTCGTCGTCAAATCGCCCCTTACACTCTCCGAGCTGCGTATCACCCCCTGACCTTCGTAGGATAGGAAAATTCCGGTAAACTCTCCGAATTCTATCCACCGACGGCGGGCAACGAATACTCGATGAAAATACAGGGAGATCAACGAATTTTGCGAACACTTGGATTGGTGGTCTGGCTAGAAATAAATGAGGGGGGATCGAGGTTCTTGGAAAGGCCTTCGGCGGTATGTAAGGGCAGAAAACTTCCCATCAACTACACTGGTCCATACCGCCCTTGGTTCTGCCAGCTCCTCAAGATACTCCGAGCTCCGAGCTCTTCGCAAGGTTGTGTGAGAATCGACATATCAATCGATTGATGCTTATGGACGAAAAGGTGAAATATGTACCCGCACTTTAGAAACTGAACAGGCCACTGCGAGCCTTTCCATATGGATACACAACCAATGCAGAAATGAACAAGCCAATCGTAATCCCAATCGCAACCTGAATCATACCAAATCCCAAACTGAAAACAGAGCTGCTAGACTGCAGCCCAGCTCCAGGCGAGCTGCTCGCTGAACCGTGGGACGATACATTTTGACGGATCTCATCTGCGGATTGGACACCCGATATCAATGAGCCTGTTGCAGCAAGTCCGGATGGAACAAGAATGAATATACCTGGCAGGATAGCGGTTGCGGCGTGTCCGTGCCAAAGACGGCTGTATAAGTTCCCCATGATTCCGATGGTGAATGCGCCCACAGTGTTCGCGACTTGCGAATTTGATCCCAACTTTTTTGTACTGAAATAATTGCTGATGTACCCAGCTAAGGCAATGATGCTCATGGGTGGTAGCTGTTTCCACTTCCCTTGGTTGATTATCAGAAGCCAGACGGTCATGATTGCAACGAAGGGGAATCGTTGGACATAGGGGTTTTGGAACGCCCCATTTTTAGGACAGGAGGTATCAGAGACAGCGCCGTTGTCCATCAAGCCATATATGGTTGTTCCGACTGTGATTCCGTAACCAATAAACAGGGAGAATAGGAGAGCGTAGACCATCCGAATCGAACCCGCGATGATTTGGTGCGATTGCAGCTCCAGGCTACTGCAGAGGACCAGAAACCCGGGAAGAATTAATGCAATAGAGGCTTGAGCGATAGCCGAAAAACAGAAGAGATATTCCCTCTTGCCATCCACTATTGTTAGTGGAATACTGCCAAAGCCTCGCGCAAGAAATGATGTGACCACAGTCGATGTCACCTCAAACACATTCGAATATAACACCGAGCGAGGTGCCGCTACATGCTGCATCAACCCAACTAGGATTCCATTGAGGAAGATAATGGGCATGTCAATTGGTCGAGCATTGAAGGCAAAAGGGCCCACGGTGGCAGTGGCGAGACCGTATACCAGAACAACGATCCATTTGGGAAACCGAGGCTTTTTCTTCATGATGAGATCCAGTTCCTGGACTGCTTCTTCAATGCCCATCACGTCATGGATCACGTTTTTATACACCAGGTGAGTGTCAGATAAACGAGCGAGATCTACTCCTTGGGCGACGCGAACCAGTTTCACCTCTGTCGTACGGGTCGACGGATCATCGAACGACATCACCATGCAGCCTGGCAGGTACAAGTACTGGCTGTCGACTTCGAGCACTTTCGCAGTCATCTGCATGTATTCCTCCAATCTGTGTGTGGGAGCACCAAAGGACATTAACGCCCTGCACAGCTGCATGATGTATCGCTGCCGACAGATGATCTCGGCAATATGAACTGTCACCCGGATTTCGTCCTCGAGCCGAACGTTGCGACCTCCACCTGCCCCTCTCCCTCCACTTTGTGTTTCACCGCTGGTCTCCTGTCCACGACGCTTTGAGGCAACAGAGAGCACTTCATTCGAAACTGGGGTACTTGCGCCACTGAAGGTGCCAGGGCCTCCCCCAATCAGGGTGGAGTTGGATGTGTTCTGGTTCTTCTTGTACCATTTGGGTTTTCCTTTTCGTGGTGTCGTTACTCCTGTGCTTTCTCCCGACGGCGCGTTGGTTGACGAACTAGTGGATTCAACTGATGAGCTAGTGGACGATTGGGATTTGTCTTCGGCTCCAGGTTGCTGACCACCGTTGAGTTTAATCAACTGCGAGAGGATACCACCACCCCCAGACCGATACCTGAGACTTGCGTCCAGTCCGGTCTCATTTTCCTCTTCTTTGAATTCATTGTCGGGGTGGGGATATGGCTTGCCTCGACCTTTGCGGCGCTTTTGTGAATGATCCTGGGTCAGATCTCGAACCAGACGATGAGCCTCGGAGCTGCTGTGTATCTGATCACGTTTCTTTTCTTCGGAGGTTTTGTGTTTATTGTCCGTCATATCGGAAAGGGCGCCTTCACCTCCCGTGGCCCAATCTGCATGGTACTTTCCCACTGACAAGTCGTCTCCTTCCGATTGTGGGCGACCTAAGCGATCGCCAAAATCCGACGCTCTTTGCTTCCAGTTTTGCGTCACATTTCGCCATCTTGCCATCGTGCTTCGGTGCTCGGAACTCGGGGCTTTCTTTTCGTCGTCCTTTTTCTGGGTGTGGTCTATCGCCTCGATGCCTGGAACACCCATAGTTTGTCCGGGATCTGGCTCGCGATCTTTTAACGGGGTATCCGTGATGTCTGCAGACTCGTGGGCATAAGGTGTTGTCGGTCGATGAGGTTCGCCTTGACGTTGTGAGTGCTCCCATTCTTCCCGAAGGCCCTCCCTGGGCTGGTCATGTTGAGCACTCTGCGCGAAACCCAGATTGGATCGAAATCGAACCCGAGGTGGGCTATGCTCTTCATGTGGGGTGCTGGCCTGGGGCGCATCCTGCCAATTTTCGGATGATGTTGTGTTGTCTGGATCCGAACAGTCATTGAAGGAGCTGATGGATGAGGCTTCCGACATAGAGACGATGTCGAATTCACTTATTTGCTGACATGGACCTTCGTCTCGCTCTAGAAGTAAATTCACTCAGAACTCGAAGCGGCTGACCGTTTTCTGCTTCTATCGATATAGCTCACAGTTCGTTCCACATTGCGTCGCAGCCCTAGCTTGGGCTCCGAGTAGCGCGATGATGAGCTCACCAAGACGTGACTGCACAAGTGGGGTTTCACCACTACAGTCCGCGATTAGACAAGGATCTATTTCCTAAAGCCTCATGGTCCCACTATTCCGCGGAATCGAAATCCTATTTTGCCGGCGCAAAATGGCCCCGAAGAAATGACAATTTGCCATATCGGAGATACATCCCTCCCGTGTGTCGGTCTCGGCCTTACCGCCACACGACGGATACAGGATCCCATTAGATAAAAACCTCGGTTGTCGCCAACACAGTCAGGGTGTTCGTCTTGGCCTGGATGGCCGCGATCACAACAATGTGCAAAGATCCGCACATCTACCTCCAGGGAAGTCAAAATTCGTGGTTATGGGATTCGAACTTGCTTTCAGCCACGACTTTAATCCCTGATTGACGGTCGTGTCTTCGGAAGTCCTAGGCGGCTCGGCATTGGTCCTTTACATAACTGTTCGATCCCCTGGTACCTGCCCGACAGCGGAGAGCTCGAGAGTGTTGAGCGCTTCGGGGATTAGTGGGTTCAATAGCCCTTGAGGAGAGAGCGTGCCTGAATCATTAAGGCCAGGGCCGTCTGAAGGGAGCGGGCTGCCTGGAGGAGGCGGGCTGTTTGGAGGGGGCTGATCGCCAGGAGGCCGGGGGTCATCGGAGGATTCATCGTCGTTATCCATGGCCGCGCTTAACTGTTCTACCAAACGGTGAACTTGATTTGAACCTCTGACGGCGTCGGGTTCTCTTTCCGGAGTTGCCTTCTGACCAAAATAGCTTTTGCTGATCAGTCGCAGTTTCAGCACCTTTTTGTTGACCCTCTTTTCGAGAAGCCACACGCGTTCTAAGAATCCGATTTTATAGATCGGATCCAACCAGTCGCCGATAAGCAGTCTGGTTTCATACCGGAACTCGGTCAGCAGCTTCTCTTCACCATGGTCACCACTTGCGATGGCAACATCCTCGTCAGGTAGGGCTTCTCTTTGAGTAGCTTGTCCTCGCGCACAAGCAAAATCATCTCTTTGCTTTTTTAGTTCTCTCGCCGCTATTTCAAGTCGTTCACGCTCTCGATCGGTGAGCCTGATTTGCCTTCCCTCACGAGGGTCAATGAGCGGCTGTAAATCGGTGCTCTCAAATACGACACCTGAGCATTATCAGGCTAGCGGATCAATTCTTGAGGACGATACTTGAAGGGCTCTCAAGGTATGCCGTATGGTATACTACCTAACATCCAGCTTGGAAGGTCCATATCAGCGAAGTTGAAATTCCCATCATCCATCTGACCGGACAGATCAGCACGATTGAACAAAGGCAAACACATAATTCAAGCTTACCATGAAATCCCAATCGTTACCCATATCAGGGAATGCGGTTCCAGAGACAGCCTCGATGGAGCCTGGCACTTTTCCCTTCTGGCCCTTCGCCGCAATACCCTCGAGAATCGACAAGCATTTTTCTTCGGCATCTTCAGCAGCTTGGACCATCCGCTTCGGGATCTCCTCCCTCGCTACCCCTTGCATCAAGGCATCAAGCTGAGTGGACACAAGCGACATGAAAAGATAGCCCTTGATGTTAGTTTCTCCGACTTCAATACATCTTAGGCTCAACGTTTTAGCGTCTTGGATCACAGACATCAAGTCAGGTCTTAGGCAGACAGGCCCAAGACCCTCTTCTTCCAAGACCTGATTTCTTAACTCCACTGCTATGAGAAAGCTGCAATGCATCGGCGCTGTTCGAAAGAAACCTGACCCGCACCTGGTCAGTCGCTGAAAGTCGATTTGGTGCGAAAGTATGCTCTGATCCAAGGATGATTCAGAGTTTGGACTGGGTGGTTTAGAAGCGCTGTTGAATATTTTCGCCGCAGTGTCGACCACAACATTCCTGGAGAAGGCATATATCGTTTCGAGAAATGACGGCCCGAAAAATGGAATGTGCACTGAAATAAGGTAGCGACGAACAACAAAGTCAAGCATAATGATTTCAAATTCGGTAGGTGCGAGGCCATAGAGCTGAATGGATCGACGCATCTCCTTGTATGCGACTCTGAGCCTCGCATCGAGTCGAAGGGCCTCTTCGTATGAGCTTTGGCAGGTAACATCATTCAAAAATTTGGCTATTGCTAGTCGAATTGGGAACGTCTTCCGCAAAGCGATCGCGATCGATGTGGATGTCAATTGATCCTCTGGTTGTTGAATGAAGTCTTCAACAGAGATCGCGTCGTCATCAAAGTTTCCGGGTGGCTGCGTATCGAACTCTTCTGTGGAAATGAGCGGAGAACCGCCGGACTCCATACTTGATTGGAGGCAAACCTCCAGAATTGTGTTCCACAACCTCCGGTGCATTTCTGATGCAAATCTTGACATGTTTGGTATCTGGACAGGATCTCTGTGCAGTCCCATGTAGACAGCAGTTCGAACCAATGCGCCTGATGCAACCCAAATCATCGCTCCGTCTACGTTCAACAGTTCCCTGGCCACAAGGAGAAGAATTTGTGCTTGCAAGAAGGGTATTCCAAGTCGTGCTTTGGTTTCGGGCTCAGAGATCCAGGTTTGAGCTTCGTGTATGAAATGAATCGCTGATGGGCGCAGCGATAGTTCATCGTCATAAGTCGTGGATCCGATAGCAAGCACCAATTTCAACTGGACTAAGAAAATGGGATCAAGTCGCGGTTCAGAACTCCATATTGCCTCATAGTCTCTCTTGAATGAGGGCACATGTAACACTCTGTATACTTTCTCGAAGGTTCGAAGATAGCAGTCCAAAAGTGCGTCACATAAAGTCTTAGGGGGCAAATCCCGGGTGATTGGTACGGGCCATTGTGGTGTACGCTGAGCTTTAATTTTGCGTCCGAGATGCTTGCACTTCTGTAATCCTACAAGGGCCTTTGAGCCCTCTTCCATCAAGTGTGGCTCTATCGATACCACGATGTCACGAAACTAGGTCCTTGGGTTAGTCAAGATTGAGAAGAGTGAAGGTTGCGGAATAATCACCAGCGACATGCTGCTTATCCAGTGGCTTTGACCAAAGAATCTTCTTTTGTGAAAAAAGCTGCGTCTAATCGTTTGACCTTGGTTTGAGGAATGGCTTTCATTCTGGATCTGGAACGTCCCGGCCAAGTGAGAATGTACAGTCTCGAAGTCAGAAACAGGAGTTGGGACAGAAGACTCCAAAGGGCTCCTTTCTGACCGATTCAGCTGGGCTTCAAGCTGTCGTATCTTGGTCCTTAGCCTCTCGACCTCTTGCGCGGAAGATTGACTGGCCGGAGTCGGAGGCGTTGAGCCATTAGGTACCGTTTGCGAAGCTCCGCTAGAGATCGTAGGTCTGGTCTCAGTAGGAGAACTCCCAAAGTTGATCAAACTTTCATGCGGTGGTTGAGACGGGTGGCTAGATCCCGACTGTGATGATTGCCTTGCATTCCGCCCGCTGCGCTGCTGTCGCGGCGATTGGGGTGCTTGGTAGACACACTTTCCATTCTTGATCCGGACACAGTTACTACAAGGGTCTTCTCTGTTGCACCTGATTTTCCGTTGACGACAAAGAGAACAAGATCTGTGTTCTCGTTAGAGTCCGCCAAAACATCGGGGATACTCAGACTCACACGGGCGGCCTTCTGCGCCGAGGGTTCGTTCCGTAAGCCGTCACCGTGCCCGAAGTAACTGTTGTCGAATCCATCACTTTTCTTATTTTGAATAATCAATCTTCCGGTTTGAGTCTTTTTTTCAGGGGAAATCGCCCCCATGTGCGTAAGGTCGTGAGATTCGGAGTTAACTGCGCCGGAGCTGCACTATTGGTCCGTCTCGTCTGCAATTTTCCGTCTCCGATGCCGTTCCGCTAGTATACAATGATGTTTGGGGGGATTTATAAAAGCAAGAGGATGCTAGATGATCTGATAAACCAGAATCATTACATTCTAACGTTCTTTTGGATTGAGGTGCTCTCCAAGGTTCTTTTTTTTTTTGGAAGTTGGTCTTTTTCTAAAGTTTCGAACTTTGCGAATTCTTCAATATATATCCCGCCATGAATCAACCAGAGTCTGGAAGATTCACCCCCGAGAAATTTACAGATGACACAATTCCTCCCATTGAAGCCATCAGTGACAAAGTCAACGACTTCGAAAAGGCTCCCGATGGTGGCCTCCGAGCGTGGCTCACCACAGCTGGGACTGCTTTCACCTTCTTCGCAGCCCTAGGGTTCGCGAACTCTTTCGGCGTTTTCCAGGAATACTATCTATCCCACCAGCTGAAAGGTCAGCCAGCGGACAAAGTCGCATGGATTGGATCCTTATCAACCTTCCTTCAGCTCGCAGCTGGAGCTGTGGGCGGACCATTGTTTGATCGATATGGGGCCTGGGTGTGCATTTCATCAATCAATCTTGGAAAGAGAACATCATTCTAACCTTGAGTTACTTAGGTTATTCGACCCGCAGCTGTGCTTTATGTGTTCGCTCTCATGATGACAAGTCTATGTGAACAATATTGGCAGTTTACGCTCGCACAAGGTGTTCTACTGGGCATCTCGATGGGCTTCTTGCAATTCCCCTCGATGGCTGCCGTGATGCAGTATTTTGATAAAAACATTGCGGCGGCTCTAGGTGCAGCTGTCGCTGGATCATCCATTGGTGGGGTTGTCATCCCGATTGCTCTCTCAAAGATGCTTAATAGCACATCACTTGGGTTTGGGTGGTCTGTACGAATCATTGGATTTGTTGTCACTCCACTCTTGGCTTTCTCTTGCCTAACAGTGAAAGCGCGGCTGCCACCCCGAAAGACGTCCTTCTACATTCTGTCGGCCTTTACCAAGATGGACTTCTGTCTGCTTGTAGCGGCGATGTTCTTCATGTTCTTTGGGTTTTTCACACCTCTGTTCTACATGCCGACATACGCAGTGACCCGGGGAATGGACGCAACTCTCGCTTCTTACTTGCTAGCGATCCTCAACGCAGCTTCAACTTTTGGTCGAGTTATTCCCGGAGTTTTGGCGGACAAGTTTGGCCGATTGAATGTTTTGTCAACGGGTGGTATCATCACTGGAATCATAATATTCTGCATGAACAAGCCCGAATCAAACCCAGCTTTGATTGTGTACTCGATCATTTTCGGATTTTGGTCTGGTACAATCATCTCCGGCGCAACGGCAGCTCTCTCGATCTTGATCCCGGATCCCAGGACCACCGGCACATACCTAGGAATGGCATTGGGGGTTTCCTCGATGGCTGCATTGATAGGACCACCCGTGAATGGTGTTCTTGTCACCAAGTACAATGGGTTTTTTGAGGTTTCCTTATTGAGCGGCGCGACGTGCACTTTTGGGGGCCTCCTTGCGCTAGCAATCAAAACGCAGAAACCCGAAGGCCTTTTGGGGCGAGTATGATGATTTTCCGGCCCTGTTTCCGGCCCTGGGGTGGGATAAAGGCACGCATTACTCGCCCTTTTGGATGCGTGGATGTATAGCATTCGACTTTGCATCGCATGACAACCTTGCAAGAATATTGTTTAATGGTACGAGTAGATCTCACTTTGACACATGCCATAAATACACATGATGTTCTCCACTCTGCATATTCACAAATACAAAATCAATCCTAATGTACGATACAAAGATCCAGAACACGCTCCCCTTGTGACGTCAAGGCAATTTCAAGGAACTACGAGTATGCAGGACAACGTGTTCCAAGGCCCGACAGAAATACAGAGAGCCGTCAAAACAGTAATCCCGATGGGAAAGGGCTAAAACAGGATCAAAAACATGCCCTTCTTCGTCTCCTAGGTATCAGTGGCATGCGAGCGACGGGTGCTTAGACAACAGGGTCATTCTGACCCAACGCAAGGGATGATTCGGCACGCGCAAAGAACACCGACGTTCAGCCGATAACCATTATAGACACTCGCATCGGGAAGCTCTATAGAGCCTAGAACCTTTGATGATGGTAGGAGGTAGTGTCAAAATAGTAGAACAGAACAAATCGTTCCTATGAACCTTTAGAAATGGAGGAAATGCCTGATTGTGCTAATTCGCTCATGACTAGATAATTTTCTCTCAATAGCTATAATTTCGAAACAAGACCTCTCATTATTAAATCAACAGTAGAACATCAATATATATGACATAATTTCGAAGTTGGTCTCATAATGGCTTGTGAGGCTATCCGCGTCTGTTGAGATTTTGGTATTATCCGTGACATTATTTGATGGTCCGAAACGGCCTCTGCCATCAGATTTAGAGGGAGTTGATTGAAAACACCACTAATACGACCCGAAAGCTTTGTTTTCTACAATGTGAGGTTTTTCCGAAATGGCTTAATACCCGAAATCATCATCTGCGCCAAAAGCGAATGAATGCATGTCTTTCGGCGGGTGATCACATACTACTCAGTCTAAAAGCTGGTCAACCATCGTGCCAGACCAAGGAAATAATTGCGGCAACAAGTTTCGTTATCTACCAGAATCCGGTGCAATCTATAGATACAGTATTCTGTTGTGTGGGAGTAAAACCGCCACCTAGTTTGGAATTAAGGACGCATACAATGTTCCGACTTGAGATCCCGGATCTTGCAAGGGGTAGGGATTTGAGCCACGGTCTCTCCTGGCGACCCACTCAGGATGCCCGGTCGGCGGGGGAGTACATTCCAGTCATGGATTGTTTTTGTCTGTCCATACCAAGTCGGCCCGCATGGTAACTGTCGGACAGCCTGACGTCTGTTTGGAAGTTATTCTTAATACCCATGCCTCGAACCTTCTTTGGAAATCTTGTCTATCTTCTTTGAGGTTGAAGTTGAGAAAGAGGATAATCATGCGGGGCTTTACTTCTTGGGCTGCTGTGGCAGCTACTGTGAATGTTGTATCAGGTCACGCCGTGCCTCTTCACTCGATTCGTGCATCTGCGCTGGCATCGAAGGCGTTGCACGCATCACACGGCCTGCCCTCGGCGGTCGATGAAGCTCCTTCCGAAGAGGACTTCCCATTTGACTGGGATCTTGCGTCCTCGTTGGCAGGTCTCACTGGCCCACCACCCACCGCTACAGTCCACGAATATGCGACAGGTTTACCCCAGTCGTTCACAAAAGATTCTCCTGATTTGGGATCATGGACGACGCCGAGCTTGGACTGGTCATCAGAGCTTGAGCCCACAAGGACGCCAGCTAGCCATAGCTCTACCATTAATGCTCGGCCAACACCAAAACCATCGAGCTCGTCAACCGAAAACAGTCAAGACTCAATGGGTGACAGTGAAAAATCCCCACTGCCAAGTTCTTCGTGTGTACTTGTCAACTGCTGATAAACTGCATGTGTGCTGACCCTGAAATCTAGGGCGATACTGAATGAGAGCCACTCGCCTGCCACAAAAACGTGTGCCAAACCAGCAAGCAGATCAGATGGTCCCTATTGGTTCGATCAACAAGACCACAATCAGCATGGTGCTGGCTTTGCACCCTACGCGAAGACAGGTCAATATCCTGTTTACCGCAACGCAATGGATTACTCGGTGGTCAACGACGGTACTGGAGACCAGACGACGAGGCTGCAACAGGCGATCGATGACGATGGTGCTGGCGGTTCTCGTAAGGGGCAAGGTGTAGCACGTTACCCGGCCCAGGTTTATCTGCCAGGTGGTGTATACCAGCTCGGGAGCACCCTCGATCTGACAGTTGGAACCATTATTGTCGGTGACCCGTTGAACCCACCCGTCCTCAAGGCTGCGAAGGGATTCAATGGTGATTACCTCGTGATGGGATACGACTCACACGCGGGTCAGCCGGAAACATCCTTCGCCATTGTGATGAAGAACATCATTCTTGACACCACGGCTTTAGACCCAAGCCGCAAGATCGGTGCACTCCAGTGGGGTGTCGCCCAAGGGTCGGGACTGACAAACTTGAGAATCCGCATGCCTACTGATTCCGTCGGACACGTTGGTATCGACATCAAGGCTGGCTCGACCATCGCGGTCACGGACGTGGTAAGTGCTTCCAGTATCCGAGGACGAAAGGAAGGCATCTAACATGGCACTGAAGGACATCACTGGTGGTGCTATTGGAATTAGAAACTCGAACCAACAGGTCAACTTCAAGAACGTCTCGTTCAAATCTTGTGGCACTGGTTTCAATGCTGCAGGCGGTTGGACAGTTCTCCTCCAGCATGCCACCTTCGAAGGCTGTGGAACCGGTATTGATATGACCAGTAACGCCCTCGGTAGCATGGTACTATTGGACTCTATTGCTGTCAACACAGGGCCTGTCGTTCGATTCCATGATTCGTCAAAGGATCAAGGTAGCCAGAACAGTCAGTTTCTTATCCAGAATCTGCAGCATGACACCGCCAATGCCATCGCCGTTGATACCGATGGCAAGGTGGTACTTGCTGCCACCCCACACGTCAACACATGGGTTTGGGGAACTGTTGTGCCCGAGAGATACGAGACTGGTGCAAGCTGGGATACTAAGCGCCCGGAGCCTTTGCTTGTCGATGATAAGTATTTCATCAAGGCACAGCCCACGTACCAGGACTTCACCAAAGAAGACATTGTTAATGTCAAGCTGGTGTCTGCCCACAAAGTCAATGGAGACGGTCAGACCGATGATACTGAGAGTCTGAACGCCATCCTCGCCGCGAACGCCGATTCTTGCAAAGTGACCTACATCCCCCACGGTGTCTATCGGGTCTCAGACACTATCTTTGTGCCTGTTGGAACGCGCATTGTCGGAGAGGCTTGGTCTGTTATCTCAGGATACGGCTCCAAGTTCAAGAACTCTGACCAGCCAAGACCAGTTGTTCAACTTGGTAAGCCAGGTGATGTGGGTCTGATTGAGATTCAGGATATGCGTTTCTCAGTTGGTGAGATCCTTCCCGGGGCCAAGATTATCGAGATCAATGCTGCTGGCAGTCAGCCTGGCGACGTCGGTATGTGGAATACGATGGCGCTGGTTGGTGGTACCGCGGACACCAGTATCGCGACTACCTGTACTTCGCAAGATCCCAAGAACTGCATGGCAGCCTTCATGGTCATGCATCTTACCGAGAGCTCCTCTGCATACATTGAGAACTTCTGGGGATGGACGGCAGATCACAACCTGGATAGCCAGTCCCTCCTCACCATCATCTCCACTGGACGTGGTATTCTCGTCGAAGCCACCAAGGGCACATGGTTGACCGGTACTGGTTCCGAGCATCACTGGCTGTACAACTACAACTTCCACAATGCTCAGAATGTATTCGCAGGTCTGCTCCAAACAGAGTCCCCCTATATGCAGGGTAAGGGTGAGTACCAGGCCGCCCCAGCGCCCTGGACCGCCCTCGCTCAATACGGCGACCCTGATTTCTCGTGGTGTGGAGCCGACGACCAGAAGTGTCGTAGTGCCCTTGCTACCAACATCGACGGTGGATCCAACCTCGCCCTTTACAACTCCGCCGCTTGGGCCTTCTTCGACGGGTCTTGGAACGGCCTGTACAATGAGCCCTGTGAAGGGGAGTGTCAGTCCAACATGATGCGGGTGACAAATGACCCGGTCAACCTTGTGTGGTACTCTATTAGTACCCGGAAAACGGACGTCATGGTACTAGATGGGAAGACCAACCCCCGCGAGGCGAACCACCAAGGCGGGTGGGAAGGTATCATCCAGGTTTATGGAGAGTTCACGGCTTGATTTCATGTTGTTATTTGCATCATCATTTGGACATAACCATCACGAAGTATAGATATCAGAGTAGTCAATAATGACATAGTTTATGAACTAGCTTGACTGTACTCCGTCTGTATATGATGCACCCTATGTAGGTGAAGTACTACTTACTCCGTAGAGCAGGAACGGGGATCTATGCCATGACATCATATTACCCAATGTTTCTTTTTTTATCGCCACAGCACGTGACTCTTGCACGTGACTCCTGTCTGAGGCTCTGATCCGAGGTCCTCCGGTGTGCATCGCCCCCGGCAATTGACTGTTCAGCCAATCATCGAAAGGATTGGTAAAGGGTAATGTCGCTGCCTCAAGTATCACATTCGAAACTTCTAACGCGTCATCAGAAGTCTTGGCTATTATACCACAAACAAGTGCAGCGTCGAGAGTTCACAAAAATTCCCAGGCCTGGCTCCATGTCTCTAATGACGCGTGCCGAGAATGGTCAATTTGGCAAAGAGGTTGACCCTTCAAATCGGAGACTGTGTCATCCACCACTCACGTCACACACGGAGAGCTGATCTGTGGATAGTTTCCCCAGTGGACACTGAACAATACCCTCAGGGGGTCCAATTTCGCTCAGTGAACTGCCGGTGTTTCCGGTACATCTCGAGTTGGGGCGGTCAGGGCATACTGTAGAAGGGGGTTGCTAAATTTATGGAAGGCTGTGCAACATGCTTCATACACGCAAACGCACTCAAGCTCATGCAAGTACCTGCACCCTTAGATCTTGCAGGGGTCTTTACGTTTTACCCGGGGAAAGGGCCACGACGCAAATTCAGCCCCCAATGCTGCGCCCTCATTGCGAAGTGGGGCCACAGATGACGATTCATTGTTCCAACCCGCATGGCGGGCCATTCACACCGTCTTCTGCCGTGGGACTGGACCCCCCTATCCCTAGGCGGACCCTTTGATCGACATACGTATTTCGTCTTCACAAGGCTGAGGTCATGTCGCCACTGGTTGTCGGGTGCCTAACAACGGGAGGCGCAATTAAACTCCGATGTTACTATCTATAGGGGGGAAAATTCTGGTGAACCAGAAGATATAAGGAGTGGTTCGCCCCGGATCCTAACTTCCATTCTCAGATCCATCCATCTTCAAACCTATCCGAAGTACTCTATCAATAACCAAAGCAAAACTACTTCACTTTATCACCCTCACCACTCTAAATCACCAAAATGAAGTTCACTCTCGTCACCTCCGCCCTCTTCCTGGCTACCGCTGCCATGGCCGCCCCCGATGGTCTTGACGTAAACTCTATCGTTTCTGAGGCAGAGGGTATCGCCTCAACCGCAGTCAACGGCGGTGAATCTATCGGCTCCGACGTCGCCGACAAGGCCACCTCCATCTACGAAGCTGCCAGCACCGGCGGCGCTGCCGCCGTTTCATCCCTCCGCAGCGACGCCTCAGAGGCTGCTTCCACCCTCACCGGCGATGCCGCTTCCGCCGTCTCTTCCATCACCAGCAAGGCTGACTCCATTGCCTCTGAGGCTACCAGCCGTGGCGATTCCATTGCTTCCGAGGCCAGCAGCCGTGCTGCTACCTGGGCCTCTGCCCAGACCACTCTGACCGACTCTGCTGGCTCTGCCACTGCCACTCAGTCCACCACCCTCACCAGCCAGATCACTGGAACCAACACTGGCTCCGCTTCTGCCTCCGCTTCTGGCTCTGCCAGCACCACTGACAACGGTGCCTTCGCTCGCCCCACTGCCGTTGGTGCCGCCGCCGCCGGTATGGCCGGTGTCCTCGGTATCATGGCTGCCCTGTAAAGGGTTGATAATACCTAGACCATGATCTGGATACGATGTCGGAAATGATGTCGAATATCCCTCCCTTTCACGACTTTCCTTAAAAACTTTGTCCATATCCCTATTGCATCTTGGAAAAGAGGCCTAATGCCGGCGTTTGAAAGTGTATATATACCTATCACGTACATTTTCGTACGATCCAATTGACATTGCATTCGATTGAAATACTTTTAAATACTGGCCCAATAATTCAAAATCTGTCATATCGTACTCCGTACTCCGTAAGGGTTCACTTGCTTGCTTCAATTTGAACAAAATCCGCCCACCGGCGTTGCAGCCGTCTCTAGGGTATGACCTAGTCGCTTTTATCTGGGGTCAATTCAACCTGGTGACCGGGTTGCGAGCTTGACAACAGAATGTTGGCTGTGCTACCAGACTCGGCAGAAGCACTCTCATCAATGGTCATTTGTGGCCCAGTATACCATCGTCGCGCAAAGAGGAAATAATATCCCATGCAACCCACCCAGACAAAACCGTTGATAACCACAGTGTAGTTCATGGTAGATGCTATATTGAGAAAGCCTTCAGTGTTGTGCCCAGGTGATAGTCAGGGGTTGAGGGAACCTTGCAACGTACGAGTGGGATTTGGTCCTTCGGTGGGAAACATGGATAGCACAACTCCAAACATGAGGTATATAACAGCAATACTAGAAATAGACTTGCTCAGTATTCCAGTATAGAACTCGCCTGGCTGGAACCGATCATGACCCCAGACCAACCGGCAGAAGATAGGGGTTCCCCATGAGAGGTAATTGCTCGCGACGAACAATGAAAAAAGAGCGTTAGCAGCGGCGGAGTCGATTAGACACAACAAGCCAAGTATGATGCATGCAATGACTATTCCACATATCATACGCACTGGCTGGTATCGGACTCGCTTACTGATGTGAGAGAAGAACCCGGAAAAAGGAAGTGCGCCATCGCGGGAGAATGCCCACGCCTGGCGAGATGCGGCAAGGGTGAGACCGAGGCCATTCAGAAACTGAACGAGGCACATCACAGCCATGAAGGCCAATGCACCCTCTCTTCCAAGTGCATCATAATATATCTGAGCCATTGGCTGACCAAATTTGGTATTGATAGTGTTGCTGACATCGGGATCCATTGTGGACGCAATGACGGACAAGACCACGAAGCCCAGCAGAAATGCCGAGCTGGCTGTTCCGATAATTCCAATAGGGACGGCCCTAGCTGCATGCAAAGCCTCTTCGCTCATATGCACGCATGAGTCAAATGATGCAATAGACCAAATTGGAGCCAGCCAAGCGAGCATGAATACCCATCCGATCGGCCAAGTTGTCTCATTATCGATGTGACTGTACACGAAGCGGCCCGAGTTGAGTGAGGCTCCTCGCGTCACCTTGCCGACTGGAAGTGCAATCACTATTGCTACCATGAGGGCAACGTTCAGGTACAGGGAAAGGCTCTGGACTCTGGGCATCATGCGACCGCCCATCGATGCACATAGTCCATGTAAGCATATTAGCCCAACAAACACGGCATAGAGTACGCCATTGGAGGTAGACCAGTCGTCTGATCGTGATATAGATACACAAGACAGGATCATAAGCGCCAGTGTATCTATGCTGTAGTTAGTATTGCCTTGAGGTCTCTACCCTGTCAGGCACGTGAACTTACAGTCCACCGAACATATGCCGCCAAGCAGGCCTAGGGTGTTGCTATACCCGACCAAAAAGCTAAGTGGCCTCTTCCATTTCTCCCCAGCAAGATAATGGGTCCACCAGTAAAGGCCCCCGGCAGTGGGCATTGCAGATGCCAGATCGGCCTAGATGTACGAGCAGAGATGAGCATAAAGATCCCAATCTCACACATTGGATCGTACCATCGCCAACGCAACCAACACGATAAATATACCTGCAACAAACCATCCCTACACGGCACAAGTCAGCAAACCGCACAACCTTGGAACATTAGCCACGGGGTCGCATACCCAAACCATTCCAACCGGGCCCGCTGGGAGTGAGAACGAGAGCGTTGACGCGATCGAAGGCACCAAGCCCATGATGCTGAACGCGACCGCAAATACTTGACGCGTGGAATACTGTCGCCGCAACTCCTGCTTATACCCCATACGAGCTGGAGAGCCATTAACAAGAGCCTCCTCATGAGTCCGATCGCATCTCACCAAGCAGCTGCACATCGCCGGGATCTGCGATCGCGCCGGTCGCGCCCGCCGCGACGGCTTCCGGGTCAAATTTCCTCTCCATATCTTCAGTCACAAATCGAAGACGAAGATGGAAACGAGCCAAAATTAATGGCAGATCGTGTTCGGCTGGAGATACATGTGTGGATCGTGGAAATCCCCTTGCATTACCAGCCGGCAAGTGAGATCTGTTTTCCTCAGCTCACGCCTGAGAATGCGTGATCGGCGGGAAATGCTTGTGTATCTGGATCATCAGTGATCTGCGGGCTAGCGCACGGCTGCATGATTGATTCGCCGCTATTGGAGGTGGGTTGATCAATCAAAGGAGACGTCTGAAAGTTGCGGGGGACTCCGATGCAGGCAGCCTTGTGGTGGAAAAAAGGGGGCTTGTACGGAGGAATCGAACTTGACTTTTACGAGTACTACGTGGTCCAGGCATCATTTTCGGTGGAATCATGTGAATCTGACTTATGGGATGAACATGACTTGACTCTTGACGAATTTCAAACAACTTGTTGGACATGGATCCAGCACTTCTCTACGAGTATCTCCCTCGGCTTGCCTAGGGTACGTGCAGATCTTCCGTCCTCACATTTTCTCTAACACATTTATCATTCAAGATGAAATACGGCTGAGCTGCGAAGATCGTGACAGTCTCAGACCTGGTCTCCGGGTGGCATCTCCCTGGGCGGCTGATGCAGGCCTCCATCGTTGGTCATTGTGTGTTCAGAAGAAGCGGACCCCTTTCTTTCATTGGCTTCCCATTCATTGAAATCCTGACCAGGGTTGATCTTCTCCCATCGGACGAAGATAAGGAGATGGTAGAATGCCGACGCCAGCAGTGAACCAAGCAGTGGACCAACCCAATAGATCCAGTGATAGCCAGGGAACTTCCTGTTGATCACGTCCGGTCCCAGGGAGCGAGCAGGATTGAGGGACCCTCCGGTATAGTAATCGCCTGGATTTTTGTGAGAGACAAGCTTACGGAGGTATTGAGCACAGGATATGACATACCGATCAGCTCTGCCACAAAGAAAGCAAGCCCAATTCCGACTGGCGCAAGGTAAGTTGACTTGTGCTTCACGACTGCCAGCATGATCACGACGATGACCAACTGTGCAGTCAGGAACATCTCGATGAAAAGACCTTGGACAATCGACGTCCCGCCTCCCAGTCTGGTTGAACAATTCAGTGGACCTGGAAACAGGGCACTGACTACACCTGCCGAGGCAATTCCGGCAACCAGCTGAGCGGGAAATACGAACAACCCTCGGAGTGGAGGCAATCCACCGCTCAGACAGAGGGCTAAAGTCACCTAATCTTTGTCAGTCCAGGGTGACCAGGGGTTTTCTTGATTGCTTGATTCTTACCGCTGGATTGAAGAGACCACCGGTCACACGGAAGAATGCCCAAACATTGACGGTCAGAGAGAAGCCAAAGGAAAGAGCCGAATACATCAGGTTCGAGGTATTAGGATACGAGCCAGGTGGTGGCATCGGAGTCATCGACACTTGAGTGCCGGCAAACGAGAAGAAGAGGAACAGGAACGTCCCCACGAACTCGCCCATTACGCACAACAGATTGTACCGCAGCTTGTCGGGCAATTGGAGCATGGGCAGCTGGCCACGGCCACCCGGACCTGGTGGACCACCCAGCGTCGAAGCATCAGCTGAATGGCGTTTCCTGAATACCATTGTGGTTGACAGGTCGAGTGGAAGATGGGCCCATTCAGAATAAGCTAAATTACGGCGTGTTGATCTCGTCAGAATGAGAACATGTCCTGGAAGGTCCTCTCCTGCTCTTTCGTCATGCGACCGATGTATACTAACCCAATGGTCTATTCCTTGAGAATATTACATCTTCCAGACGTCACCGTTGTTGTTTTGGCCATGTATGCTGCCTGGCCGCCGCTGATCAAGCTCACCTATCACTCTACAGCAGAACAAAACCGTCTAGAATAGCGCCCAAGACAATAGAGCGATTTTCCACGCCGCCGGTGGTGTGTCCGCATGTATATGCAGTGAATTGGCAATCCAAAAAAGGCAGGTCGGACCTAGGTCAACATTGTATGAGCGGATGGCTCAAGAGTTTGGGGTCATAATTCAACATCGCAAATTCCTTTATCGAAAACGTACTTCAAATTTCGGATTTGTTAGACTTATATGGAATGGCACAGCGGGCGCCTACCGTTGGTCCAAACCATGTAGGGTTTGGCATTCTGCAGGTACTTTCATGCGACGTTTAGGGCTGTATCAATTATTTTTGGAAGTAATCTAGTTTGAAATCTTCTATTCCGCAGGAATTAAGAAAATTCGTGTGGACTCGTTGTCAAGAATTGTCAAGTCGTTCTCTTCTCAGTCTTGTTACTTTCTAATCAATTATACGATACATCGCAAAAATCACTAGTAAAGGCCAAGTGATCTTTGCATCTAGGAGAATCTTCTAAAGTTGGACGTAGTGCTTCTACACGATCAGATCTTTTACGTTTTCTTCCGATCACGCATTCATAGACTTCTTGAGAAACACTCTCTTTCTCTCACTCCCTTCTCAACACGAGACCTCACTACTTGTTTGGTACTCAGGTAACCTCTTTTGGGGTGTTGATAGATTCCCCCACCTCTTCTCTTTCTCCTTCCCTTTACCTCTTCTTTCCCCCCAAGTCCCTTCTTTTCGGACAGACCCAATACATACGCTAATACAGAATCCTTCTGCTCTTAGTAGCATCCCGACTGCTTGGTCTCTGATCACTACTCCATACCACAATCGCCCATCTTGTGTTTTTGATATGGAGTCTCTGCCCACTGAGCTTCTCATCTCCATAGGAGAGTGCGTCAGCTACAAAGCCGGTCAACATGTGGAAACCTTGTGCTCTCTGGCCCAGTGCTCCCGGCGATTCCATGCAATCTATCAACCTTTGATTTACCGTCACATATCACCTACGAGCTACTGGTCTATTCACACCATTCATCTGATCCAACGAATGTGGAGAGACCCAGATTTGGCGGCTCAGGTGCGCCATCTAGATTTTGGTTCGATGATCGAAGGCGATGTATTACAAGAGTATCCTGACATCTTCGATGTGACTTCAGCTACCTCTTTCATCGATGCGGCACTGGAGGAGATATTTGAACCAGGGGAAATGAGATCTAAGTTGATGTGGCGATATCGTTTGCTTAGGCCGTCTAAAGAGGCTTGGCTGAGCTTGCTTCTTGTGCGCTTGACACACCTACAATCAATCAAGTTCGCCCACCCATGGTCCGTCCTTTTGACAGAGTTATTGTGCAAGGCAGCACGGCGACAACGACCGTTCCATCGAAACACGCCATTCCCATGTCTCGAAACCGTTAAAGCTGATGTTATAAGGGATGACCATCGTTCAATCAACGCGGATATTGATTCGCTGTTCCTTATGCCTTTCTTCTTTTTCCCAGCGGTGCGAAAGATCATCGGCAGGCCAGTCCCCGACTATTGGTACATCTCCCAAGGTGAACTACCATTCGTTGATGTCCGCACATATGATGACCTCCTATCTTTTAATGTCAATCATTCGAGTCGCCCTGTTCGAGAGATCACCATCACAGGGGCATGGTGGGGTCACGGTATGGTCAAGTGGCTCGCAGCATGCAAGAACCTTGAGCACCTCAGAATCCAGTTCTTTTTTGCCGGGGATGCTTGGCATTATTCAGATGATGTAGATGATGCAAAGCTCAATTCCCGAAAATTCAGAAGGGCCCTTCTCCCGTTCGTCGGAACACTGAAAACTCTGGACATTGAGGTCACAACCCAACTTGACGATGATCTTTACACAATCATGGATGATGCTGGAACCTTTGGGTCTCTCAAAGAGTTTACTGTCCTTGAGAAACTCCGGATAACCCCCTATCTTCTTGCACGGATATCCACCGTCGATTCAGCTCCCTTCATGATGAGAAACTGGCTGGCCGATAGATTTCCCTCCTCGCTCAAAGACTTGGAGATTCTGGCCGTCACCGCGGATCTTTATCACGGTCTCATTTTCGAAGTCATGCTACTGATCGCGGACCGGGCGTCTATGCCACAGCTGGAACGGGTTAGGGTTCAATTGACACTGCACCCGGACGGGGAGCATCAAAATCTGCTGATCCCATGGTGTATCGACATTTCCGTGGAGAGACTTGTACCCATGGGGTCAGATGATGATGCAAGAGAGCAAATCAACACAGCCGTGAAAGTGGAGATGACGAGTAAATTACCAGCGGCATTACGGTCTTCAAATCCCGACGAAATATCCAGTGCAAAAGAGCTCGTGCATGTCATCCGGATGCTATTGAACAAGGCGGGCCTGAAAGATAATGGGGTCTGCCATTTCCACAAGTGGAAAGAACTTCATGAAATGGAGTCGGAGACCCCCTCTCCCCGGACCCCTCCCTTTTATTGAGACCTTTTCACCGTGGTCATCCTGCAGATCGTCCTTTGCTCAATGTGCGGCGAGGTGCACGCTCCATGATTAGGTGCATGATGAATATACTCTTTCGGGGTTAGCTCGGCGATTGCCTGACGAGCTCCCTCATTGGGATGCATTCCTATTTGTTTTTACAAGTGGAGCGCCTACTACGTCTTGAAAGTTCGAGGCGAATGTCATCTTTTCAGAAAGGCTAAAGACATATGGGACATCTTCGCAAACACTGGAATGAAGTTTTCTGTTTTCTTACCGCATAATGAATTTCCCGGTTTCAAACGGTTGAAATCCCGGTAAAATGCCGAACTGTGGCTCTAGAATTGCGTACCAGAGAGTCGGAAGTTTCGACTCGTACCGAACAGTAATTGCTGCCGTCTGATTGGATGTTTTCGACACCCTAAGAATTCTCGTGCGTGGCCTGACTCACCGGGGTTTGATGCCAATGTATTCCAAAGTTCCGAAAAGCCCTGAACTTTAGAATGTGAATCTGAGCTACTAGTCACTATGGAGCACCGGCGTAGCGATTGTTTATTTCTAGCCCCCAACTGGTATGCATTGTGTCTGCACAATGGAACATGACGATCGCCCGTCAGATCACTGCCCCACAAACGCTCGAGCGGGTTCGAAGCTACCTTGTTCACTGAATATCTACTTAAGTATTTATACATGCATGTAAACATAAATATGCAGATTTGATACCAAACTCGAGAAAGTTAGAAGCTTCTGGATGTAGTGGATGTACTGGATGTTACGAAAATTAGCCGGCGGCCGAAAAGGAAAATCCTGCGCAACATCCGCAATACCCTCATCTCCGCGGAGTGTTGCTCGGGTGCACGATTCAGCCATCTTTCTCAATACTGCAATTGGTATCTGACACGGATGTGGAGCCAAATGGATAGCCAAAATCCCATTCATCATTATTAATACTTAAGTTGTCCTTACCGGTCACTATATAAGTCACTTGATCCCCCGGGTGCTCACGTCCATAGTCCATACTACCACAACCATACAAACACTACTGTATATCACAATCATGAGCTCGAATCCAGCAATGACATCTGACCAGATTGCCGTCATCAAGGCGACAGTCCCTGTCCTGGCCCAGCATGGCAACACCATCACAACTGTTTTCTACCGCAACATGCTCGAGGCCCATCCCGAGTTGAACACCATCTTCAACACGCCAAACCAAGTCAATGGTCACCAGCCTCGTGCACTGGCTGGGGCCTTGTACGCTTATGCTTCGCACATCGATGACCTTGGTGCACTTAGCTCCGCTGTGGAACTTATCTGCAACAAACATGCCTCGCTATACATTCAACCCGACCACTACAAGATCGTTGGAAAGTACCTCCTCGAAGCAATGGGTGAAGTTCTCGGTGCTGCGTTGACCCCGGAAATTCTTGACGCGTGGGCGACCGCCTATTGGCAGCTTGCAGACCTCATGATCGGCCGCGAGAAGCAACTCTACGAGCAGAGCGAGGGCTGGACCGACTGGCGCGATTTCAAAATCGTTAACAAGGTCAAGGAGTCGGAAGAGATCACTTCCTTCTACCTCGCTCCTGTCGACGGAAAGCCTCTACCCAACTTCCAACCCGGTCAGTACATCTCTGTGCAGGCCCACGTGCCAGCTCTTGAGTACGCGCAAGCCCGTCAATATTCCCTCAGCGATCAGCCCAAGCCAGACTACTACCGCATCAGCGTTAAGAAGGAGACTGGCATCAATTCATCTGACCCTGCTCCCGCTGTTACCCACCCTGGGTACATCTCAAATCTGCTGCACGATACCTACAACATCGGCGACACACTTCAAGTCTCCCATCCTTACGGCGACTTCTACCTCTCACCCAGCAAGTCTGAGACCACCACTCCAGTGGTTCTGATCTCCGCTGGCGTGGGTCTAACCCCGCTCACATCAATGGTGAACACCTTGACCTCCCAGGCGCCTGGAAGTCGCAAACTTCACTTCATTCATGGTGCGCGCACATCCGCCGGTCGCGCATTCAAAGACCACATCTCCAAGCTCTCCCTCTCCTCCCCTGTCCAAGCTACCTTCTTCACCAGCCACCCGACAGAGAGTGACAAGGAGGGCTCAGACTACCACCACGTTGGACGTGTTGATCTGAACAAGCTTGATGACAAGGATTTATATCTCGATGATACCCAGACTGAGTACTATATCTGTGGACCGGAGAAATTTATGACGGATATTGAATCCAGTCTCAAGGCTAAGGGTGTGGCCGCCGACCGTATCAAGATGGAACTGTTCGGCACTGGAGGCATTCCCCACTGAGCATGGAATTATGTCATTCCTGCATTCATGTACTTTATTTTCTTTCTTGGCGTTAAGACATCACATATCTCATCTCTAATATAACGATTCATGAATTCGACAATGCTGATGGCCATGCGCTGGCTCCTGGGGTACTTGGCAATGTTCGGCCTTGGTGCGCCGCAGACCGAAGCCGAGGATTACCCATTTCTAAGCAGACAATCGCCAAGAAACTGGGCGAAACCCCACTGTGGGTGAGATATAAGTCAGGACATGTTCGAGATATCTTTTTCTCACTACAACCTCAAAGTCGTTCGGAGATATACCAACTCTCGATATCATCGCTTGGAACACAATATGACTACCAAGATCGGAGTCTTTCCTGCATCTGGCGGTCTTGGCACCAGCATCGTGGACCACCTGTCTAAACAAGTTCCCGCCTCACAACTTGTTCTCGTAGCAAGAAAGCCCGAAAACCTTGTGAAGCTTCAAGGAGAGGGGGCAACCGTCCGCCACGCAGATTATGACCAACCCTCAACTTTGGATACAGCATTCGACGGCATCGATGTTCTAATGCTGGTCTCATATGCATCCTTTGAAATCGAGCACCGCGTGAAAGTAAGAGCCTCCTCCCCACAATTTCACAGAATAATCTAACCAGCAAACAAAGTCCCACCGTCTTGCTATCGATGCAGCCATAAAAAGCGGCGTGAAGCACATCTTCTACTCCTCCCTCGGATTTGGTACCGGGTTAAGCGACAAGTCTGTCGCACATGTTATGGGCGCTCATATCGAGACAGAGAAGTATTTGGCCTCAAACCAAGACAAAATACCGTACACCTCTATCCGTGAAGGACTATACTCCGAGTCCTTCCCGATCTACACCGCTTGGTTCGATCCTCAAAACCCAGTCGACGAAATCACCATTCCTCACTCCGGCAGTGGACCGGGTGTTGCCTGGGTGAAGCGCGACGAACTAGGCGAAGCTACCGCGAATCTCATTGTTGCACACGTCAATGATCCGGTGAAGTTCAAGTATCGGAACCAGGTGGTTCTGCTATCCGGTCCGCGCGAGATTTCACTAGCGGAGACGATCGACATTATCGGGCGGACAATCGGCAAGCCGCTTTCCATTCGCGAAATCTCGGTGGATGAATATGTTCGGCTTCCTCAGATCGGCGATAAGCATACATACAAAGATGTCGATCTATCTAGGGAGTGGGCTACTGCTTGGCAGGCGATCAAGAATGGTGAAACTGCCGTTGTGTCACCGGCTCTTGGGGAAATATTGGGACGTGAGCCTGAGGCGTATGAGAAGAATATCAAGGAGTTGATTGGTTGAAGTAGTTACTCAAGTAATATCGTCATTTGAATAGTACTAAAACTTGACTTACAAGCTTACAAGCCCATGCAATTTGATCTTAGAAAATGTTGTCAGATTTGACTCTCAGAGCCTCAATTTCGCTAATAGGTATATTCGATGTACAGGCGCAATAATTAAGTACAAATCAGTAGAGGGGATCTTGCGTCAAAACACGCAGTCGCTTCCAAGCAACATCCAGAAGAGCCCTCTTCAAGTCAAGGGAGCATTTAAGCGGAGTAGTTCTTGAGCTCCTTGACGTAAAGGTTCTCGGTGCGGTACTCAGCGTTGTGAGCAGCGTACCAGTAGATCTCCTTGACGGGGTTGTCACCGTATCCGTCGACGGAGAACCAGGCCTTGTCACCGTGAGTGAAGAGACCCTTGTCGTTGACACCGAATCCAGTGACGTTGCCGTTCTCGGGGACAGCACCAGAGTGAGGGATGGTCAGACCAGCAGGGGCGACATCGTTCTCAACGATGTAGAGGTTCTGGAAAGCAGTGGGGACACCGTTCTTAGCGGTGTAGGAGACCAGGCCGTTGGGGCTGCCACCACGGACTATAGGGGGTTAGATACGTTCAAAAAGGTCACATCAAAAGGGGAAGCTTACGGATGAGGATGTCGTGGGTGGTGGTGTTGGCACCAATGTAGAGGTTCTGGCCATCGGTCAGGACGGTCTTGCCACCCTCAGCGACGAGGGTGAAGGCGTTGGGAAGGCTGGCAGCGCTGATGGCGCCGACGAAACCAGTGAGAGCAGCGAGAGAGAACTTCATTGTGATTGTGGGATTGGGATTGTGAATGAAAAGTAGAAATACATGGGGTTCGCATGGGACTTATATACCTCTTGTTTCCCCGGCAAACCGGATACGAGTATTGATGCAATGTCGAGAGATTCCAACTATCGACTGCGGAGGGCACCAAACGGGGCACGATTCCACTTTCGAATTAAAGTGGCTACCTTAAATTGATTCCTCGATACCATTGGCCGATCATGCCGCAAGAGTAAAACATGTCTTGCAACCCCCTCTTGACGGGAAAACGCATGCTTTGCACGACAGATGTCGTCAACTGGGCAGCTTGGGCTCTATCGCAACAGCGAAGTGTGAAATCAAAAGATTGAAGTGCGTGATTCTCCTTCGAACCCAGCAATTCAACAATTCAACGGTCAGCGGCACGCCACCCGAAGCCCCTGAAGACCCTCTTCCTCATGCGGCAGTTTTTTATCCGAATAGTGGATCGGACGCCATTACGGGAATCAGCCACTGTCGATCTTCAGGGTTTTGGTGGAGGAAGTTCGGGGTATTCTGTTTCCATGCCAAATGCTATTCTTAGCCGCTCAATTTTGAGATCATTCCGATGATCGTCCATCCACGTTTCCATCGGATGCACCCTCGGCCGTCCCGAGGATCACCGGCTTCTTCGGAGGAATTGAGTTTTCCTTGATTTCTGACTTATTTTCTTACTACGAGTATGTTCGTCTTCAGAGTTCTGGGGATATTCTTGGGGCGAAGAGATGAAATCTGGGATTCCGATCACCTGCAATCCATCAATGACGCTAGGGTCCACTAGCACGTAATTAAAAGCCTCGCTCGTCATTGAGCGGTGTGATTTTGTTTCCTGGGCACATTGATTGCACACTTCAGACTAGGCAGCAAACTCCCAGTATTTCACAACTGCGAGTACATGCGTGCATCATTTTTAATCTGAAGCCCAGTAAACCTAATCATCGCCCGTATACGGAGTACCCCATACTCCATAATTGGACCTTGAGTATAGCTGGGTTTGACTTCGATGGTACTTTAGTACATTCCTGTTGGATGGACTTCTGCTTAAGTAAAGCTGATTCTGATCATCGCGATATGAACTAACCCTGGGAATGGTCGGCCCATATCTCAATTTCTAAAGTTGAGCCTCTTGCTTGTCTCCCAACCTTGGAAGGTTTTAGCTAGGTGCCCAGTTGGGTATGTTCTTATAAGATATACGAGTATATATGCCCGGGTGGGTCCACAGGCAGTTTGTGACCTCGGGGTGCCCCAACACTGCTCAGTTGGAGCTCAGGTAGATTGCCATAATGCAATCGCTCCAGATACTTAAGTAGATCTCTCCTGAAGTCCCCCCCCCCCTTGCCCTATAAAGCCCCTCCTAATACTTACATGCGTGTAAGTCGAAAGTCTCAAGGTTCTATCTAGTGAAGAGGGAAGTGCGTATGCAGTCTGACAGAGCAGACAGGACGAGGATAGGAGCCGTGAACAACACCGTAGCGAGGGCAGGCAGAACCCAAACCGGCCTCTACTCCGTAATCATCGCAGAATCGCACGAATGAAGATGAATGATATTCAGCAGATCACCCTGCGCGATCGTATCTTTCCTCCCAGGGACTGAATCCGCATCTCCGTTTGACTAACCTTAAGCTCTATAGGATGTAGGCCGTTCCTCCACTACACTAGGTACCTACTTGAATAATGTTCTACTTAAGTAGGGTTATTCCAAGGTTCCTGGGGTATTGAGCTCATGCTCACCTGGGCTAGCCTGAAGAGTACATTTCATCGCACCGGCACCACTAGATTTTGCTCTATGAACAACAGGTAACCTCGAAATTTCACCATGTTTGAAGATTGTCAACAGAGGCTTTCTATGCTCTCCACCTTGGCTGTTCGTAAAAAAGCACTCACTCGAACAAGTAAAAGTAGTATGTGCCACCAGACGCAGTTTTTGCGTCCATTGCTCCAGCGATCAGATCTTCCTTGACATATCGAAAGTAATCAATAATTGGGAAGTCGTCATAAACCATAGCAGTAGAGACCTTGCCGTTCCATTCAATCTGACGAAGCTATTGCACAGGAATTGGTCAGTACAAGGCCAGAGCTCTGTCGCCATCCAGGAACATTAGTCTGCTCCAGTGGGGAACAAGAGGCTTGGACTCAAGATGGTGAGCTTACTCGAGCATGTCCCCAGTCTGCATTCGAGACCCTCCTGCCATCGTTGTCGTAGACCATAATCGGATCGACATCTTCCGTTGAGCGGAATGTTTTTCCGGCCCATCTCATACCAGTGAGCTTTTCTTCGGTCGGGTGGCCTGTGTTGACATTCGCACCCTTCCATGCTTCAACGAAGCTTTCTGGTTTGATGGGTTGGAGGTTATCAAATGCCGCTTGGACATCTTGAGCTTTCAGATTTCTTCCGATGACTAGTTGCTCATAGTGTTGTTCTGGTGAACTTGTAAGGAAAAGATGAAAGTATTAGCAGTTTGGAAGTATGTGAAGCGAGCCAAAAGGACGTACAGTGACATTTTCTCTCAATCTCTTCCTCTATTGTCGAAGAAAGGCACTCAAGCATCAGGTTATTGGTTTGTCGGTTGGAATCGATACAATTGCCCACACTGCGAGATCAAAAGATTTTATATCTTCGATCTAGCAAAGGAAAAACCATACTTTGTGTCGTACATAGTGCGTCATTATAGTCTCAATGTCTGTCCAGGTGATTTGTTGAGGTCTGTGAGCGGCCCGGGGAGGCGGTTCTCATCACACTTCCGTAGAGCTTAAATTTTGATTGGGCTGGCGAAGAGGAACTGTGGGGGCCTGTGTTGGACGAGCGAGACGATCACTTCACATCAAGTAATATCGCACATATCAGTGTAGTACGTGCCAGTAACAAATCTCGACTGACAGTGCCCTACACGATGAGTACCTTGGTAACGAGCTGGGTAAAACCGGGCCACTGATGACCTCGGGATCTGTCCCAGATGATGTCAAGCTCACTCTTCCAATTGTTCGTGCAGTCGACAATGGTTATGTTAATTTCACATGCAAGCTTTTATCCACAAGAGGTCAATGCCTCTCGATCCTCCATAGATCGACAGCCCACCAACTTTGGAAGGTTGAGCTGATGTGTGCCTCTAGTGTACCTCAAGATTTAGTCTTGGTTCCGCAATCTTGTTGGTAAATTACTCTGCTGCGAATCTCACAGTCAAGTTGTTTGATGTACACTCACGAGTCTGCATAAGAGGTAACTTGGCCGGGTAGGATTGGGTCACTGGGGTCTTGCGCGCGTCACGGTAAATGCAGATCATATGTTCTTGGCTTCAGCCCTGCCGACCGCTCATTCATGATGAAAAGCATCACAGGTATTGAATTGCTCATCTGCACGTCGCTTTTCGTGGATTATTAAGCGAGGGAAGAAACCTTCGAAGCACATTCAAAGCCGTCTGGCAGGATTATCAGTCGGAGGCTCTCAGTCTCAAAAACGGTGAGACCGTGCCTCTTGCCCGAGTGGGAGGCCAACACGGTGTGATTCTACTGAGACGCAATGACAGATAAGTATTCCCATGTCTTGTGATGAACGATCAACCAGCTGCAGCGTGGGACCACCCCAGCGTGGAACCCCGCAACAAGGGAATTGCCGTGGCCACTTTCGACCCTGACGATGCGACTGCTGAATCTGGCGAGCTTACTGACGATCAACTGCTCGTTCTGCGCCGAGAATAGTTAATCAACAATGATCCCAAAGAGATAGAAAGACGGGGTCATCTATCGTTGAATGTCCTCTATGGCGGGAGGAAGCGATGTTCCGCTGACAACGCATAACTCGACAATCGTCAGAACTTGTATTCAAGTGAAGGTTTGAACAGCACCCAACCGATTGCGTAAAGAAATCGGATCCATGCCTTGTCCATTATATAGCAACTCATTACAATCGATCCAGCTTGAGACGATCATAGAAGATCATGATTCTGGAGATTGACTCTCTCTCTCTCTCTCTCTCTCAATCTCCCGTTCATAGCTCTTCTGGCCTCCTTCGGGTGTTGTAAAGGGAACTGGGTGATCAGTATGATAAATCAAGAGAAGACGAGCGAGCATGAGCCAAAGGAGCCAAGGTAATTCCCAAAGTTGAAATGAGGATACACTCTTTGCTGCCATGTAAGAGACAAAACCATTTGACGGGGCACGTGAGGACCTAGATCCAAGTTGCAAGCGGGAACTTCACACCATTCTGAATTCATTTTCGGAATCCGATGAGAATAGCCCACCATCAAGACCCGAAATGGTGGCGGTACAAAATTTATCCTCCGGTGGTAACAGCGGGCCCAATGATCAACTGAGTGAGCTAACCCGCCTCCCGCGGATGATCTCCGTTGACCAAGATTCGGGGACAGCACCCGGCAGTCGACAGTGAAGTTCGACGTGAGATCCAAGGATTTTGTGCAGCTGGCGGGCTTAGCGCCCGTTATTACTCCACTCTTGGGTCAGGGCGGGCCGGGTGGACTGACCATCGTGCATCAACTCCGTCGAGAGCTGTCACACAGGGGCAACGGGTAGCCTGCAGAGTAACCCGCTTCCCGGGCTCAACTGGTCTAGCCCTGTTCCCGGTGTTGAGTGTCCCATGGAAGTTAAGGTTGTGATAGATCTCGAGATAGGGAAGAAGCATAAGTACGAGCCTGGGAGGGCTCCGAGCTGACCGGGATCACGAGGTTTGTGAGCAATGAGCCACCAAACTTACCAGCCTGGCAGGTCAATGAAGAACCTTCACGAGATGCAAGTGTTTCATTGAATCTCGGAAGAGTCAAAAGGTACCATCGGATCTACGACCAAGATCGGAGAGTATCAGGAGATGACTGCCTCATGCCATACGATGAAGAAATCTTCACCGGCAGCCAAAGTCGAATAATGGTTTCCGAAACCCATCGAGAAGAAACAAAAAAACCAAAATTACGGATTGCCACAGGGGTGAAAATCTCAGCGGATCGGTGGACATCGGGTTGAGGGAGCAAAGGCTGAGGAAGGAGATGATCCGAGTCACCCCACTGATTCAAGGCGCATGTGACACTTGATTAGGAAAGAATCCGAGGTTCTCACGTAACGGGCTTTTACCTGCACTGCGACTGGACGAGAGGCGGCCCGTCGAGGCGACACTAGTCCACGTCTATTGTGCATATGACACAACTTTGTTTATTGTCCTACCAATCCAAAGTAACCTTAAGTAAGGGAGCTCATGCTCCAGGTCTTCGAGGCTTTAGACGTGTTTTCATTGAATGAAAAATCTGCATAAAAAAGTGGCTCTGATTTCCGACTAGACTGACAAAGGTACGAGTACGAGTGCTGCACTGACAATGGACACGGATTCGTACACGTGGATATTACCCAACGCGGTAAGGCAAAAGAAGAGCATTACCGGCAACGCGTGGATTCCAAAAGGGCAAGTTGTGTTGTACCTGGAACATAGGAGCGGTTGATTTTATCGGATCTTCCCACCCACTGCAGAGGTATCATCGCAGCTTGTGGAGAGGTAATCCAAAGCCACTATGTTGACTTGTCTATGGTTGAGGTCACCAGTTCACTGTGATTGATGGAAGGTTGGTTCCCCAACGTTTCAATAGCTAGGATCGCTATCAAAGTTCGCTGCAGCCACTGACCAATTTTAATTTAGGCGCATACGTCAAGGGGGATTCCCGGCAAGGATTCAACTGCCTTATGGAGTGAATGACAGGTGATCGTCAAAGCATACCCGTGCTCTTGAGGCAGGTAATCTGAAAATCTGAAACCCAAGAAGGAACAGGGTATGGATTTTACCGCCAACCTTGGAAGGGATAAAGAAAGGCCAGGCGCGAAGCCGAGGACCAATACTGTGTATTGTCTACGGATGTACGAATTGGTGCTTACAGATTTTTAGCTGATACGTGGACATCTCCATACCACTAACTAAATACTGATATACTTGTATTAGGTGTAGCCTTTCAGTTACGACCGGCTTAGACTCGGTATATCCTTGTCAGTCGGTTAAATTCATGAACTTCAATCTGCCTCGATTTACTCGTAGAGAGGGAGGATCTCGAGTCTTCAAGATCAAATGAACTGAAGCCCCAGGGTTTTACTCAGGTAAGTCTACGAGTACGAGTATTTGTGCGAGCGGACTGTCAAGCACCCAGTGGCAGTAGATCAATCAACCGATTAGATCCATGGATGTCTAGAACATTAGTCCTTCTAAGCGAGCGAATAATATCACATACCTGCCATCTGTGATGAGACAGAGCAAAAGTGTACTTACTTGGGTATGGATGAGTGTATGTGATCGTCTTCATGAGGAAAAATGACACGACAGGTCCCTTCTGTTGGAAAAGACCTGGTTCAATACATCACATAGTTACTAGGTCAGACCTAACTAATTACCAGTCTCAGACTCTGTATAGCTGCGAGGCCCGATGAAGAAGAGGTTCACAAATTGACCAGTTCTTGTCAGAAACCCTGGAAAGCTGCCAATTCGCGGTGTCCTCTCTGGTCTCATGGCCCCTGTGAGGTCTGCGGGTTGTGCCTTACTCGTACATACGGAGTACCGTGAGAATCACAACGAGGGCAGAAGATCCCATAGCCTATAGTGTCACTTCCGAGGTGATCTATCATTATCACGTCAGGAATTCTACGAGTAGGAGAGATGGATCAGTATGACTTCGGGACAAGCGGGAGTGTCCTCTCCATGCGGATATGGGAATCGGTAACCAGATGGCTACAAAAGCCAAAAACGGCAATCTAAAAAATACGTTTACTCGTAGTTTGACAGTGTCAGGGGCAAAAGCATAGTGAAGAAAGTACGAAAAGTACCCAAAACATATCAAAACAGATGAAAAAAACAGCAAAACGCATCAAAACGATCGGGTCCGGGCTTCGGCCGAAGGGGCTTGGCGCCGGTCCAGCCTTCCCGTCGTATCCACATCCGCTGTCGTTCAGCGAGAATCTAACGGTTTCACGCTGGGATCTTGGAAGTATCGGAATAGCATCGGAGCCGGCCGTTAAAGATCTTGACTGGGGTGATCTCGGCTTGAAATCACCGTGTCCTGTTATGGATCAGGGTCCTGACATCACTGGATCTTTGACGATTACAGGTAATTGTCCGTTCCGGGTCTACTTCGTACCCCTGTACACTTCGGGGAAGACTCTGCCTTTATATAAAATCCCTGCGGCCGAAGCCCACCTCCTGTTCCATAATACAATTCCCACTGAATTATTTATATCCCACTCGAGCACTTGCGCACATCCTTTCGCCACCCCTTTTCATCACCCAACCTTGGAACTTGCTATATATCCCCATCCCGCCGATTGCCCTCGAGGCCAACGTATGATCCTTCAAGATGTGCATCATGGCTTGCAACCGATCCAATGAGATCCCAAATCTCTCGATGGATGAAGAAACCTACCTCAGCCAACAACTAAGCCCTCAGTCTCGGCCCGCCGACTTCTTCAACAGAGCATCTGATCCCACCGACCCTCTAGCTGCCAACTGGAGCTACGATAGTGCCATCGATATGTTTGCTCTCAACCCCACTGACATGGAGCCCGTGTCATTCGACTTTGCCGACAACCTCACCAATCTCGACTCCAAGGACCTCTTTGCCGACCCATTCACCGGTTCCTCGGGTATCAGTGGCTTCTCCATGCCCATGGCAGAGGATGCCGCCTCACTCTCATCGGTTGGTCTCCCCTCATGACATATCATGCAATGATACTAACCAATCATCCTTTAGGAGCTTGACAGTGATGATCAGTCATGGCAATCTGCCGCCGCTCGCCAGTCTATCGACTCCAACGCTTTTGAGATTCAACCCAATGAGCCAACCAGCCTCACTCAAACCCGACCAGAGATCAAGACCCGATCATCAACAAGATGGTCATCAAGCCCCGACTTCAAGCAGGAAGAAGTTTCCACCCCTCAACCTACCAAATCCACATCCACCTCCACATCCCGCAAGACCCGCAGTTTCTCCCAAGAGTCCAACCGGTCATCCGGCAGCCAAGACCCGCAGATGCGGAATGCCGCCAAGCGTGCCGCTCACAACATCATCGAGAAACGCTACCGCACAAACATGAACGCCAAGTTTGTTTCCCTGGAGCAGGCCATTTCACCATCGCGTGTTCAAAAACACACCAAGGTTGGCGCAGGATCACTCAAGAAATCAGAGATTCTCACCAACGCCCTCTCCTACATCGATGGCATCCAGCAAGAGAACCAGGCCCTCCACAAGGAGCTAGCGATGCTCAAGCAGAACATGGTACCGGGGGGTATGTGGCGACCTAACAAGCACCCCCGGATCTGATTGACCTCAATCAACCCCTCCTGTTCTTGTTCCTCATGACCGTGACGAGCGTTGTGTATTCTTAGAATAACCGGAGAAATCGATCCCGGTCGGCGTTGCTTTTCCTCTTCTTGTTTCTTCTTGTTCGGTTAGGCGGAGGCGTTTGGGTCGGAGTTGCTTGGACTGGATTGCAGTCTGCTCTCATCTCTCATATGACTTTCGAGTCGTGGCGACAACAAAAGTGTTTTTAATTTGTCTTGGGATTGCCCCATGTGGGGATCATCATAGATGGTATCCTAAAGCATTAATATAATTGCCAAGGCTCGGATCATTCATTGTCGCTCTAGTTCTGTTGTGTCAGTATGGCATGATAACCCAAATCCGGTAAACCCCGCGCTGGGTATATCTACCTTGACAACCTTCAACTTCTTTCAATTTTTCCGTCTCGTATGTGTGCGTTGGTATTTGTGCTGACCAAATTGAGATCCAGTCGAATGTATCAGATGGTTGCTCTTACACTGTGACTGTTCGCCCGAAGACCATCGCATCTTGTGTTGATTTTCTCGGGTAGCTCTGGCACGGAGTGCAGATACGGTGCCAGAAAGACCGAGGAACCTCAATCACTCAGTACAGCCAGACTCTCACAACCTGGGCCTGTCATATAACCGAGCCCTCAGAACGGCTTTGTCGGATGAGAGTGTGAAAGAAATCGTTCTTGTCAGCATTTGGAAGATTGCACAGCACGGCAAGAGACGGGGGCAAGAAACCTATCGTTCCGGCCATAACTAGTGGCAACTCAAAAGAGGAAGAAAGACACCTGGACACGTTCTTAGCACTGACCCATCCCCGTGACTCCGCGGATGCTTAGGCTCGAGATTCCCGATCGGGCATAGGACCATGCACCGTGCCTGAATATCAGAAGAACCCCCAAGCTGCACAGCTGACCTGGAGAGGCAAGGTCTTCAATGAGGATATGATCTCTTTGGAACGCGTTTCACCGCCAGTCGTTGACGAGCGCGAGCACATCACTACGAGAACTAATCGGACCAATTGCCCAAAAATGCGGGGAACAAGAATTAGATACGAGTACTCGCACTGCTCGCATCATGCGCATCATGGGGATCTAAGGAAATCGCCATGCTTCTAACCCCAAAAGGAAGGAAGAGGAGATTCACTCACCGAGGCACGGCGATGCAGCCCAATAACGCAGGGACTACTCCGTGCCGCATCTGAATTCTGGAATCCAAAGATATCGCGGGCTATCCACATTGAGACATGGCAGTGCCCGACAAGCGACGTATTCTCAAACAAACCTCAAGTCTTATCGACTCAAGTTCAAGACTATCATGATCGGAGTGGAGCCTTCAATTCCGTCCTCACCTGGGCATGTTGGTCAACTGAACACTGCTGCCTGACTTGTGCAGATGCGTCGTTTCGTCTTTCCCCTTTCTTCTGGATGTGCCAGTATTGGGGCCGAGGTCGATCTTGCTGAGTTGTATCTCTCAACGTGGAGATCCCAACAACTACCGGGTGCGCATACGAGTATCATGGAACCCCGTCTGTGAATAAGTGGTTCAACACCAGTGCATCAATTGAACTCCACAGAGCAGAGACTCCAGGACTATCAATCTCGGTTATCAAAGAGATCAAAGATATGCCGTGTTATAGCTGTTATTCACATACTTGATCTTGAAAAGGAAGAACGTCTATCTCTTATCGCGCATGTACCTGCCGTTTTGGGCCATTGCCACCAATGACATCTCGACTTCAATCACCACACTGCACAGTACACCCAGGGCATTTTTGACCTGACCAAAAGGCAATGTTTCATGGTGTTATCTGCAGATTATACCACACTCATTCCGCATGCACAGTAACGTCTAGAAATGCACCCGTCTTCGCCGCGCTTGGACCTTCACACACATGTGGCAATGGCGACAACAACGCCATGGAGTCCATCATCTCCCTTGGTCTTAATTGAGTTCACGAGCAAGATCGCTGATGGTACCAATCACACTCGCGCAACCAAAGTAATAACATTACCCCAGCTCTCAGGTGTGGAGATTGGCCCGCTGCAGGAGGTCCTACCGAGACGAGCCACAATCCCCGCAATAAAAAAAAAGTGGAAAACCCTGCTTCTGATTATCAACGTCGCCTATTTCCATGACCAATTGTCCTGATTCCGCCTGGTCTATTTTTCCCACGCCGCACATAATTGGCCCGACTTCTTCAAGCTTCACTCGTATCTCGAATGCGGTATCTCCCTGTGAGGGGTGATCGGTGTCAACGCGGAACGGGAACGCCTACGCCGTATATATGTACATAGTGTCCAGCAGTTCCTGAACATCCCTTTACTCGATCAGAAAATGGGCGCAGTGATCATCTACCTGCCCACCGATTTTATATACGTTGCTGCCGGCTGAATATACAATCCGAGTGATGGATTTGGAGTCCAACGCACCACCCCTTAAACCGCCACTGACGGACCAAAATGTGCAAGATGCACAGGATCTCGCTGCCCTGGGCCACTCCCAGGCCTTGACGAGGAAATTTGATATGTGGAGTATGCTGGCATTGGCCTTTTGTGTACTTGGTATGTGTTTGTTCGCCACTTTGTCTTCCCAAATCATTGTTGTTAACCCGGCATCAGGAACATATTCTACTTTCGCCCAGGATCTCAGCAGCGGCTTGACTAATGGCGGTGCCATTACAATTCTCTGGGGTCTAGTCCTGGTGACTGGGTGCAACCTCTGCGTGGCCCTTTCGCTGGGCGAGCTGACCAGCAGCATGCCTACTGCTCTTGGCCAGGCCTACTGGGTCTACCGACTTTGGAACACACCACTCGGCCGCTTCGTGTCGTACATGTGCGCCTGGATCAATACGTTCGGATGGTGGACTTTGACTGCTTCACAGGTTGCCTTCATGACAGAGTTCCTATTGGGCATGAAGACCATGTTCAATCCTGAGTGGGAGGGAGCTGGTAAAGGGTGGCTGAACTTTGTGGTGTATATCGGTGTCGTTTTTGTGCTCACTCTCATCAACGTGGTCAGTTGCCGCAAGGAGAAGATCCTACCCTGGCTGAATAACTTTGTTGGAGTGTGGTTCTTTGGTTTATTCATCGTGTTGTCGCTTGTGTTGCTCATCAGCGTTGGAGTCAAGAGCGACCTGTCATTCCAGCCTGCCTCGTTCGCATTTGGAGCTTGGAAGAACGAAACGGGTTGGAGTGATGGAGTGGTGTGGTTTACTGGGTTGGTGCAAGCGGCATATGGTTTGACCGCATTCGATTCAGTCATCCATATGGTTGAGGAGATTCCCGCACCCCGGAAGAACGCCCCCCGGGTGATATGGATGGCTGTTCTCTTTGGTGCGGTCACTGGTTTCATCTTCATGGTCGTCTGTCTCTTTTGTATTCAGGATGTCGACAAGGTTCTCAACGCCGACCTTCCATTCATGGAGCTGATGCTCGAGACGGTCGGTCTGAAGGGTGCTGCCGTATTGATCTCGCTCTTCATCTTCAACGGCCTGGGCCAGGGCATCAGTGTTCTCACCACAGCCTCCCGCTTGAGTTGGGGGTTCGCCCGAGACGGCGGTGTTCCGTTCGGTCAGTATTTCAGCCATGTCGACCCTGTATGGCAAGTCCCCGCCCGTGCACTCTGGGGACAAGGCGTTATCATCGCGATCGTTGGCATTCTGTATCTCTTTGCCAATACCGTTCTCGAAGCCATTCTGAGTGTCAGCACCATCGCCCTGACAGTCTCATACGCAATGCCTATTCTCGCTCTGCTTGTAACCGGGCGGGAGAAATTACCCCCGGGGCCATTCCAGCTCGGTCGCATCGGACCCTGGTTGAACTGGGTCAGCATTGTGTACTGTATCATCACGACCATCTTCTTCCTCTTCCCTGGAGCCCCCAACCCCGCAGCAGCGGATATGAACTTTGCCATCGCCGTGTTCGGTGTGATGCTGGTCATTGCCTTCGCGTTCTGGTTTATCCAGGGGAACCGCACATATCTTCAAACCGAAGATTCGATTGCTTCTATGGTCTATGCTCATCATTTGGAAATGAATGAGACTGGACTCGAAGAACCTGCAGCAAACCAGGTCCCGGTCAAGGTTGAAGGTCACTGATGACTGGGGTAGAGTGGCGACCGAGAGCCAAGGGGTTTATCTGGCAATGTAAATATTTCAGCTGGCCTTGGCTGCACCAAACGGGTTCAAGGGCCGTGGACTCCGCACAGGGTGTGGAACAAATAATGTGAAGGTGCATGCCTCGATTAATACTCGCTAGGCGAATACGGAGTACGGAATACATAGTTAGGCACTAGACTATTCACGAATGCCTTATTTCTTTACCGATCACATCCCCCGCGGAGAATATGGCAGCAAGTAAGGATTGTTTCCGGCTGAATGTATGATTTTATTAGAAATCCCGTGAGGGCGCGGAGAAAACCAGATGGCTATTGCGTCCGCTGTACGGCAAAGCACGCGAGAGGCTCCGTCGCTTCGCAAAGAACGTGTTTGACGCGCGTAATTACGGAGTACGACTGGGCTTGAATCGACGATCAACTTGGAGAAAAGCAAACTGAAAGGAACGAACACTGGAGTAAATGTCGGACGCTGGAAGTTATCACAATTCAATTTGGTGACTGGCGTACTCATTTGCATTGCCCCCCACCCTGGAATCACACTAATTGATCAAGACTTTTAGCCGACCTCGGGGGCTGGAGTTACCAGCCTCCCATACCCGCAACGCGAAGTGCTTAGCTCCAACACTTTACGCCACATTTGTTTGACTCTGGCAAGGATTATACCTGAGCACTGCATGTACGGAGTATCGCCTGGGCAACCCGGGCAGACGGTCGCGTAGGACCATCTCCAGTGAACACCACTCGGCCCAGGGGCAAGCCAATGGGTCTCGTACAATGCTATTTCACAGCATGACCGTTCTTTGTACTCCATACGGAGTACCCCAAACTCCGAGTGGTGTGAGGTGAAGATTCTGATCGTACCGAAGCTCCAGCCACATCGGTGCCTGTCACCCTCGCATGCCTTCAAACACAGTGGGGCGGGCCCCCCTGCCGATCATCAACGGAACACCGACCAGCGTCACAACGGGATGAGAGTGCCATACCGATCACATCACTAACAATTCAACAGTGGGCTCGGGTCAGCTCGTCGTTGGTCATGATGCCACGCTATGCATATGCAGTCGAATTGAATCCTGTGACCCATCCCGCGAGATTCGACGCCGTTGATAACCCGACGGACACCCGTCTCAGGGTCCACAGTAATTGTGGAACTGGTGCAATCGCCAAGGGAGAACAGGGCGAAAACTGGAATTAAAGGTCCCGACCTTGCCAATTTTGGGAGTTATCTTGTGCTCGTCAACCCGCATTCTTCGCCGGTCTCCATTCTCCCCACCCCAATGCAACCACAATAAACACCAATTCACGGTCATCACTCATTACCCCTCCTTTCTGATTGATTCTGTCTCGAGGTATTTATACTTTTGGCCTTCGCTGAGTGGAGGCTTTTTCCCCGTCACGAAACAGGCGTTCGTATATCACTTCATTTGACCATGGTTGCGTCTCTACTGAGCCGCAAGGCCTTGTCGCTCGCAGTCGTCTCTCTTCTCGCCTCTTCTGCTGCTGCCGATGTCTTCGAGAGCTTGTCATCAGTTCCTCAGGGTGTGTTTCTGCCGTTCCAAACCGACACGACCTTGTTATCAATCTAACTGATTACAGGATGGAAATATTCACGCAAACCCCGTGCCACCCAGGCAATGAGGCTGCAAATTGCTTTAGCCCAAGGCGATACCGCCGGATTTGAGGAGAGCGTCCTGGAGATGTCCACCCCAGACCATCCCAGCTATGGCAAACACTACCAGACACACGAAGAGATGAAGCGCATGCTTCAGCCCAGCGCTGAAGCCGCGGACTCGATCCGGGATTGGCTCGAAAGTGCCGGCATCACACAGATTGAGCAAGATGCCGATTGGATGACCTTCTATACCACCGTGGAGACCGCAAACCAGCTGCTGGCAGCTGATTTCCAGTTCTACGTCAACAGTGTTCAGCACGTGGAGCGTCTTCGCACACTGGAGTATTCTGTCCCGGATGCTCTCATGTCCCATATCAACATGATTCAGCCCACCACTCGATTCGGACAACTGCGCGCCCACCGCGCTACTCTGCACAGCGAGTCTAAGGAGACCGATATGGCGTTCCGCGCCAATGCGTTGTCTGCCACCCCTGACTGCAATAGCGTCATCACACCAAAGTGCTTGAAGGATCTGTACAAGATCGGCGACTACAAGGCCGATCCCAAGAATGGTAACAAAGCCGGCTTTGTCAGTTACCTAGAGCAGTATGCCAGCTACTCCGACCTTGCTTTGTTCGAAAAGAACGTCTTCCCTGAAGCTAAGGGACAGAACTTCTCCGTCGTGCAGTACAATGGCGGAGGTAACGACCAGCACCCCAAGGGTGACATCAGCGAGGCCAACCTTGACCTTCAGTACATTGTCGGAACAAGCTCCCCTGTCCCAGTGACCGAGTTCAGCGTCGGTGGTCGGGGTATCCTTGTCCCTGATTTGGACCAGCCCGACCCCAACGACAACAACAATGAGCCGTACTTGGATTTCCTCCAAAACGTGCTTAAGATGGATAAGAAGGACCTTCCCCAAGTGATCTCCACTTCCTACGGAGAAGATGAGCAGGTACGGTCTACACTTTTCCTAAATGATATCCAAAGCTAATTCCCCATCAGAGCGTGCCCAAGTCCTACGCCCGCACTGTGTGCAACCTCTACTCGCAGCTAGGTAGCCGAGGTGTCTCCGTTATTTTCTCCTCTGGTGACTCCGGTGTTGGTGCTGCCTGCCAGACCAACGATGGCAAGAACACCACTCACTTCCCACCTCAGTTCCCCGCTGCCTGCCCGTGGGTGACCGCTGTCGGCGCCACATCCAAGACCTCCCCCGAGACCGCTGTGGACTTCTCCTCGGGTGGATTCTCCGACCTCTGGGAACGCCCCAAGTGGCAGGAGGACGCTGTGAGCGGCTTCCTACACAACCTGGGTGACAAGTGGTCCGGTCTGTTCAATGCCAAGGGACGTGCATTCCCCGACGTCGCTGCCCAGGGTGAGAACTTCGCCGTGTACGTCAAGGGCTCCCTCAGCAGCGTCAGCGGAACATCTGCTTCCGCGCCTGTCTTTGCGGGTGTCATCGCCCTTCTCAACGACGCTCGCCTGAAGAACAAGCAATCTCCCATGGGTTTCCTTAACCCGTGGCTGTACTCCAACGGTCGCGATGGTCTGAATGACATCGTCGATGGTGGAAGTACTGGCTGCAATGGAGCTAGTCGCTTCAATGGGCCTCAAAACGGTAGCCCCGTCGTCCCCTATGCGAGCTGGAACTCCACTGAGGGCTGGGACCCTGTGACCGGTCTTGGTACACCCAACTTTGAGGCCATGCGCAAGCTTGCCAATGCGGAATAGACATAGAGCGCTAGTCCTTTGGTTCCAGCTCGATTGACGTGCTGGATGTAAACTTCCAACGTTCGGCAATTTCATACACATAGAGCTTGTTTTACTATATTGCAAATATAATCCCATGTGATTTGACATCAAGATTTGAGACCTAGTGTGATCCTTAGAGTATTCCTGTACGGATCATTCAGTCGTAAAACTGCAGACCTACGAAGTCAGGGCCGTACGTCTGTGAGACATCTCCTTCAACATCGTTTCCGATGACAACTTCATTTGAGCCATTCTTCCAACCATCCACCAAGATACCAAGCTTCGAGCTATCCCACCACCCCTTCTCAGGACCGAACAACTCGCTATGTTGACCCGTCAGCGGCACCTCTAGTCGTACGGATTTTCCGCCGTTCACAGAGATTGTCAAGTTCCTAGAACTGGACCCCCAACCCCAACTCGTCGCCAG
The DNA here is from genome assembly GCA_911197225.1 of Penicillium salamii. Taxonomy (NCBI): domain Eukaryota; kingdom Fungi; phylum Ascomycota; class Eurotiomycetes; order Eurotiales; family Aspergillaceae; genus Penicillium; species Penicillium salamii. The sequence continues at coordinate 356,386 of CAJVOY010000078.1, forward strand.
AGCGATATCGTTATTGATATAGTCAATCTCCAGATACTTGGAGGCTGTGCTATTCTGAGACTCGTCATCGACGGTTGCTGAGATCGTCGCGTGTATAGCGCTTTCGGCAGCAATATAGCCAATTTTGGATCCGACAGGGGCACAAAAGTCGGCATCACACTTTTCGAGTTTGGAGGATCCACCCAGCGTGAAGGAGGTGCAGGGATAGTACTCTCCTGATGGCGCTGTCACATGGAGTGACTTCAATGGGTTACTTGAGTCGATGGTAAGCTCGTTCGAAGAGCCCGCGACCAGGAATATAGTGGCAGATACGCTCTTTGCGGAAGGTGACACAGGAATCTTCACCTCTTTGGATGGTGATTTCAAGATGAGGGTGGTTTTCGATGCAGCTGGCTCCTCAAACTCTACTGTCAGGGTGTGGTTTGCACTAGTCGTGTTGGCGTATATTGAGTGGAAGGTAGTCTGATCTCTGAGTGCGAAAAGTCAGTCTCATCGATTGAGGTCAGACAGATGAGTGTCCTGTATGCACTGAAGGTGCCCAGTTGAATGACCAGCTTACCCGTTTATAGTTGCAAATACCTTGCTTGCATATGTTCCTGCGGAAACTGTATCTTGCAACTCAAGGAGCAGCACGCCGTGTGGTTCAACTGAGCCCGTGTAGCTCGTTTTCACGTTGGAGGATGTCTTGTTGTTCCAGATATCCCTCACAGTGCCAGCAGACTGCAGCCCAATGTCCGGCAAGCTTAGTGTCAACTCCCGAGCCTCATCAGCCCAATTGATTACCGCTGCGACTGTTCGTCCACCGGATAAAGGTCCACTCCATACTTCATACCCTTGATCGGACCACCGGCGTCGAAGACTTGCACTTTGACCTAACGAGTCCTGGTTGAATGCGATGACATCCTTGTTCGACAGAATCGCCAGAGATGCTTCACTAATCGCCGTCCATTCATCTTTCAGTGCACCGCCGATCACCAGCGGACTCTTCAGAATAGCCCACAGGGAGAAATGGGTTTGCTCTTCTGGCACAGTCAGAACGTCATTTCCAACTTCCATCATATCCAGATCAGGCCATTGACCGGGTCCTGCGAACGAGGTCTGCGGCACCGCTTGGTTGAGCGTTCTGAAAATGGCTCGCCATGCCGGGATAATATCATTACCGATGCGCCAGGTGTGACCTGAACTCGGCGCCCAAAGCGCGGGGAAATCGACTCCCCATTCACAAATTTGAAAGAGGACTTTCTTGTCTTGCGCCGCGAGTGCCTTTGTCATGTTTGCATACCGTGCCCGCGGTGATGTGCTTGGTGCATAATCTGTGTTGGGATATCCTGTAGGCTCCTCGGAGTAACAATTGTCATCTGCATTTTGTTAGTCAACTGGTGCACATGCATCTGGTTAGAGATTATGGGCCAGTACATTTGAGCGCGTCGATGTTCCACGACATGAATGTTGCCGCATCTTGTTCCTCGTGAACTAATGAAGGTCAATATGGGAGGGTCTTGTGGAGTGGAACATGGCTGTAGCATACACAAACTTCCTACTTGGTCAATACCGGTATCGCAAGTCTTGATACCTGCATCCTCGTATACCCCGAAGAGCAATCCAAGATCGTGGATATATTGACCGACAGCCGGGAAGCCACTGGGGAACAATGTTTCATTCCAAGTGAGAGATCCATTGGATAATCGGTCTGCCACTGTCCATCCGCAGTCGATGCCGACATAGCGGTATCCAAGGGCGTCCAGTCCTAGATCCACGAGTGCCTTTGCGTTAGATCGAATGGTTGTTTCATTAGGCGAACAAGAATAATGGTTGTAGCTGCTCCAACTGCTAGAGTATAAGTAGGAGACCATCTTAAACTGAATAAAAGACAAACCCCATCGGTGGTGTTGTTGCTACACCATCATTGAGTCGAGGGAGCAATGCCACAGCATCAACACCCAAGGTTAACGACACAAGGAGAACTATGCGTGAGAGCATTTTTACTGAAGTAGTGCGATCCTTGAAGCCACGTGGTGAGAGGGGAATGGGTGTTTTATAGATTTTCTACAACAAATTACTTCCAAGATTTGCGGGGAACTTTAGAAGGTGAAGTGCATCCATGCTAGTTTTTGAAGCCGGAAAATTTCCTCATTAGGAATCATGAACATGCAACGCAATGCAACGCAACTGCAGATCGACAGAGGAACAATATTTGATTCGCCGGTATTCTTTTGCAAGACGGAGACAGGGGTATATGTCCTCCGTATGCACGTTTCTACTGGTGCTCACTGTATCTGTTCCACCATTCATGTTGTACAATTTTGGAATTAATCCAACTAGTCGGAGGTAGCCGTGTCCATTAAAGGGACTAATGGGACTCACGACAATTCAGAATAGGGTCTCATGGTATTCAATTTGAGAAAGCTTGGTATCCAAGCTCACTCGTTTGTTCGTCTCTTGCTCATTATTCTTGGAAGATTGGCTCGGTTTTTTCGATCTGTTCCTTGCTCAAACACCACTTGTCTTGCAAAGCAGGGTCAAGACTGGGCTGGTAAACAGCCTTCGCCCACCATTCACCCCAGCTAGTTAAGAAGATCTGCTCAGGATCTTCGGGGAAATCCTCCGCTTTGACGGCGCGAAGGAGGTTCTCGGCACCTATCAATCATTAGAAATAACACAACCTCATTGTCAAAGACTCTTACCCTCGGGCACAGACTTGGCATCAGGCATGTCCATGGTCAGTCCCAAGCTGGGGTGCTGTGCAAGCTTGGTGTTGGGGATGAGACCAGGCGACACTGCCACGACCCTGCATGTTGGGAGGTTGCGACGCCACCAGTGGGCACCCAAGAGTTGGGCAAACTTGGAGCTACTGTATACAACTCTGGCATTTGCACCAGATCCAGCCTTCAGGTCGATATCAAGTGTCTCTGCAAAGTAATCAGTATTCGGCGAAGGGACTGGGGTTCACCTCCTCAACTCACTGGGGTCATTGTCTCTCAGTCCGCGAATTGCACCGGATGAAACAATTACAATCCGAGACTTTGAGGCAGTCAGCTTCTCGGCCAGGTTGTGGGTCAGGTAATGTTGAGCTAAATAATGGTCAGCATCCGCTGGAGTAGATTCGATCGAGGAGATTTTTTTGAGTTCGTACACAGGTGGTTGGTAATGTATGACTCGCACCACTGCGAGCCGTAGGGACCAGGTCCATCGGCACTGTTTAGGGAGCCGGCAACGAGGAACAACAGGTCTAGGTTGTTCTGACCGAGCTCAGTGAGAGCTTGCGCAGCAAATGCCTTGACGCTTTTCAGGTTCCAGAGGTCCAGGGGTAGGATAGACACATTGTGCTTGGCGGAGTCATATTTCAGGTCATCGTATGCGGCCCGTGCCTTGGTGGTGTCCCGGGCGCCCAGAATGAAGTTGTATGGTTGGGCTTGCTGCAGCAATTGCTTGATTGCTTCAAATCCCTATAGTTGTGTTAGATCAAGCCACTATTGAGTGGAGCTTTCTTACCAGACCTGAAGAGGTACCTGTTGCAATAACGTTCTTCACGATTCCTGTCATTGTGTTATGATAGTTGTCGACTCCACGTCGTGAAATGTGCGGTCAAAGAGCTTGCTGACGAGTGACGTCACACCGGGCCCCTTTTCCCGAGCTCTCACCGCTCAACCTCCCGCGTCTTGAATGTTTTGATCTTTTCCATATGCAGGCTTGGGTCAACATGGAGCGAGAGCATCATGAAAGCTGCGTCCGATGATGACTGGCGACATAAACCAGTCTTCCCAGGGCCCAGATACTCGACATTCCTGGTGAGCTCCCAAAATGTCCTTAATTGGAAACACGCCAAGGCGGGCGCTGGCACGCTGGCAAGCATTCCCCACATTTGAGCGGCTCACCCTGCGCTGCCTTACCGGGTCAACACGATGATCATCGTGAAGAAAGTTGAGTGATCTGCAGCAAGAGGTCTCGCTCAATCAAGACGGTTGAAATTCATTATGTATCGGATGTGCTAGTTTACACCAAAATTCATGCCCAAAAACCAAGAAGCACACGGTCGCTCATTCGCTTTCGTTTCCAGATCCCAAATCACACATCGTTTCACAAAAGCCTCATTCAAGAGAGGACGGCCATAAAAGCGGAGCCAAAGAGGAGCGCAATCATACCAAGGCCAGACTTGGAGACGGGCTGGTTCGCAACAGCGGCATTGCCAGTTGAGGTTGAGGTACCGGTGCTGCTGGTGCTGGTACCGGTTGAAGTAGATTTGGTGCTAGTTGCAGTGGCTGTAGCATTGAGGGCGGCGTTACAGAAGACGTCGTTGAAGTTTCCGCTCTTGCTGGTGATGCAGTTTTGGAGCTTTTTGATGTCTTGACCTTGGGCGAGGCAGTAAATTCCGCAGTCGTTTTCATATTTGTGGGTTGATGCGTCCCCACAGCACTGGTCCATCACGTCGGTGACATTGCCACGAATCTTCGCTGCGCAGGCAGCATCCGTGGTAGGAATTTGCCAGACGCCGCTGCCACAGGCTGTGCTAGTTGCGCTGACAGATGATGTGGTGGTCGACATTTCGGTGGAGTATGCTGCTTCAGATGTCGGGGGTGGTGGGCGGAGGTTTGTAAGGAGACGCACAAGTGGGCAGAAGAGGAAAAAATCTGGAGGTTTGACGAAAAAGCAGGCAAACGGATTTAATATCACAGGTAAGACAATAGCGTAAAAAAAAATGGGTTGGTGTTTCGGCAGGGAGCGAGGAATCCACCCCCAGTCTATAAAAAGCCATTGGCTGAAATACCGGGGATGTTTTCCTTGGCTCTCCTTGTTGCATGTTTTATTGTCTGACATATCCATTATCCCTTCTCATGTGACAAGTATCACGCACGGGATGGTTCGTCGAAGGTACGGAGTACTCTGCAGCTCCTAACTGCAAATTCTACCAAGGGTTAAAGACTAAATATGCCCATGCGTTGGATCTCGGATCCCTTCGGGTATCGAAGGGTCGACCTGTCAATCATATTATAGCTTTGCTTGAGCACAAGCAGCTCTGCCGATCAGGGACCGGCAGTTCTTGTGATCTGCGATATGCGATCTGCGCTATAAGCTTCAGGTGATGGGATTGGCTACACCTTCATTTTTCTGAGTATTCGACCCTGGTCTCGCCGAGACCGGTGTGCTTTTCATCAGCAGGCTCCACCCCAACAAGCGCGAGAAGACCAATCTCGCTTTCGATACGATGCTTGCGTTCATTGTCTGCCGCCGCCATGCCGCCTGATCCGAAAATCTCGTCCATTTCTTCGAGAGTGCGACCCTTGGTCTCGGGAACTAGGAAAATGACATATACGATCGCAATTGTCGTGATGCATCCAAAAAAGATGAACGCACCAAAGTTGCTAGTCTCCAGAAACGGAGACGTGGCAGTGCCGACTGCAAAGTTGTTTAACTTTGAAATGGTTAGCCGGCTTCTCCATGTCTCTGATACATGACTTGGCTCACCCAATTACTACTGCCACCAAGACTCACGCCCTTGGCACGCATACTGAGAGGGAATACCTCTGAAGTAACAATCCACGCGACTGGTCCTGTTGTGGAATCATTGTCAGCAATGTTTCACACCCGCAAATGGCTGTAACATACCCCAGGAATAGGCGAAGTTGATGACGAAAATCCACACGAATACAATGGCAACCCACCCCGCAGCTTTGTGTTCGTCGAAGGTTCCTTGGTAGGCACCAATGATACCTGCGACAATGAAGTGGCAGATTGCCATTCCAGCTGCACCGGCAATCAAGATCTTCTTCCGCCCAATCTGGTCAACCCAGAGTACTGCAGGGATTGTGAAAATAAACTCCACAATTCCCACCACACCAGTCGCGAGAAGGGAAATGGTGTTGCCACCAAGTTGCATGTCCTTGAAGATGTAAGGTCTGTGAAGGGTCAGCTTAATCACTGTCATGCTTTCAACGAAGGCAAGTCAAGAGCTTACGCGTAATAGTTGATTGCGTTGATGCCTAATTCACTATTAGCAATTTCCTGGGGCCGAGTAACTTGGATAATGCTCACCATTCCATTGTTGGAACACCATGATCATACACTATAACGTCATTAAATGTCACATGCCACAACCAGCTGCAGGGATACTTACAGCCGTTGCGGTTCGCTTGAACAAAGATTTGTTGGTGACCAACGACAGATAATCATGTAGTCCAATCTTGAATCGACTGGAAAACGAGTCATCCTGCCAGTTGGGGTACTTCTCGGCAGCCGTCTCCCTTTCAAAGAGATAGACGCTCTTGATTTCCAGAAATTCAATCCGGACAAGCAAGTCGTCTGTGGATGCGTTACGTAGCCGGGCCAGGGTAGCCAGGCATTCCTCCTCGCGACCGGTGTTCATCAAGTGACGTGGGGACTGGGGCATGAACATCATCATACCCACAGCCAGGACAATAGCAGGCAGGATTTGGATGCAGACTGGTACCAGCCATGCAGCGTCCGATTGTGACGCTCCTGTACCACCAATATAATTTGTTCCGTAACCGATCTAGAGAGGTCAGGCTTCCTCTTCGAACCGTGGAGAGATGACGCACCCAAAAGCTGACCATGATACCAAATGTGATGGCCAGTTGCTGCACGGCGACGAGAGAGCCTCGAATTTCCGGGGGTGCCTTCCTCTGTCAGTTTGACACTTGGCTCCTTCCTCGAAGCACTTACCAACTCTGCATTGTACAGCGGCACCACCATGCTCAAACTACCAACACCCAGACCAGTCACGAAACGCCCTCCAAACACAAAATCAGGACTTTCCGTGCATGCCTGGACAATGACACCGACACAGAACACCACCACGGCAACGAGCACTGTCAAGCGACGACCGAGCGCGTCGGCCAGATAGCCATTGGCTAGTGTACCCACCCACGCACCAAGTTCGAGGATAGAGGTCAGCATTCCCTGTTGGATGCCAGTCTTCGCGGCATATCCCTGGGTCTGTTGGAGGAGAAGTGTCAGGGAAGGAACATGATATTGACAGTCTCAAGTTACATACCGCTGCTTGAAACGCGGGCATTGTCAAGACCTGAGCGAACATTCCCTGGTTGTCTGAGCCATGTCAGATGCGAAACGCTAATTGCATGCAGCTTCGCCTACTCACATCCATAAACCAGACCACCCAGTGATGCGAACAGTCCGATGCATGTTGTTTTCTTGTTGCTCAACAGCCCCATCATGCCATGCTTACCCGCGAGCTGGGCACGCTTGGCCGAAATGGCCGTCTCGCCTGGAAGAGCGGCCACCATGTTGTGACGCCGACAAAGATATTGATGGAAAATATAAAATCAGATCCACTGATTATGGACAGCAGTACCTAGCGCAAAGCGATAAATTCAAAGCAACAACTGCAAATTCTTACTCTCGACAGGGGATCAGCGATTATTTATTCGGAGTGCAGCGGGTAATGAGCAGGGAACAACAGTCTCCCCGGGAACTTAGCCCCATGGGGGGAGTATAATGGGGGTTGAGACCTGCCATATCAGCCCAATCAGGCAATGCCGACCAAGCTTCGTGGCGTGTGGTTTGCTCTGAGCACATGGAGACCAACCCAGCCAAGTCGGCTAAGAATGAGACGGGAAAGGCTCTGCAAAAGCTCATCAGTGGCATAATGGGCCGTGCGCCACGATGCTTGTTGCGCCATTTATCCGGTCTCGAGTCAACTGGGTAAACAGAAGGGAAATTTGTCGGTTCTCTTACATCGATGAATAGAAGTTGACCCAAGTAATAGAAAGTATCTGAGGATCCAGAACAGCCGCCTGGTGGTGTATTGCCATTCTGCGATAAATTGGGGATTCAGATACCCCAGTGGTATCCCCACACAGACGAAATCCCGGGGACCCCGCATGGGTTTCAACGATGGAGGCATCCCCCAAATCGTTCCCAAATTCACTCCATTCAACATTGAAGTACCCCCAAGCCAACACAAAACACATGACGCGTCATTCATGCTAATTACTCAATGCTAGAAGCAACAGTATCATTCGACTCTAGCTTACCATGCCTCTCCAAGTCGAAGCTTCCCCGGCTGAATTGCGCGAATTTAGCCTATGAACCCCCTGTCAGCCAACCCGCACGTCACATCCCCCTCCCGCCGCCATCAGCCCACAAGCTGAACGAATCGGCTTCGGGCGGACCCCTCAAATCCCGGTGCCCTGACCCAGCAGGCAAAACATCAGCGTTGCACCCGGGGATTAGCCGGATCACGCCGTGTTCATCGGTACGTGGGTAAAAGGGGCACTCTATCGGAGCCTGGAATTTCCCTATACCCCGGGATTTAACCAAACCTTGGAACCGGTCCGGGGTATTATCTCGGCTTCGCGTCGGAGATGGATCGGACCACTGCGGCGGTGAATCTGCATCACCATGCGGGAAATCTTGAGTCTTTACTTGTGTGGTTCTAAGTTGTAGTAACAGATGCTTGTTTCCATCCTTGAATGGGCTGACGGATTTACACCGATCACGGCCTTTTAACCCCTGCCGGCATGTGTTAATTCTTAAGTGCGCCTAGCTTTCTTGGTATGAGCCTAAAAAGCCTCTCAAAAAGCTCGTCTTAACCTCCACTTGGGCAAAGGTCTTACTTGAGACGCACACTTGATACAAATCGATGTTTTATACATAGAAGCGGAGATGCTATAAAAGTCATAATATCGTACACAGTTTTTCTCTCATCTTCAGCACACAACTATCTTCTCTTCAAAGATAGTAATCCCAAAGGAGAGCGGCACCCATTACTGCCGCCATGGCAGTCTCAAAAATAGCAACCTGACTCCAACCACCACCATTACGATGGAATATGACAGCCGCGAAAAGGCGACCAGGCAGGGATGCCAACATAACGGGTAAATTCCGCTGGTACGTCGCAATTGCAAAGAAGGTACCAGTGGACAAGGAGGTGATACTACATTTGTTAGTTTGGTCGTAATACTTTAGTTGTAATATAAGACCGAATCGCATACCCCATGGCTTGGACCATGTGTTCAGGAATCCCACTCATGGGTGATCCGGGCAGGCTGGCGGCGGCGGCAGGGGATGAAATCGTGTACACGGCATTTCCGAGCAGGAAGCAAGCCTGTGCGCCGAAGACGATACTCGAAGCGTTCAGCCCACCGAGGCCAAGAGGTTGTGATGGCATTTTCTGCTATTGTCTTGTTGAGTTATGACAGTGAGATTGTCTGGGGTTCACGGGTGAGATTTGTAGAATCTCGTATTGGCGTCCGGGTTTCCCCGAGGCGACCATTCCAACCCAGAAACAACTTGGACAATATCGAGATACAAGTAAATATCGAACTCTACTTACTTCTGGGCCTAGTGACCCCATCTCATGAGCCTTGGAACTGGGCTTGATCATAGATAATCCTGAGAGCATTTGTTGTTGGAGGCTCCCCGGAACATCCCGAACTGTCACCGTCGTTTTATTTTACTGGAAAACAATAGAGCAATACAATTGTATTAGCAATTATGGAACTCTGCGTTAGGTAACAGAAGTTCACATACATTACATCGTAATTCATAAATTGGAGAGCGAAACAAAGCGCAAACTCCCAAAATTGTAGCCAACTTCATCCAGGAAATAGCGGTGGAGCACACTAGAGAGAAATGCTCAGAGATGACCTGGAACACAGGGGGCAGTGGACACATTCACGATAACTCAGTCCAGGTTGGACAGACTCACCGATTATCGTGAGTGGATTCAAAGCCCAGGCAGCTAGGCCGTAGCCTAAATCACCGGGAAGGTGGTGGACACAATCTCCTCCTCGTCCTTGACCGGCGCGTCGTTGGGGGGTTGAAAGGCAATGCGGGGGTCCGTCTCCCCAGCAAGCTCTTCCAGCGACTTTCTCTTTGTCTCTGGGATCAAGAATGTGGAAAAAAATCCACAGAGCATGAACAGAGAGAAAATCTCCATAACGTGGTTGAGCCAAGGAGAATCGTTCGACTTCGTCGCACCGCGGTGCGCAAGTGGTCCAAAGACGCACTGGGCAATGATGGCGCCAATTTTACCGGCCGCAGCACTGATACCGTGGGAAGTGGATCGGTAGCGAGTCGGGAAGCACTCGCCCGGGACGATAAATGTGGTAGCGTTGGGACCAAAGTTAAAGAAGAATTGGGCGACAACATACAGACCGAGAAGACCGTTATGGGTGTGTTTCAGTTGATCGTAGCCGAATCCGATTGCGACGAAAAGAATTGTCAGAATGGCGAATCCCATCAGCTGAATTGGCTTCCGTCCCACAGTATCAACGGTCGCGACAGTCACCCAGTAGCCAGGGATGGCACCAGCACAGATCAAGATAATGTTACCGACCGCGTTGCGATAAAAGATTTCGTAAAGGTTATGTCCGCCGGTCCAACCAATCGCCGAGAGGATGATAGAGTTGTTGAGACCAAGACCGTAGAATGCTACCAGAAAGTTAGCGTCAGACACTAGGGAGCGAAGGCCAAAACATCATCAGTTGCACTTACCAACGTCAAGGAAAAACCACGAGGCGGCAGTACCCAGAAGCACCTTGCTGTTCTTCCACTGGGAGTAGTGACGACAGAAGTCAGAGAAACTGGATTTGGGTGGGAGCAATTCCTCACTCTGGGTGGAAAACTCTGTCACTCGCTCAGAGCCACTGGGGTGACCGCTGCGGCCCTTGAGGTAGGCGCGAACATCCGACTCGGCCTTGGCGTGATCCCTGGTAACATCGAATGTGAATCGAGGAGTCTCCGGAATGGTGAGACGGAAGTACAAAGCGAAGCAGGCAGGGACAGCTCCGATTCCAATAACAATCCTCCACATCTTATCTACAGCAACCCGGCATTCGCCAGTGCAATGGCCACCATCTTTGGCAGTCTGGAGGATCTCCTTGTAACCGGCAGTCACGATCAAAGCCATGATGGCAGCGGCGAACTGACCCAGACCCTGCATTGCAAATACAGCACCCATCATGGCACCGCGCCACTTGGTTGTAGCGAACCTAGGAAACGTGTTAGCGACCGGTAAGATCGAACGATATCATCAAAAAACTTACTCGGACGTGATCACAGAGGAAAGGGGATAGTCACCACCAATACCGACACCCATGACGACGCGCCAGAAAACAAGGAGACCAGTGATAGAGATGGCAGGAGAATAGGAAGAAAGAGCCTGAGCAAGAGTTGCCAGAATGATGATGACCAACTCAAACCCATACATGCGCTTGCGACCAATGCGATCGGCAAGCCATCCGAAGAAAAGCTGACCCAAAACAGTGCCACCAGAGGTAGCGACCTTTACAGCAGTGTCGACGTTAACAGGGAGTTTACCGTTGGGGAAAAAGACGATACCAATCATGCTGACGACAAGGTTAATAGCAAAGATGTCATACGCGTCAGTGAAGAAACCGATTCCGGCGACGATGATCGCGCGCACATGGCGCCAGCCGAATTGAGCACTGTCAATGCTGGCAAGAGCGTTGCGGCGACGCTCGTGAGCCTCATCGGCAGCCGAGAGGGGCGAAATCTGAACGGATGATGCCCCAGGACTCATGCGCCTGAGGAAAACGGATTCAGTAGAGCCGGCCGCCTCCGCGCGCTGAGCAAAGGCGTTCCGCAGGATGGAAGACCTGTTGGATGGAGACTCAGGGACAGACATGATGAACCAGATTCGCTCGTAAGGGAACAGAATCTGAGAATCAACTGTTTTGAGAGATGAGAGGAGTGAGAAGAGCCATGATGAGAACCTGGAATGGATCACAGATATAGCCTGGCAGTGAGTTCGACGCTAGTGACGGTTACACATGGGCTTCACAGTGTCAGGCCCCGGATGATATTCAAGTACATCAGCCCTGCGGCGGCGATTTAGGGCTGAGAAGTACCTGCAGTTGCCAGGCGGGCCGAACGGACTGCAGGTCCAGGTACCGAGTGAAATAAGGATCCGCCAATCAGCGTCTGATCTGGAAGTTTGCTTTGTAGTGTTGCATCCAATTAGCGTGAGTTATTTGCCCACGTGGGTGGGGGCCGGCCAACCAGTTGGCTTTCAAGGTTGTCAACCTTTTCTTATCAGGACTGTTTGTCACCGGAATAACTTTAATCCTGTCCTCGGTCTCATTCTGACAACTTTAGAATTTGGTATATCCATTGAGGACAAAAATACGGTATGGCTACACTGCGTTCCGCCAATCAATGCGAGGGTCCGGTGCTGCGCTGGTTTGACACGATCTATACTAGTACATACCATCACACCCAAACAATGTATTGAGGCTCCATTAGGTGTTGAGATGGAGGTTCGTCTCAACCCTCGTTTGCTTCTTTAGTAGATATACCCTCCTCCGTAGGCTTTCTCTCCTCTCCTTCTCTCTCTCCCTGACAGTCAATTTAATCGATTCCCTCTTTTCTTTTCTCTTGCCTGCAAGGCTCAACATTAGGTCGCACGCCACGCACGCGCTATGTATGGATAGGGTTCAGAAGTGTTGAGATGGAAGTTCGTCCCAACCCTCGTTTGCTTAGTAGATAAACCCTCCTCCATAGACTTTCACTCCTCTCTCTCTCTCTCTCTCCTCTCCTTGAGCAGTCAATACGATCGGTTCTGTCCGCTTCTTCTCTCTCGCCTGTAGGCTTATCAAGAAGTATAGCAGGCTATGGGCCCGTGGCAATGAACTACCTTCTTAAGTAGGGAAATAAGTATAGTTATAGATCTATTGTTCAAATACCACGCTTCATTTTCCATCGCATGACAAAGGTCGCAAATGGGTAGAGGGCCAGCGAAACACCAATCCAAGCGAAAAGTACGCCAAAGTCTATCCCAATACGCGAATGAGTGCCGAAAAGAATTGTGCGCAAGGCCTCAACAACTGCACCCAGTTAGTAAGCCTCTGTTAAGGGCGCATTAAAACTTACTTCGATGCAATGGCCAGGCGTACCCCCACTTGTAGAAGGCTGGCGCAAGATCAATAGAATAGAACGCCGTGGCCACATTCGTAATGACCCAGAATATCAAGAAGAAAGAGCTCCACGGGAATCCAAGGATCATAGCCATGTTCTCGCAGGGGAAACCCAACGCCGCCATGCCGACCCAGTTCAGCATCCAGAATACAACGAATGACCCACAGCCATATGCGTTGGCATTACTCGCCGATATAGTATCGTCTGCAGGGGCATTGCTAAATGGAATCTGGAACGCGAGGGAAACCAGCGAGTAGAAAAATGACAAAAAGAAGTACGCCACTATACTCGAGGTGATGCGCCAGACCAGCCAATGCGCTATCTTGAGTGGTGGATGACCGTCTGGTTTCATGAATTGAGCATGTATGGGCATCAAGAATGGGAAATTGAAGAACGCAATGATGATCAGGTAGATCAGACCGATCGTCACGGCCGGGGCAGCCACAGCCGGTGCGAACGGGCGGAGATCAACGGTCGTGAATCCGATGGCCGGGTTGATAGCCTGGGGAGGGGCCGATGTGAGATTCGTCGATGAAAGCTCCTGGATCCACTGTGGACCGAACTTTGCTAGTACCATTCCTTGTAGAATCGTCAGGTCGGGGAGGATATATGAATAGTAAGTTGTTTCATCACGGGCGGAGATTATGACCACTTGGATGGCGCCAGTGGGATCGTAGGTTGTGTTTGACTTTGAGACTGCATCGCGGAGGAGGGCGGTTGCATTCGGGTTGATGATCACAGCTGCATAGGCGTGCTCGTCGTAGATCCCTTGGCGAACGGCCCGGAGCTCGAAGTCGAAGTCTGCAGGGGATTTGATGATGTACCCCAAGTGAAGGGAGTCGGAGTTGATCAGGCTGTTGGCGACATCTGTGACCGCTGGCCCAACGATGGGATTCGTGGTGCGGTATGGGTCGACTTGGCCGTCGAAGTCCACGACCCAGACCTTCAGGGCAGAGTAGTTGGCCTCGGTCCTATATTGAGAACCCCAGAAGAGAGACAACACCCCAAAGACGAAGATGCAGAGAATTGCCACTAGGAGGTGTGAGTATCCCTTGCGTTGCTGTGATTGACTTCACTCACATGTGCGAGCCCATTGATAGTATACCCGACGCCGCGTCTCCTTCAAGGACGAATCAAAGAATGACACCGGTAGACTTTTGTCTTCGGAATCGATTTCCCCAGACATCACGCAGAACCTTGATTATTGGAGATGTGAAAAATCCAGCGTGATCATTTTCGATATTTGGCACATCGCGATATCCGTTTGCGGCGATGAACGAGTAGTTCCTCTTGCGGCTAGCCCCTTTCGGGAATGTTACTGGCCCAACTCCTTGAAGATTTTATCCGGGCGGATCGGAGGCCTCTACTTGGTTTAGGTATCGAGATGAATTTATTCCTTTACAAGGCTATCCAAATGAGTATGGCTTCTTCCCTTTTCCATTTTCAATGAGTGCGGAGTTCAAACAATTCGATTGAGCAGGTGTGTATGGGGTGAGGAGTGTACTCGTCCAAATGCGACACTTAGTTGGACCATCCAGGGTTAGCGGATTGATCGCTTTAGTTAAGCTTCACGTTCGAGAAACTCCCCTGGTGTTTCAGGTTAATCCCTGCACCCCGGAAACTAATCGTGTAACAGGATGCGCCCTTGCGCGTCGTTTCATCGGATCCCTGTCAGCTCACAAGGGTCGTGCACGATCCTTCGCCGCTCTGGGTCGTAAATTTACTCGTACTTTATTCCGCGCAGGATGTGCGACCCCTATAATTCTAAACTTCATTAGCTGAGTCCCGATAGCCCACTTGCACCACCCGCTCCGTAAATGAGGTGCCGAGCCTAGACCACCAGCCATCCATACTAACATTTGAAGGTAATGATCGCCGGTACACCAGCTACGAATAAGGAACTTAGGAGGGTCAGCGTGCACAGGGATCGACAATTCATATCTCGTTTCATTTAGTCTATGGGTATCATTTAAAAAAAATCTAATCTATCTCTGCTCAGGGGTTCAATTGGGAACCAGCCCATTTCCCGTGCCAGACAGGATAGCAAAAAGAAAGGAGTGTGAAAGAGTATTCACTCGCAGGAAACCTGGTAAGACCCGAAGCGGCGTCTTGACCCAGCAATGCGACAGGTCTCGTTGGGTGTGATTTGACCCGCGACATCGGAGAGTTCACTCTGGTCGCACATGGTGTTGTCGAAAAACTCGATGCGACAGCCTTCCGCGACAGTGTTCAGAGCGTAGGCGGAGGCAACGCTGTGGAGGTCGGCGCGGCAGCCCGTGCTACCGGATCCGGCGTGGGGGTCGCCGATGGTTCCGTTGCAGGAGGCGGATTGGAACAGGGTAAAGGACCACTGGACATCACGGCCGATAAGAGGGAATGCGGCGGCCACATTGAGGAGAATGGCGACGGCCAGGATGATGCGAAGAGGAGAGAACATGGTGGTTTGTGGATTTGGGTGTGGAATTGGGAGGTACAGAGGACTCGTGGAGCCGGTGCGGGAGTGTAGAGCTCGAGATGGAGGAAGCTTTCAAGGCGCGTAGATATAAGTCTGTAGTAGAAGGAAAAAACGGCGAGGCCCAGTATTTAAAGATTCAGGGTCTCTTTTAGTAGAAAAAAAAAGGATGACAGGAGAAGTCTCCAGTTTAATTTATTTGGCTCAGACCCGCAACACAGATTGGAGATCCATTCTTTTTTGAGTATAGAGTCGATTACGTTCCTAGGCCTACGTATGCATTATGCTCCGTATACTCCGAACAGTCACGCACATGATACTTGGGGCAGTACAAAGTACTGCGTAGACATGCATACGATCAGATCTCCGCACTGCCTGGCAACCGATTTTCAGAATGTGCCATGAGGATTTCATGGGGGTTTGCATGATATCATTCCAGGCCGATGATCATTTAGACTCATTTGGGGAAGTGGGGGTCGCTGGGGCTTCTCATCTTACGCAGACGCGTACGTACTCCGCTGTTCGTGGCCATGCAATTCTCCTGGTCTTCACTGGTCACTGTCGTTTCTATTTTCGTGTTTGCCACCTTTCAGGGCTTTCAGCCAGACGGAGTACACACAATATCCCTAAACACATATGGTATTCCAGGTGGCTGGACAGACATAAAAAAATCAACTGACAACCATGCGGCGTCCATGCGATCGACAGGGCAAAACAGGGAACCCTCTTTTTTCAGCGATCGGCATGGAAATTTCTTCCCCTCCATCAAAGCGTTAGATCTTGCGTTTACCCGCGACGTTTCGGCAAATATTGTAATCGCCCGATCCAGTCACCTGTACCCCGTACTCCGAAGTAATATTGAGTGCAGGACTCGGGATGGCAGCATGTTGTCCAAAGTAATACCCTGGCAGAATCCCTCGACCTTGGATGATTGAATCTTTTATCTCCGATTGTGTTTCATTAATGCGACCGGAGCCGAGTGTCCCATGGATCTCAGGTGGCGCCGAAAGGGCTATCGGTTACGTCGAGCATCAAATTCCAACCTCGCGAATATCTGAGGTCCGACCGGGAGAAATCTTGCGGCTGGGAAAAATATCCCGCACTGCAAGTTCGACGTCATGGTATACACTTGAGCACCTCCAGGGCTGGGCAAGTGGATCTCTCACTCGGTTCACTCCGTATGGGACTCTCGTTCGGAATACGGAGTATCCCGTCGTGAAATCACGTATCGCATACTCCTACGACCTTGCCGACCTTTGAACCCTGGGACGTCAAATCGCGTTCAAGGTACTTTTGTTCTGGCCGAAAACGGCTCTCAGTTTGCCTCGTGTGGTGGACTCAAGAAGCACAACTGTTGCCCAGATGTCCCACAGGTGCAAGATTCCCGCAGGTTTGAGCCTGTCAGCCTGATTTATAAGGCGCCTTCATTGATTCCCGATCTATCAGGCAAACATACTTATGTATCTACATATCTCTCCAGCCCCAGGGCTACCGATTCCAACCTTGGTTATTACCTAGGTAGGCATGACTATTATAAATCAGTGATAAGGACCCGGGAGGAGTAGACACCAATCCCACCAGGTGTACATCATATTGGAGTGACAATTGGGGCGATGTTAGCATCTTCTACCACGCTGCACATTTTCCTACTTCAGCCTTGCTTCTATTAAGTATGAAGTTTACATTACGGAACACATCATTTGCGCCAAACAACGGCCTATAATATGGTATCATACGGTATACCTAAGAGACCTTTACGGGCCGAGTCAGTCCCCGCACGTAGATTGCGCAGGCTCTTCGGGTGAGCGGAATGTATACCATTGTAACTACCTCGCATGTCGGAGGGAAGGCATCCGCCGAGGGCTGTATAGCGGAATTTTCTCATTTTGAGTGGCTCTCTGGGCATCTTTGTGTAGAGCTTGAGCACTTGAGCAGTTGTGAGTATGCTGGCTATGTGGTCTACGGTGGATCACGTGATATCGTAGGATATGCTTGGTTTTGGGGTCTCCCCTGGTGCAAATCCCCTGGTGGTCTAGATGGGCATAGCTTACAGTATCCAGTTAGCCTTTTGGTCAACTATTCGAGATCTCGTGTTCGAACCCCTAGGGCCGGCAAGTCCAGGGGTTTGCATAGTTTTTTTTCGTATTTTTTTTCTTTCGTTTTTGTCCAGCGACGACAATGTTATCTACAGGACTTCCTAAATTTCTTGATCAACGAGATTCTCAACTTCTCTTGCTTGTCGCCATACCCCAAACGTTGTGACACTTCCCCGTGTATTGCATAGTAGCAGTTGGATGATACCCCAATTGGGTTAGACCTGGGACCCACAACTGGGGCACAGGACGATCATCCGTACCTTGTACCGTGGATCACGTGATATCGTTGGATATGTTTAGTTTAAGGGTCAATTCTTTTGCAAACCTGCTGGTGGTCTAGTTGGCCAAGTTTACAGGGAGCCATATCTGCACCCTTTGGTCAACTATTCCGGATCCCGGGTGAATCCCTAGGACCGCAAGTCGCCTGTCGCCTGAGCGGAATGGCTGGATTTGTCTACTTTTTTGGTCCATCTTTTTCCCTTCGTCATTTTTTTGTCCAGCGAAGACAATATCATATATTATACACTCCTAGCTCTTTGGCCTTTCAAATTATTACTTAAAACTCAGCTTAGCCCGTCCTTAAATCCCTAAGGAGGTCATTTGTGCTACAGGTCTGTCGGCTAACAGGTAGTCAGATAAAGTAGGACATGGTCTACCGATATATTTCTAGGAGGGTCCGATCCTACTTATGATAAGCGTCAAGCAGAAGCCTGTCCTTTTCCTTTGTCCAACGCCCCTTTCGAAGAGACGGGTCCAATGAATGGAACCAACGTTTGCGACAATCCTGCTGAGGCCAGAAAAACTAAATCCATCTTATCCAAGGAATTGGAATAGTTCAACTTGTTGGTCCCCCCTGCAGCAAGTAATCTCTCCATTCCTCCAGCAAGCGGATGCCAGTGTTCCTATGCCTGAAACCAACTTTAGAACAGCTTGTAACAGCAGAATATCCATCACACTCACCATATTCATATTCATCATCACCATTGCCATCACCACTACAATCATTAATCTGAATTTTGTCCCATTGATTTTGTAGTTAGTCACTGTCACTTGGGTAGAAAATTCCATCTAAAATTTAATTTCTTAACTTGCAATTACTTAAGTACTGCTATGGTCGTTGGTTAAACTCTAGAGCTGTGGTAAAGTGGCTTCAAAGATGAAGACCTTGAACTGATTATTTTTTACAAAACGATCGCGCTCCAACACGTAGCTCCAGCCAAAAGATCCACAGAGAGCATATGAGAATGGCATTCCAAGGTTCAAGTGGAGCTCAATGACGAGGAGCCCCTTTTGTCCGTCGAGGTCGGCCCTACCAAGCCCAGCTTTGGCCATATGGTGCTTATCTAGGATTCGAAGGGTCTGTGTTCTTCATATTCTTCCAAGGGTGGACCTCATTTGCGTCTTGGAGCGTGGAAAGTTTCTTCATGAACTACGTTAAAGTAGTTGTTTTCGTTTTGCTTGCGAGCTCGTGGAAGATTTTTCATATGATGAAGTGGGTTCAACTTGAAAGCGTTGATGTAGCGAGTGGAAGGCGTGATTGGTTGATGTAGAGATGATTAATTTGGGGTTGATAATAATTCAAAGATCGAACAATGAACATATCGATTGAGAGGCGAGGTGCTCAAGTGGAAAAGACATTGGCAGCCCTGGAGCCTAAGGCACCAATACAACAAAACGCAACGGTTTAAAGAATTTCCAAAGCTCCACATTATCTATAGATGGTCTGAGTGTTATCTTTAGCGCCTGAGGATAAATTAAAATTTTCCTTATTTCCCTCAAGAAGGACAGAGGCTGAGAGGAGGTCATATACACTCCACACTTTGGGACTTGCGCCCCGAGGAAGCCCCATGCGTTCCAACTGTGCTTACTGTAGGTTCGATATTCAGGCAAGGATGAAGCGCATAATCCAATGCAGTGGGACTTAGATGGCAATGGCTGCCTTTAACAGCCATATGGTCTACAGGTGTCGGGGTGGGGGGGTTTATTGATGGATTGCCATTTAGGTCCCGGGGTGTGGTTGGCACAAAAGATCAACTTGCACCTAAGGATGACGAAGTATATTCATACAATGGACCAATTCTTATGTGTCTGATTAATGTGTATTGCTGCGGGATATATACCGATATTTACCCGCTTGCCATGTGTTTGGCCCTGCCCAGGTGATAGATCGACCATTTTGCGGCGCATTGAAAAGATTCGGTGATGAGTTTAGATCAATTCTAAAAATTGAGCACGTTTCACTTCCAGAAGCCCAATAAATCTAGGAGGAATTGCCCGTTTGGAGGGCTGAAATACCTAAAATTGGGACTTTTGGGTGTTCCTTATTTGAGGTGGACCCACATCGGAGCACGTTTGTGGAAGGTTAATGCAAAGAGGTCTAGCTATACTCGAATAATATCCGTCCTACATGCCGTGTTTAGTGCAAAGTATGGAGTACTTCGTAGATTGAAACAAATTGGATACCTCGGTGTTGCCGAGTCAATTAAGTTCGGAAGCGAGTATATCTTGAAGCTTGTCTCTCCTTGATGTATCTTCCACCAACACCTTTCGGCCCAAGATGGCATCACAAAGTCCCCTCAAGAAGATTCTTTTACTCACTAATGTGGAACGTGGTGAGGCGAACGTCTTCTTAGCAACTTGTGATGCTTTGTTGCGACTTTCCCCGAATCTTGAGCTTCATCTCGCGACTTTTGGTGGCCTGGAGGATGCTGTCGCGTCCGTTGGCCAACATGTCCGTGAATCTGTCCCTCAAGCAAAACCAATAACCTTCCATAAAATCAATGGAACATCAATGGAGGATAGCCTGAGACAATACTTTGTTCGAGAGAAAGTTCCCACTCGAGCCGGCTATCCCCCAAACTCGTATCTCGAGAGACCAGGGATCTTGAACACTGTCAGGGCGGTCCGCGACACAATCCCAGTATTTGTGCCGTATAATGGTCCACAGATGGTGGAGATATTCACGTCAATCTGTGATACCATAAAGAAGGTCGATGCTGATCTCGTGGTCGTGGATAGTCTTATGACTGCTGGGTTGACGGCATGTTACCATCTTAAGATCAAATTCACATGCTTGAGTCCCAACTCCATCAAAGACTTCGCAGCATCAGTCCAACCAAAAGCTGCGGGGCTGTGGAAAGTTCCTGCGTAAGTTTCACTTCGCCATTTATCTCCAGGTTGAATATACGTTGACTGGTACAGATTATTCTCTGGGTATAAATTTCCAGTGCCCTGGTACAGATGGCCTCTCAATGTATACTTCAATCTAAACGCCGTATTTGCTTGGGGTCGAGATCGCAACAGAAAGGAAACCGAGAAACATCTTACCGCGAAAACTGGCGCAAGTCTGAGAACTCCCATGGACTTGATCATGAATCGACCTGAAGATTTAAAAATCCTAGTCAGCTCGCTTCCAGAGCTTGACTTCCCACTTCTCATGCCTGACTACATTCTTCCCTGTGGGCCGATTCTTCGGGATGCTTCGCCAATACAGGAATCAGACCCCGCACTCGAAAAATGGTTGTCCAAAGGTCCAACAATCTATCTGAATCTCGGGTCCATTTGCCCCATCACTGAAGATCAGGCTCTCGAGCTGGCTTTGGCTCTCAAGGTTGTGCTTGACACACTGCGAGTCCAGCCAAAGGCTCAAAACTTCCAAGTGCTGTGGAAGTTGAAGAAACTGGGTAACTACCCGGTATCAGAGCCGGCCTCACCAATCGGAAAGGTCCTGGGTCAATATATCAAACTCGACTCAGTGAGAATCGTGGACTGGATTCAAGTTGAGCCAATTGCAATCCTTCAATCTGGACATGCTGTGTGTTCGATACACCATGGCGGTGCAAATTCCTTTAACGAAGCTGTGAGGTAGGTTATTTACAGCATCCCATTTTTTCAACTTGGCCAAGCTAATTTTGAACCAGGGCTGGTGTGCCTCAAGTTATTCTGCCACAATGGATCGACTGTTACGACTACGCAGAGCGTGTCGAGATGCTGGGCATCGGTCGAGTGGGCAACAGGAAAGCAAAGCCACAGTGGACTGCCCGCGAACTTTCGAAAGAGCTTCTACGTGTACTTCAAGGCGAGAGCGCACTTTTCATGCGACAAAGAGCAAACGATCTGGCTACCCTATGCGACAAAAATGGCATTGGTGCAATGGTGGCCGCCCAAACGCTTCTAGGCGAATGTCCCGAGAAATTGATTTGATGATACTGTCTACAGTTTGATACATTTATGATTGATGGTCGCGTGCAGGTTGCGTAAATTAATGAAATTCTTCTATATTATCATGGATTATGAATCCCTCCAGGGCTCTTGTCACCTCCCAACGGTGGATGTTAGAATTTCGACCACTGGATAGCCACGCTCAAGATCGCCTAGAGGTCTTGTTTGAAACATGTGTAATCTACTTAAGTAAGAGTCCACAATCGAATTATGGTCAGCCGAGTGCGAGGTTTTGTGGTTAAAAGCGACGTCATCCCTCAAAATTGGTCGTCGGGAGAAGAATCTAAGAAAGCAAGAAACACGGTTGCAACAATAGGAACCTGCTTGTTTTCCCCGCCCTCGAGAGAGTTTATCTTTGACAATGGTATTCATACATTACCGAAAGAGTTTGGTTCTGGGAATTTTTAGGTCGAAAGACATATTGAAAAACTGTTCTTGGCGACTTTTGAGCTTCATGTAGACAAAGATATCATGTATAGCACATGTTAGCCATGAGGTCCACGATCGCCGTTGATCTACTCGACATGGAACAGCCGAGGTCAGACTGAAACGAAGACCTCTGTGACTTTTGAATAAAGAAGGTCCTTGTGGATACCCACGTTGTTTTCCCCTCACGATCAGTTTTCGGGGCCCAATATTGAGACCGACATGTTACAGTTATAGGCGATTGATGCCCCGGAAAACGACTCTCTCTCTAATCTTGTCATCCAGCCAGGCTTTTCATTTCTAGGCAGGTTGATTTTCATCTGCCATTCTTGAGCTTCTCTCTTGTTTCGCCCTCTGTATGTCTCTTTGCCTCTCTTGAGAAGCAACCTGTAAAATGGACCCACCAGGCCTGCCCAATGACTTTCTGTTCCAGCGCGTCGTCCATGTTGCCAATGAGCATCTCAACAGCAACCCAGTCACACTTCGTGACCACCAATCCAATCAGCAAGCAAATCATGCAAAGCTTCTAGCTGATGTGCTCGAGCTGCAGCTCATCCTCTTCCGAAAACTCTCCCGTGACACACGAAAAGCCCTCAGTGTCGGTAAAGATGTCTTCATTCTGGTTTCCGCGCCAGCAGGATATGAATGGCTCGTCGCGTTTTTGACAGTCTTGTCACTCGGTGCAGTGGTAGCACCGATATGTCAGTCATATCGCCCCGGGAGTTATATGCTACAAAGGCTAACTTCAAACAGCGACAGAAATAGATGAAGCCGAAATGACCGAGCTTGCAAATGAAACAGAGGCTGCTGCGATCCTTCTAGGAAGCCATTCACCATTAGTCGCAAAGTCACTGGATAAATCTGTTGGATGCCCTGTGCTAGCAGTCAACGAGTGGCTACTGGCACAATCATCAACACCACCAAAGCAATTTCAAATCAATACCGAGCATACTTTGGACGCAAAATCTGCCGGTTACTTGCTGTTCACCAGTGGCAGTACATCAAGACCAAAAGGCGTCCTACATTCACGGAAGACATTCACCACAGTCCTCGGCGGCCTTCTCCAAACGGGAATTCTGACTGAGCAAGATTCCATGGTGTATACCTTTGCTTCCAATTTAGCATCAGGTATTGTGTATTGTCTCTATACCCTAGTGGCTGGAGCAAAGATCGAATTTTCCGCCGGAGTGTGGTCACCAGAGTGGATGTGGGACAAAATTCGGGAGGAACGAGCGACAGTGATTGTTGACCAGCCCTCTCGCTATAAGGAACTTGCCGACTATTACTGGAAAACCCTGTCGTCCCTCCCTCAAGACAAGAAAGATGGGTACCTGAAAGGGCTGTGTGGTCTACGCTGGCCCGCCGTCAGTGGCTCCCAGCCAACAGAATTGCTGCGAAAAGGCTGGAATTCTATCCCTGGGGCCACCCATCTCATCAACAGTTATGGGATGACAGAGGTTTCGGGAATCACTGGCCTTCCACCAACGGGCGAGGACCCCTCTGATGTAGGTTTTGGTCACCCTGTTATGCTCTGATTGATTCTGATTGCTCGCAGAAATGCACTGGTTATTTGCTTCCCGGTGTTGAGGCAAATCTAAAGGATGGGGAGATAGGGGAGTTGCTAGTTCGCACCCCAAACATGTTCATGGGGTGAGTTGGTCTCATTCGCCAGCTCAGGCTGGAGGCCTATCTGAATGTTATGACTGATGTGTTTCCAGTTATTTCAAGCGACCCGATCTTACCGATATGGCCTTTGACGAGAGTGGTTTCTTCCGAACTGGGGATATTTTCCAGCGAAAGGGAGCAAAATATTATATGTATGGACGGGCAAGTGTCGACGGTAAGAGATCAGAAGTCTGTCTTTGGGCTTTGTTTCATCCGCTAATCATAACCAAAGTCATCAATAAGCAGGGACGTCTTGTCTTCGCTGCAGATGTCGAGGGTCCAATTCTGTCTCTGCCATATGTTCAAGATGTTTATGTAGTGCCCATCACACAACTCAATTCGACCGAAAAGCAGATCGCAGCCGTGATTCGCCCAACAAAGGAGGCAGCTTCGACTGTGCACATCACGGTTGATCGCCTTCGTGCCGACCTGCGGGATTCGGGATTGGAAGAAGATCAAATCCCAGTCGCCATCCAGATCACCACGCCAGACACACCTCTACCAATCGGGACTGGCGGCAAAAAGGGTAAGGCTCAGGTGATCAAGCAATACTTCCCAGATGGGTGGGTGACGTCCTTGGACCGTGAGAAAGCGTGAGAATGACAATCGTCGCAATTTCGCCGGTTTGGTCTTGTATTGGCGAAGAGTGGAAGAGTTGTTTCTGGATATCAGCTCATCGCATTTATTTAAAAAAAAGTCGGATTTGGTTGACTTTTGGCCGAAGTTTGACGCGTTCACCAGGTCCGAAAACTGAATCGCGTGGGGAGGCGGGCAGTGCATTTCGGGACTGTGTGCGTGTCAATAGGGAAATAGGCGATTTGATACGGAGATTGGAGCAGCACCAATACTCCGCTAGAAATGCGACGCACGGTATGCAATATGCACGGTCTCAGACCCTTTTCTTATCTCAATTCTTCCACTTCATCCCACTTGTACACATTGGAAATGGAAAATCGTGTCGCAGAAAATGTACTTGGTACGCTTGGGGCAGTTAGTAATCACCTCTGGCTTGACTGGCTTGATTCATTGATTAACTTGTGGATAGGTTTGCTGGTCTATTCAAGTACGAGAGCCGTGACGCGACAAATAATTACCGTGTCAGCTAATTCACCCCCAGCTTCTTCCACAAATTATCATCAACTACAGGAGACATGACACCGAGGGCTTGCAAGGGTCAATGATGCTGCTGTGGGCTGCAGCAGGTGTTCCGCTGGGAGTTTACAATATTGTGGAAGAATTCAACATTGCGCTGAGAATCCAGCCCCAAATTCTGACGACACTTAGTCTCCTCACTTGGGCGCAGTGTCTCTATTATGGGAAGGTCTGTCATCACCAGAATATTCCATTTTCAATTGTTTTGCTGACCAAACCAGAAATATTCAGTCACAAAATGCTGCATCGCAGTCACTTCTCTCCTGATATTACTTGGTGGCATCGAAGCAGGATTGATTTTTGGCCTGAAAGCAGCAAAGAGTCATGGTCTCCAATGGCCTCTTATTCTGATGGCCGCGTTGAGTGCATGTCTCCTCGCTGCTGGTGTCTTGAGACACTACTGGGACATCTACGTTCACAGAACGGTTCGCGGAATTAGCTTCATCTTTGTTGGCATAGATGCCGCTGGTGACTTATTTTCTCTTGTCTCCGTTTGTAAGTTGACATTGCGTCAGTGAAGAGGGTTACGACTTATTGTTTGATAGTGTTTGGGGCCAGCGTTGATATTCTTGGAATTATCATCTATGGGACTGAATTGACACTTTGGATCGGCATCTTTATATGTGGCGCTATCTTCAATCTCCGGCCCTGGCTCAAAGAGCGTTCCAAGCAGCGAGATACAGATTTACAACAACCAGTGTCTCTACACCCTATGCCATCGTCAACTTCTGTCTTCAGAACTGCGTCTGGAAGTCAAGTTGTCGAACGGAGACCATGGAATAACCCATCTTAACTGGGATATTTATGGGCCGATAGAAAGGAGGCACCCATTCTGGTACAATACGGGATCAAATCAACGGCCTAGTGATGTCGATTTTCAAATGACAATTGATCTTTGCCAGGACATTATCATAACGCCTCGGCTCCGACAGATCACTAATCTCTCCCCCTCTTGGCCACGGCCGGATGCCCAGGTGAGGGGTAGCACAATGAATGAATATGTCTGACCCTCGAAGTTAACGTTGTGTAATCTATATAGTCTCGAATGGAGGATAAATGCATGTATATGCCACCTTAGCATTGGTCATCTTGACTGACAGAACATAGTAACACTCCCACTCTGCGGCCTCCACTGTACGTTCACAGCTTTCCACCGCTTATTTCATAGCTTAGGCTTACTTGCCTTTGGCTTTCGTCCAAAATCGATGTCCGACCACCACGGGAAACTTGGTGGCGCATCGTTTTCCAAAGTTGCCTTGAAATTCGGTTGCCGCTTCTCGAAGAATGCCTTGACGCCTTCCATCGAGTCTCTAATTGACACAGAATCAGCAATCATTTCCTCACTGGGGGATAGGGTCATAACTCCCACAACGCCCTAATTGATACATACTTTCCACTAAACATATGATACAGCACCGCGGAGTCCACGAGGTGTGTTTCCTCGGCTGTACCTGGGTTTCGCCACATAAGCTCGCGGGATAGATAAGATGCCATGGGGCTGACATTCTCAGCAATGTCTTTAGCAAGCTCTAGGGCTCGGGAGACCACCTGATCAGCATCGGGGTACGTCTCTTGGAACAGCGTCCCGAAATGGGGGGAGTTGGGCGCAAAGGTGCCGCCAGTGGTAAGCAGATAAAGAGCGTTGGAAAACCCTATCAATCGCGGAAGGAAGAAAGAAGAGCTAGACTCCATTGTTAAGCCTCGCCGAGGAAAAACGAATCCGTATTTCGACTTTTGGCAGCCGATGCGGATGGCGGCTGGCAATGTCATCGTCATTCCCAGGCCAACTGCTGAGCCCTGTAGAGCAGCGATCGTAGGCTTGCGACAACGGTGTATCGCTAGGGTGAGACGCCCTCCGCTAGGAAACGGTTGGATTCAACTCACGTGGAGAGGGAATGTTCTGGTGTTCTTACCTGTCACGGTGATCTTTGTTTCTCTCTTTCTCCAGACCACTGAAGCCTCGCTCAAGATCTGCACCGGCGCAGAACATTTTACCTGCCCCCATGAGAACGATGACTCTTACACGCTCGTCGACGTCAAACATCGCATAGATCTTCTCAAAGGCATGCATCATTTCCAAAGTAAATGCATTATGTTTGCTGGGGCGGTTCAATGTCACCACCACAACCGATGTAGCTTCAGAAGCTCCGATGGGATGATGAGACACAGTGACATCAGTCAATGACAGAGTCTCATAAGACTTGGGGACATCGATAGGGTCTGGATCCGAGAGCATTGTGTCGAAGTTTTTGTGGTTGAAATAAAGGTAACTACAGCTGGCACACCGGCTTTTTATATACTGGCCTATTCCTCGGCCCGGGTGCAAAGCGTGTTCACTCATCAAGATCGGCTGGATAAGCTTGGTGCGTGCAACTATCACCGAGGCCGCACGATGATTAGATTATCTCGGGGCGTATAAGCGCTGAAGGTGGCATGTGCGTCGGGGGTATGCCATCATCACTAACATTTAAGTCAAAGGACAGGTCACTCCGAAGCCCTCAATATAGTCAAGCCGTGATACCTCAGTCAGTTTAGTGTCCAACAATCTAGACCCGTCTTCAAGGCACGAACATGTGGGTCCCGCGCGAGTCGCTCCTCGAATCCACTGGGATGTATATACCGGTGTGGAGATGCAGTTCATGGTCACTCAGAGATCAAAAGATTCGGTAAATTATCGAAGATTCGATTGTGACTTGAGGTCCGATGCGTGTTCACATCATATCATGCCATTGAGGCGCCACCAATTTACCAAATCTCTACCTGACGAAACGCGTAGCAAGTGCTAAAGTCATGTACTCTGTTGCATGACTCGGGGGCAGGATGACAGATAAATATGCAGTCCATCCAGGCAGGTCGTTGCAAAATTCATATGCCTTCACAGCCTCCCACCACTCTGGGTACCACCCTGCGTACTCCCAGTCCAAGACGGCGGTAACTTGGCCTTCCTGGCTCACCAAGATATTTCTCGGAGCAATATCCCCGTGTGTGAATACCAGCTTGTCTTTTCGGTGTATCAGTGGGTGTTGGTGATAGGTATCGTGAAACGGCGAGCCCAATCCCATGAATGAGTGTGCATTCAGTTGGACATCGCACCCTGGGTTCATCATCGAATCCCAGGTATGCGTTTCTGGAAGCTTCTGTCCCCTTCTCGTGAGGTCAGATCTATGATCCAAGTCTCTGAGCTGGAGTATAAACCCGTGAAGCTCCTGTGCGACTGAAATCTTTTGGGATGGAATCATGTCCGACCAGGCGTCTTCCAGAGTACGGTCGTTGATGTAATTCATGAGGATCGACTTGATGTCACCGGCATGGGTTTCGACATTGTATATTTGCGGAACTGGTATGGTTGTATTCTCGGCGATATAGCGTATATTTGCAACCTCGAGATCGATTTGCGAGGACGGTCCATATTTAAGAAGCTTATTTCCGAGTCGTACGATTTTCCGATGGTGCCCTAGGGGTCTGTATTAGAAGCAGAGACAAATTAGTCTGGAATGTACCGACCGTCTTCTATAGATCCCATGATCGCAGCGGTTGTATGTACACCGTTCATGGGAACTTTAGAAAGATTGAATGTTGGATTGAGCACCTGCCCAAGTGGGCAATAGGCGCCAACGAGCTTATCCTTTCTTCATCACGTGGCAGTGGGTAAGCCCAATATGCAGTGAGCTGAATACGGCAGCCCAGATGAAAATGACGGGTTTGGCCAAACCCCAGGGAATGATTGTGAGTACATGGAGAGGAAAGCCAGATGATTAATGTGAACAACAATAGTGAAAGATACTCATGGATTTTTCTACTCTATGTGGCGTGAATAGTCATGATCTGGAGAGCCTATCTTGGCAATCTCCCCCTCATCTAAATAGTAGACAAGAATATTTAGGCGAAGACCTTGGTCTCACCAGCCTTGAGCTTGCCGGCATCAACGAGACGCTGGGCCTCGCCGGTCCAGGCAGTCTTCACGGCAGCACCGTCCTTGCCGGCAATAGTAAGCTTCTCAGCGAGGACAGCAAGCTCGTCAACGTCGATCTTGCCCATGATGAGGTCAACATCGGTGAGGACACCGTCGATCTCAGCGGCAGAGGGCTCGCCAGCGGCAGCAAAGTAGTTGACGTCCTTGACGGAACCCTTGAGAATACGCTTGTTCTTCTTGGAAGCGTTCTTGGCAGCCTCCTTGGCCTTCTTGTTCTTCTCGCGGTCAGCCTTAGCGGCCTCCTCAGCGTCCTTCTTCGCCTTCTCCTCGGCGGCCTTAGCGTTCTCCTTGGCCTCCTTCGCCTTGCGGAGCTCCTCCTCCTTGGCGAGACGCTTAGCGTCCTTACCAGCACGGGCTTGCTGACGGAACTTCTTGATACGCTCATCGGAGGCAAGACACTCGTCAACGAGCTCACGGAGACGAACAACATCCTCGGTCTTGCGCTTGCGGCGAGCGTTGGCGTTCTTCTTCTCGACGTGACGCTTCTGGTCACGGCTCACATCATCATCGGGAACATCCTCATCGAGGTACTCGAAGGTCCTCCAGCTGTCAACATTGTACCAGAAGTTGTAGAAAGTCTCAACGTGCTCCTGGTCGCTGTTCTCGTCACCGAGAGTGGGCACAGGCTGCTTGTTAGAGAAACGACCCTCAGCCACGAAGACGGGGCCCCAGCCCTTGTAGAACTTGCTACCGGTGAGCTTCTTGGTAGGAGGGTCGACATCAGCGTTCTCGTCAACGGAGTCGAACTGGCGACGGCGGGTGGGGTCCAGGAGGAGGTCGGTAGCCTTCTGGATACACTTGAAGAAGCTGTCGTTCTCGTCACCCTTGCCCTGAGCGGCCTTCTTGTCGGGGTGGTGACGCAGGACCTTCTTACGGTGAGCACGCTTGATCTGCTCGGGGGTGGCGCGCCAGCGGTACTTCTTGAGACCGAGAACGGCGTAGTGATCTTGGCCCTGCTGAGAGTTAGCATAGGTTCATGAACCAATTTCTGTAATGACTGACCTTCCAGTCTTTGGCCTCACGGTTGAGCATCATAGGGTCCTCATCCTCGGAGATATCATCATCCTCCTCAACCTCGGTCTTCTTGACGCTGTTCTGGGCCTGAAGACGCTCATCCTCAGAGAAGGTGCGGTTGTGACGGGACTAATGTCATAGTTAGTTTAGGTCATGCAAAGACTTCAGCGGTAATTGAGGGCACGTACGCGGCGGGCGTGAGCCAGGAAGTGCGGGCCAACGGGCTCCACGTTGCGCTTGGTGGCACCGGAGAGAGCACCGACGATCTTGAAATCCTTCTCACCAGCCCAGCCCTGAGGCAGGGAAGGGAGGGAAATGTTGACAACTTGAGGGGAGGCCATTATCAAATGGGTTGGTGATAGTACCAAGTTGTGTGTGGAGTGCGTTTGGTCCCGCGATGATTTTTTTGCCTACCTTTTTTTCTGCCCGGAATCCCCGATTCCCTGACCAATCAGTGGCCAGACGTTCCAGAAAGTCGAGACTGGAGATGGCGCCAGACTTTCATTCTTTGGACTTTGTTAAATCGCAAACTTTTGGACTCACCTGGTGATCACTGCGATCGAAGAATTGAACTTTTGAGCCCACAACTATTCTGTCACAGCAACATCGGTTCACCTAAACACCTCCTAATCCGTGCCGATCATCCGCATCAATTTGCGTCAAAACTCGACATCTTCTCCAACCCATTCATCCAGTACCTTGTTCCACAACCCTAGTATTCAAAATGGCTTCTTCTACTGCCGCTGCTGCGAAAAGCGCCTACCGTCAAGTCCTCCGGTCTACCCGGGTGGTCTTCCACAGTACGAGTGAACAAAACAAACATCAGCGCAATGCACCCTGATTTAACAACCTTTCCTAGATGATATCCCAGTCCTACTCGCTGCTCGTCAAGAGGCTCGTCAAAACTTTGAAAAGAACCGCCGTCCTGCCGTCGACACCGGCATGCAAATCAACCATGCGATCGAGGTTGCCAACATCCTCCGCCATAACATCGTGCAGGGTTCCAGGGAGAAGGGAGACGAGGCTGCCAAGTGGGGTATGTGGTCAGATGAAACGATTACTATTACGGGGTGCTCTGGCTGTGAAGAACATTGACTAATGCATCGCGGTTATAGAACTCAACATCCACGACCAAATCGAACGTGGCGATAACGACTCCATCAAGGTTGGCGACAAGGACGTGAAGATCCACAAGGCTTGCTCTTCCTGATCATGCGTCTTTCGCCATGTTCAATTGCATCCGAGCGAATCTCCGAGTCCATGAAGGTTCGAAGCAATCGGCACCAAACAAGCGCATTGTATAAAATGGGTCTAGGAAATATTCAGGCTCTCGTTTGGTGGCTATACGAAAGCTTATCTCAAGTCTTGTTTATATTTGTGACATACTCCAGGGCCCTATGCACTTGAGTTGTCCATTGGACTATAGGCAGGACCAGGACAGTGTGACCGGACATGTATTATACGATACCCAACTCTTTTTTGATTATCATCGGCGTACCGGGGGTATTTTGAATTGAAGTACATAGATCTGCATGGAATAAACCCTATCCTTAACGCCCGCTCCGTACCTAAGTTACATGCCTTTTAATGCAATTTTTTTTTGCAAGTTTTGTTCAATCACCATTCATACTGGCGTACTGCACCTCACCAGATCCAGGCGGCGGCGCAACAACATGAGTGTGAGCCTTGGGCTGTCCAGTTTCCTCCCCGGTGGTGATCGCACCGCGGTCAGCTTGCTTACCCTTGCCAACCGGTCCGACAGCCTGGCGACCCTCACGGGCGTTCTTAATTCTTTCTTCACGGTCTAGACTATCCAACGACTTGGGCTTGCCCCAGCGGACGCGAAGAGGGCAGCCCTGGATGATAGCTTTTCCTTGGCAGTGGTGGGCGGCTTTCTCGGCATCGGCGCGGTTGACAAAGTTGATGAACGCGCAGTGGGAGCGGTGGGAACAGACCAGCGAGCGTAGTTGACCGAACTGGCTGAAGAATGTGCGCAGGGTATGTTCAGGGAGGTCATCCTCCACACCGGTCACGAACAGAGAGAGGACGTTGGGGTCCGCAGGAGGGAGAATGTCCGCGGGGGAGGGTGGCAGTTGAGCAGTACCGGGGAATGGGCGGCCCCCACGACCCCCACCTCGGCCACCGCGGCCAGGCAGGTTGTTGCCGACACGACTTTGGGTAGTGCGAACGGGGCCCGGTCCATTTCCATACCGACTGGTGGTTCGAGGTTCGTCCGTCGCGGTTTGTGCGCCTTCCTCGGTTTCGGCACCCTCGGTCCGGCGAGGTCGGCGATAGTAGGGTTCACTGTTTGCAAGACGACGCAAGAGCTCGCGTGCCTTGTCGTCTGTCTTTTCGTATTCTTCGATTGCACCACGACCTTCTTCGATTTCCTTTTCATTGTTCTGTGCGTAGTATTCCCGGTTGATTCCACTCTCCGGGCCTGGGGCAACCATCTTGAGGGCGGCATCACGAACGACGATGGGGAGACCGAAGGAAAGATCGAGCATACAACATTGGCAAAAATTCTTCAGGCGCGCGCAAGTCAGGCAGACAATAGATCGCTTTTGACGAGAGGTCCGATCGGCTTTCCACCGGAAGACAGTGAAGGGACGCGCGCACTGTATAAAGTTATTATGAGTTTCATGGGCCAACTTGAAGCATCCGGGATAGCGCTTACCATCTTGCATTCTGCGCCATGGTCTTCTTTGATCATCTGCACATATGGGTTTTCGGGCAGACAACTCTCGCAGACAGACGGGAAGTCAGTGGACTCCCATCCGGAGCGATTCAGGTCATGTTTAATCTGGGGAGGCATGGCGTTGGGTTAGGTCCGTATCCGAGAGGGTGGTCTGAGAGCTTGGATTATCATGAATGTCAAGAGAGGTGGCGTGTGGCTGGTGGTAGCCACGTGACCCGACCGGGAGGTGCAGACTCCGACTCAGCCACAGGCCGGATCACGCAGGTCCCGCGACAAACCAAAGTGGCCACACTTTCTGCCCCCCAGGCATCTAGCCGGTTCGTCTGGCCCCTGATTGGCTCTCCACTCTTGATTGTCAAAAAGTTGCTTGGGATTTGACCTTATTTATTTCCCCTTTCTTCTCCCCCAGTCGCAATCTCCATTCTCTTCCTTGTGCTCCTCTTTAAATTCAATTCTTCGGTGTTTCCAGTTTGTTGTTTCGCTCCTCTCTCGGGAATTGACCACTACTTTCTTTTTCTCTCTCTAAATACCCCCTTTCAATCTTTCAACATGGCTCCCTCTGCATTGGAACGTGAAGATAAGGCGCGTGATGCTGCCTTCAACAAGGCGCTTCACGGAAAGTCTGCCAAGGCCCAGGGTGGTCTTGCTGCTATGCGCGGAAAGGACGCCGCCGCCCAGAAGGCTGCTGTCGACGAGTACTTCAAGCACTGGGACAACAAGGACGCTGTTGACGAGACCCCTGAGATCCGTGAGGTAAGGCAATGCGCAATCCAGAGGAACGCACATCACTAACAATTGATTTGTGATAGGCCCGCAAGGCGGAGTATGCCACTCTTACCCGACAGTATGTTATCCCACAGGCCCCCCAATTGATCGCCACACCCAATACTGACGATCTTTCCGCAGCTACTACAACCTGGCCACCGACTTCTACGAGTACGGATGGGGTTCTTCTTTCCACTTCTGCCGTTTCGCCTACGGTGAGCCTTTCCACCAGGCCATCGCCCGCCACGAGCACTACCTCGCCCACATGGCCGGTATTACCGAGGACATGAAGGTTCTGGACGTCGGCTGTGGTGTCGGTGGTCCTGCTCGTGAGATGGTCAAGTTCACTGGTGCTCACGTCACCGGCCTGAACAACAACGATTACCAGATTGATCGCGCCACCCACTACGCTCACAAGCAGGGTCTTTCCGATAAGATGGCCTTCGTCAAGGGCGATTTCATGCAAATGAACTTCCCCGACAACAGCTTCGATGCTGTTTACGCCATCGAGGCCACCGTGCACGCCCCCGAGCTGGTTGGTGTGTACAGCGAGATCTTCCGTGTCCTGAAGCCCGGTGGTACCTTCGCTGTCTACGAGTGGCTCATGACTGACGATTACAACAACGACGATGCCGAGCACCGTCGTATTCGTCTCGGTATCGAGCAGGGTGATGGTATCTCCAACATGGTCCGTATCTCTGAGGGTGTTGAAGCCATGAAGAACGCCGGCTTCGAGCTGAAGCACCACGAGGATCTGGCTGCTCGCCCTGACGCCATTCCTTGGTACTACCCGCTGGCGGGCTCCTTCAAGCACATGGCCTCCCCCTGGGACTTCTTCACCATTGCTCGCATGACCTGGTGGGGCCGTGGTATTGCCCACCGTTTCGTTGGTGCCGGTGAGAGCATCGGTCTCTTCCCCAAGGGCTCCCAGAAGACTGCCGACAGCTTGGCTTTGGCTGGTGACTGTCTCGTTGAGGGTGCTCAAAAGAACCTCTTCACTCCCATGTACCTCATGGTGGGCAAGAAGCCCGAGTAAATGTTGCTGGTTTTGGATTTTGTATAAAATATTTCTCTCGGCGCGCACATCCATCCCTGGTGCCTCTCTTTCTCCTCTTACCTGCCTACCACCATCCACCGCAGTCCCCTCTTGTCACCAGGGAATATTTTGGCTTACCTGGCCTATGTCGGTCGAGAATGAGCCACGTCTCGCTTTCTCCCGACTATCTGCCTTTTTTTTAATTACTCTTATTTTTATTTCTCTTGTTTCTTTTACCCGTCGAGACAGCTATGTAATAGTCATTGAGTCAAGAATAACGAGCGAAGATCAGTGTTCTATATCTCTACATCTTTTAGCATGATGGTTGAATCTCAGTATGAATGAAGTCAGCTTTGGCTCAGAGTGCGAATACATTCAGAATGTACATAAATTCAACTGTCATCTAATCATCGGATCCTCGTATTCATGGCATTACCTGGGCAGCAATAGAACATTGGAAGCAAAGCTCGAAATGATTCTCAGAACTGTGGTTGGTCGCAGTCAGCCGTAGCGTCACCCACTCTCAAAACACAGACCAATGCCAGAATTCATTTATTCGCTTTTTCTTCGCTGCGGCATTTAGTTTTTGACACAATACATCTCTCTTTTGCAGATTCAGTGGGCTTTGCTCCCCAACGAAGTAGCAACTCCGTCAATTCTGCATTGCGGCGCCACACGGCAATATCCAACGCTGTCTTGCCATTGAAGGATTCATTCACGTCAACACCCTTTTCAAGCAACTTTGCCACAAGGGCATAAGACCCAAACGTGGCAGCCTTGACCAGACAAGTCTCCTTTTTCCAATGCAAAGCATGAGGATCTGCACCAAAGTCGAGGAGGAGTACTGCCTGCTCAGACCAGCCGTATTTCATGCATTTCGCCAAAGGTGAGAGAGGTACACCGCGATGATAGGTCTTTGTTGCACTGAAGTCTTCGCCATAGTCATTCGGGTCAACACCTTTCTCGAGTAGCAGCTTGATAGTATCGATGCTATAATGTCTGCTGGCGTCGCACAGAATCGATCGGCGTCTCTGCGCCACATGGACATCGGCACCATGTTCAATCAATGCTCGGATCCTTTCATCGTCGTTCAAAGGGCTGCAAGCCCTAATCGCAAGCCAGAAAGGTGACATACCATATGTCGGGTCACGAAAATTGGGATCGGCTCCATTCTGCAGCAAGAACTCCACGACAGCGCTTGCTGAAGACCGGCCAGCGCGTCTTGGTGAGCTCATATTTCGCCCGATGAGGCAAGAACGTTCAATGTCGGCTACGGCTCGAAAAAGTGGTGTTTGGATGATTCCGCATCTGGTTGAGCTGGCGTTGATATCAGCACCGTGATGCAAGAACACTTCCATGACCCCCAATGCTCGCGATAGAGTTGCCAAAAAGAATGGTGACTGGTCCTTGTCGTTTTTGACGTTCAGGTCTGCACCTAACTCTAGAAGGCGGGTTGCAATGTCTGGACCACCTTCCAGTGCTGCCAGGCTTATTGGTGTGTGGCCACCTCGGAACCGTGTTTCCACAGAGACACCCAGTCGGACCATCTCATCGAGTAGGGGCACATGCCCACTCATCACTGCCAGATATAGAAGCATATCTGCGTAAAGCTCGAAATTCCCGGGCATCTCAAGTATCTGGCTGAGTTTCGGGAGGTCCTTCGAAATCGCGGAAGCAACGTCCACAAGGCAGCGGCAGAAGTCAAAGGACTGGGTGAGTTTGCTCTGTTTCAAAAGGAATAACGCAGAATCTAGCGACTGGTGGTTCACTTCTGCGGGCGGGTACCCAACCCCTGCCACAATCAGGGCAATTCTATGCACATATTCTTTGCCTCGTAAAGCAAGATACCCCTCTTCGCGGAGAATGAAGTCAATGCAATTCTTTTGACCGTTTTCAACCGCCATACGCAGTGGCGTGACACCGCGTCTCTCGGGTCTTTGGTGCTTGAGCTCTCTTCGACTTTCGACTTTCAAACCCATCGCAAGAAGATATTTCATTGTTTCCAAGTGACCATTTTTGGCCGCTTGGCCCAGAAGCCCTGTTTCACATTCACATCTGCCACGTTCCAGGCAAGCGGGCTTGAAGGTAGCTCCACAATCGAGAAGATGCTGGATCATTGCAGTTTGACCACCCTGAGCAGCCCAGCATACTGGTTCATGGGTGGTATGTACCGTGCAAGGCAAGCACCAGCTAGGTATCGCTAATGAGATCTTTGACTTGTCAACCTCCAATGTCTTTTCGACAATCGTCCTGTTGCCGTGGTATGCACCGAATGCAAGTGCTGTTTGCCTATGATATCTGACGTTCGATTCGTATAGTTCGTCTTGGAATAGGTTATATAGCTGCCTGTTCGTCTGGATGAGGGAGTTTAAATCGCTCTGAGGACCGGCGAAACTACCCTCGACTTCTTCGTGGCATAGCAAGGAACCGGCAATCAGAAGTACGATCTCAACCGGGAGATCGAGCAGTCCAACCATTCCGATCGTGAATTTGATGTTGAAGACTTAGATAGGAATCTTGGATGTGCTAGTTTCTGTGAAGATAGAAGGGAGGCCAAGGTCACGGCCAGAGCAGAGCTTCCGGTACCTTGATCCTTTGGGGGGTAAGATCTACAGTGAGGCTCAAGCTCGGGCTGACACAACCCCACGGGCGCGACTGGGCTATGGCCTTGAGATATATGAACAAAAGCACCCGGGCTCAGTAGCCAAGCGATGTGACAACAAAGCAATGTAATCTAGAAACGTCCATGAATGCATCTGAGTGACATTTCCTTACTGAATCATTGTGCGGGGTCGCTGCACTGCAGTCGACACCTGAACCTGCAGGCCTGGAGCCCAGGCGGCTGCCTACATATCTCTGGGTATCATAACATATTTGATGAGATTTTGGGCATCCTCTCTGCTCTGATTTGTACTTTTTGTTCTAGGTACTTAGCTTTGGTGTTTGTCCCGAGTAACTTGTCGGGGCACTCTAGGGTTTGCGGATGTATATTCTGGATCGGCCCCGCTCAAGCCACCCACGAGGAGACTCAACAAAAATCATGTGTCCATGGATGTAAGTATCTGGGTCTTGATTAACGAAGTAGACCACCTGTAGACCCAGGATCCTACTTAAGCAGAGATGAATATTTCAATATGGACCATAGTGTTACTTAAGTACTGTGTTGTCCCGTTGCCTTGAGTTGCCCTAGGGATGTAGAACTGTAGCATGCCATCAATATCTAGATCTTCTAAGGCCCTGGGGTTATCCTAAGTAAGATTTGAACTTTGGAATACTCAGACAACTCCAGGTATAAGTGTACCATCTGGTCCAGGTGCGTTGTTGCCTCAGGCATAATATTTAGAACATCCAACTTCTAAAGCTCAATGCTTTGGACATCTCCCAATCTTGGAAAGAAGCTTCTGCCTCGGAGCTTATGTCCACACCACCCAATCCTTTTCGAGGAATATTGGTAACCGGTCACCAATGTATGGCCGAACAAGAGAACCTTGGAAGTGGTCATCAGCCAGTGAGGACATCGCGGGGAGCAACGTGCGGCGCAGGGACCCAGGTGCCATGCCCCACTTTGGTGTATCCACCCAATCAGACCGCAGTGATAGATGGGACTTGAAGGAACACCTGCGATGTCCGGCTTGCACCTTTCATCCTTGGCTCCATCGGGCTAGCAATGCTTGGAAATGCAGCCAGTCAGCCCTGCGCCGATCGAAACGTGGGATCGGTTAGAAGGACGCGTGCCTGGATGGCGGATATGGCCGAATTCTCCCAGCCGATGCCAGGAATGTCACAGCTATAAGATCGC
Source organism: Penicillium salamii (assembly GCA_911197225.1). Classification (NCBI taxonomy): domain Eukaryota; kingdom Fungi; phylum Ascomycota; class Eurotiomycetes; order Eurotiales; family Aspergillaceae; genus Penicillium; species Penicillium salamii. The sequence continues at coordinate 394,598 of CAJVOY010000078.1, forward strand.
GTGTCTCGCTCGATCTTCTCACTTATTTCCATTCTCATCACAGCAAAATTCCAAGAATCGAGATGTTCACCAAACAGACTCTTCTAGCCTTCGTGAGCGCCCTGGCTCTGGGTGCGGCCAAGACCATCACCGAGCAGAATCCAACCCAAGCGGAGATCGATGCTGCCCGGGCTACTGTCCTGCCCTACTCGCCGGTCTCCAATGTGAAGGGTCTGGCTTTTGACCGCTTCGTGGACATCTGGCTCGAGAACCAGGACTATGATGTGGTCGCCGCGGACAAGAATATGGCTAATTTGGCCCAGGAGGGAATCCTCCTGACAAACTACTTCGCCGTCACCCATCCCTCAGAGCCAAACTACTGTGCTTCCGCTGCCGGTGACAATTTCGGCATGGATAACGACGATTTCCACCAGATTCCAGCCAATGTCTCCACCATTGCAGATCTCTTTGACACCAAGCACATTGCTTGGGGCGAGTACCAGGAAGATATGCCCCATGCCGGCTACCAGGGTTTCCGGTACCCTCTCAGCGGCCCGAATCAGTACGTGCGCAAGCACAACCCCTTGGTTCTGTTTGATTCCGTCACCAACGACGCTGTCCGTCCGCGCCAGATCAAGAACTTCACTTCCTTCTACGATGATCTTGAACATCACCGTCTCCCCCAGCACATGTTCATCACCCCTAACATGACCAATGACGCCCACGACAGTAACATTACCGTCGCAGGCGAGTGGTCTGCCAAGTTCCTCTCTCCTCTTCTCCAGAACGAGTACTTCTCCAAGGACACGCTTGTTCTCCTGACCTTCGATGAGGTGGACACCTACCCTAAGCCCAACCGTGTTTACAGCATCCTGCTTGGTGGAGCGGTCCCCGAGCACCTGAAGGGTACTACCGACGATACTTTCTACACCCACTACTCCATCATTGCATCTCTCTCTGCAAACTGGGGCCTGCCCTCCCTCGGCCGTTGGGACTGCGGCGCCAACTTGTTGAAGCAGGTCGCCGACAAGACCGGCTACATCAACTGGGAGGTCGATACCACCAATGCCTACCTTAACGAGACATACCCCGGCCCTCTGTCTGACTCCGACTACTCCGAGTACTCTTCTAAGTGGGCTGTTCCAGCTACCGAGGGCAAGTGCTCCGCCGGTCACGGTATCGCAGAGATCGTGAAGAAGACCTACCACGGCCTTGAGCCCACTTATGATTACGACAGCCCAGTCCCCTATGACTCGGCCAGCGGAATTAACCTTGGTATCAAGTACCACCGTAAGCAAGTAAGTTCATCTCATGTCCCTCTATCAAATCCACGGATGTCTTGGCGGGAATATCAAACTAACAATCAACCAGAAGCACGGAAGAGAGGAGCACGGTATCACCCAGTAAACATAGAATTCCCATTCCGGATATACTGTCATCATTACTCTCTGTGGGATGGATGAATACAAAAATGTGCTTTTTAAAATAATTCCATAGAAACTGTCATATAATTTGGTTATGAATCTACAAGCTATTCTCCATACCTGGGAAACTTCTAAGGTTTATAACCCAATGTGCATATTACGATATCCGTGGATCAAAGCCTTGGAAGTTCACTGCTGACGATGTGAATGTACCTCCAGGGCGAGAGACATCTGAAGCATCTATATATCACTTAGAATGTGGTTGGATCTCGACGCAGGCAATAGTCGCATCAAATCTGGCCGCGTCACTTGACAGTTTTAACTTTTAAAGCAGAGGCAGTGTTTGACCTATTTCTCCCAGCGCCTCATTTCATCATCATATAAAACCACATTCCCACCTCTCTCTCTCTCTCTCTCTCTTCTTTCCTCGTCAGCCTTCAAACTCTTTGCTTCTTGCATCAAGATGTTTTCATCTTCTGATTATTATTCTGACATCAATATCGTCAGATGAGGCTCGCGTGCTTCCATCAATAAAGCCCGAAATGCGACGAATGATTCAAATCTCACAAATCCTCCCGCCACCGAGTCCGTATCAAAACCAAACCAAGCAACCGACTTGACACCCGTTAAAATTGAGAAGAATGACACGATGAACACCAAAATGGGAGCCTCTCTCTTCTTCCCTACCGACTTCTATCTTTGGTATTAAAATGTGACCGAGATTTCAAGAGTCTCTCTGAGTATCTCCAGCAGATGGAACACAGGTTCATCAATGCCCCGAATTTGAAAACCATATTACAGCATATCAAGTCGCGATGATTATCCTCCAGGAGCTGCGTTGGAACCCGGCCTATAAGGTTATTGTCAGCTGCCAAGATGATGAAATGCGACGCCTAAGAGGAAACGGGATCGATATGTCAAACCGTGCCCTGCGGGGCCTGTGCACACAAACTCCGTATTGACAACGGCAATATATGTGTTCAACTACCGGCCTCTTGCTTAGGTGAAGTCTCAGACTGGTTCTAAGTTATGGACGTCATAAAAAAAGGTGAATTGAGATATGGATAGTACCCTGGGCCGTGAGAAAATGTCCACCGCACCTGTGTGGAACCATGGATGAACAAACTGATTATGCAGCACTTACTCATTCTAAAGCTCGGCCTACTTGTAACATTACTGCCTGCGGCATAGACCAGTATACAAGCCATAAGGCGTTCCCACACACGACCAACAACCTATTTCAGCATCGAAGCTTGGGCCGACAGATTGGCAGATTGCCCCAATGGAGCACCTTCTCCGCGCTATTGAACCCACTAAGACTCGCTTACACTCCTGGGGTCATCGTATGAGCATCCAACTCGGCAGATAGACCCGGGGGAGATCGGAGAAAGGGGATATGAAGGGGTTACAAATTACGACTACTACTCGTAGGAAGGAAGAGTGGAGCAGTAGGGAAATATCGTAGTATGAAGCTTTTGCCCAGGTGTTAAATTTGCTCCACTCTATGCGGAAATTGCAATGTGCATTGTACTCGTACAGTCGATCGGCCATTTCAGCTACGGATTCGGTGCCGACGGTCACAGTCCCCCAGTTTCGCCTATCCTTCCAGAATCATGGGGTTCGAACGTGGACATGTACTCGGATGTTAATGAACCGAGATGGATTAATAGGAGTATGCCCTGATACTCTTTGATTCAAGCAGATCAATCCCAAAACTATCTATCACATGCCAACTGCTACCTAGGTATGACTGTACGGAATACGGAGTATTCCGTAGTTGCTGCTCCGTATACATGGAGTACGAGTAGTATCATAACCTGAGCATCGATTCACTTTCGTGGTCTCGACGTGAAACCGCAAATCTACTCGTACTCCCCTCTTGCGTTCGAGATCAGTTCGCACACCCCTTGGCGGGTCTCGAGGCCCTTGATCTAGAACACAAACGGGAAGGATCTGAATATGCTTTCTACGTCAACGCGGGACATGCATCGTGCCGATCTAAGTTCTGCTCAGCAGGTCAGTTTCGAAAGTCAGATCGGAGACTGAAGCCTCTAACGTAGGTGGAGTTTTGACCGAGGTCATGTCTCAAGTCCACCAATCCTGGTACGGCGTAACGCCTTTCCCATGCCGGAGAACTGAAGGGAACGCCAAGCGTCTAAGCAACGCCACGCGGTGCGGCATACGGCGTACCACAGACAGCGTTTATTGCGACGTTGGAATGACGTCCACGCTTGGGACCCGTGGGAAACCTCCTCTATTCGTACATCTGAGGCCTCGTGGCAATGGAGTAACAAATATCCGTATCCGGGTTGGCTTCGAATATTCGGATTTTTTCCGTTTTTATTTTGTAATTTTTTTTTTTTAAAAAAAAAAATCCTTCCATTTTCATTGCCCGAGAAATCAGAGTCAGGCTCCAAAGCAATTTCCGAGAGTGAATTGGACGTGGATCTTCGAAATAACCGAAAAACGGACAGGTCCCGGCTTTCGCACAAACCATAGTGACAAGATGTCTTGGCATTCCATTGCTTCAACTTCAACGAACAAGCCGTTGAGAAGAGCCATGGTTCTGTCACGAGGTTTCAATTTCTTTTGGAAATTTTTCTTTTGATTTCCTCTTTCATCTCTTTTCTTTTTATTTTTTTTCCAGGGCCCATGACGCCGTACGCCTCAGCCGTGCCAACCCTTTTGTTTAGCCGGAAACGGAGGCTCTGACTAAGATTCCCGATGCGTTGGACTGTGCCCTCCCCCGACTCTCCCCCGGGCCCGAGAGTCTTTACTTTTTTCCCCCCGATTCTGTGGTGAGATTCTCCGTATTTTGCGGTCTGTACTCCGTATTCCGCTAGTGTCTTTTTTCCTTTTTTGACTTTTCATTTGTCTGTTTCATTTTCTCCCATAGTCGTAATAAAGGAAAATAATACCTTGAAGAATTGTCGTTGCTCCCAAGACTTTTTGCCTAGAAACCAAGAGTGCTTAGCAGTCTTGAAGAAAAGCTTATGCCATAGGGGGCCATGAAAAATGAACTCCCAAGAATACCAAGAATACCAAGCCTGGTACCAAGACCGCTAAGATTCATGCGCCATGACTCTTGGCATCTAAATATCAAATTAAATCTCTCACAATCCTTAAACAAATCGGCTGGCTATTTGATTGATTCGGCCTCGGAGCGGGAGAATTGAAACACAATGGGAGAACCTCATTCGGTCTTTCGTTTTGGCCCCAGCACTTGCAGCGAGGTTCGCCAACTAGAAGGCGGTATTTTCGACGTAGCGACAACTCAATAGTCGGATGTCGTCTGTGAATGGCCGGTAACAGAGAAATTCCGCCCCTGACCCACACAAATCTCCCTATTTTCCCCGTGGAGGGTCGGTTGAGATTCCTGATCCGGACATCCGCAGCGCCAATTGCAACGCCAACCGCAATCCATCCGCATTTCCACCACAACGCCGCCGGATCGAGTCCACCCCCACAAGATACCTTCGGGGACAAGATCTCAAGGCACAAAGCGCATACTGGTGACAGGAAAAGCTCAGCCTCTGACATCAAGAAGTGGTCAAAGAATAAGAAAGTCCCGGTCTCAAGGTCTCGCTTTTACCGTCGCTCAGGGCACAAAACGAGACCCGGAACACTTGCCTCTACCACCCCGCAACCCCACCGAAAGGGCCATGGGTCCCCACGGCGGGTCGCAAAAGTTGCCTTTAGGGCGCCGCCGATGTCACTTCAGACTTTTCCAGCTTGGCGTTACCACCCATGTACCAACTATGGGGCCCGCCTGTTAGGTCCCCGGAGAATACATAAGATGCAGATGCATCCCTGACAGAGCGAAGCTTCTTTGTTTTCTCTCATGTCGTTTTAGGTCCTCTCCTGATACATACAAGGAGGCTCTTTCATCATGTGGACCGCAACCTCCGGATTCCGGGGCAAGAAGCTCCATCTTGCCATCACCTTCACTTCCGTTATTGGTTTCTCCCTCTTCGGTTATGATCAGGGTTTGATGTCCGGTATTATCTCCGGTGATCAATTCGTCAAGGAATTCCCCCCGCTCGATCCCTCCAAGGGTGACCCTTCGCATGTCTCCGTTCTGCAGGGTGCCGTCACTGCTTGTTACGAACTTGGTTGTTTCTTCGGCGCTATCTTCACTCTCATGTACGGCCAGAGGATCGGTCGTACCCCTATCCTGGTTGCCGGTGGTCTTCTGATGGTCCTCGGTACTGTTCTCTCTACTGCTGCGTTCGGTGACAAGTGGGGTCTGGGACAATTCGTTATTGGACGTGTCATCTCTGGTCTTGGAAACGGTATGGATACCGCGACCATTCCTGTGTGGCAGTCTGAATGTTCCAAGGCCCACAACCGTGGTTTCCTCGTTTGCTTCGAGGGTGCCATTATCGCCGTCGGAACCTTCATCGCTTACTGGATTGACTTCGGTCTCTCTTACGTCGACTCCTCCGTTCAATGGCGATTCCCCGTTGCCTTCCAGATTCTCTTCGCCATCCTTGTCACCATCGGTGGTCTCATGCTCCCCGAGTCACCTCGTTGGTTCGTCATGCAGGGCCACGACGAACAGGCTCTGGAGGTGTTGGCTGCTCTCAATGACAGCACTGTCGATTCCGAGGACGTTCTCACTGATTTCAACCTGATGAAGGCTGATCTCAAGTCGATGGAAGGTGTTCAGGCTAGCAGCTGGAAGGTCCTCTTCACTGGTGGTAAGACTCAGAACTTCCAGCGTATGATGATTGGTTGCTCTGGTCAATTCTTCCAGCAGTTCACTGGTTGCAATGCTGCTATCTACTACTCCACCCTCCTCTTCAAGAACAACTTGCACATGACTGGCAAGCTCCCTCTCGTCCTGGGTGGTGTCTTCGCTACTGTCTACGCTCTGGCTACTATTCCCTCCTTCTTCATGATTGAAAAGGTCGGTCGTCGTAACCTGTTCCTCATCGGTTTCCTCGGTCAAGGTCTCAGTTTCATCATCACCATGGGCTGCCTGATCGACTCGACTGTCCAGAATTCCAAGGGTGCCGTCGTCGGTATCTTCTTGTTCATCTGCTTCTTCGCCTTTACGACGCTGCCTCTCCCCTGGATCTACCCCCCGGAAATCAACCCCCTCCGCACCCGTACCAAGGCTGCCTCCGCCTCCACCTGCATGAACTGGATCACCAACTTCGCCGTCGTCATGTTCACTCCCGTGTTCTCCGAGCGCTCCGACTGGGGTATCTACCTGTTCTTCGCCCTTGTCAACTTCGTCGCCATTCCCTTCGCCTGGTTCTTCTACGCTGAAACTGCCGGCCGTGACCTGGAGGAAGTTGATATTATCTTCGCCAAGGCCCACGTTGAGAAGAAGTGGCCCTACCGTGTTGCACAGGAGCTTCCCAAGCTCACCGTGCAGCAGATCACTGAGATGCAGGCCGAGCTCGGTCTCGACACCTCTGATGACGTCCGCCGTGCCTCTGAGGCTGAGAAGGCCGAGACTGGCATGAGCAGTGGTGACAGCGATACCAACGCCAACACCACCAAGCACAATGAGTAAATTTAACTCGTGTCTTACCCTCCGTCCATTGACGTGGATTCCGATTTATCGGAGTAATGATTTGACCTTGAATCTCTGATACCCTCATGTGTATACCCTCATGTGACCATATATACCCCGTTTGACGGGACAGCTGCAGACCACTTGGATAGTTTTCTCGGCTCTCTCATTTCTTTTCTCTCATATATCTCTTTGGATTTATGTCTTTTTCCTAAATACAATTTCTTTATTCAAGATACCTTTTTGCATATCCTGATATAGTACGGAGTAGATGGGGCGCAACCTCAGACCATGTGTCCGTCTTAATTACCCCTTGCATGGCCATGTCGTACAAAGCAGCCCAGGTTTCCAGGCGGTCACCGTCTTGCGATCTGTCAAGCGATACCTTGCACTCCAGGCCTGCTAATTACCAGTACAATTGATCACGTCTCTCCATTCAGGTCTATCCACCTCACGCCTCCAAGGTTATATCCATAGCCCTTCCAACATTGGCAACTGAAGCGGAATAAGCAAGCATGAACTCAGTTCAGTGACATATTGCGAAATATTCAATATTGTCCCGTCAATTGCCGCCTTTTTATCCAACCCTCACGGTCCGGAGTACGAAGTGAGGAGGGCATAAGTATGATTTACACGTCTTTTATTGATTATGCTGACCCGGCCTGGGAAATCACTCTCGACAAATACACTAAGTGAATGTGATGTTATCCAGGTCACAGTACGTGAGTATACACCCGATTGCTGCTTTCGATTGACACATCGGCTTGAAGTTCGGTTTTGTTTTGGAAAGTCGCCCTTGACTCGGAAGAAATGCTAGTTTTGTTCCGGCGCAAGCTGCTTCTCGAATGGGGGTGATTTCGACAGCTCGGTACGATTCCCTGTTGTTGAGTGTGATGGCCGGTGGGTTTGGAGGTGATTGGTAGGTTATTGATCTGGGCATGTAGTTGAGCCATAGCAACTATGATGGTAGTCATTGTGGCAATCGGTCTGGGAGAGCAGATGTTCGCAAGATCGGGAGGCTAACAAGTTCTGGTGTGATTTCCACCTTAGTCAACGATCATATCCTGTTCTTCATCGGTGAGATATCGAGCTCATGTAGTTATTAGAATGATATCGAGGGAAGCCATCACAGAATCAGCGGGTATTGTATTGTAGCTTTTGATGCGAGGACCCTGAAGCTCTAACATGCTCAATAACTGTGTGAGCCTTGGAGGCATTGCTATGTTTCCTTGATTGAAGAGGACCAATTCCAAGCAAGACTCCAGGCTCAAATCTGATCCCCGTCATGTGAATTTGATATCTTTAATGGAAATTGAGCGACAGAGGCATAATTGTGAGGGTATTGCATTGGTCATTTCTAAGCAAAGCTTATCTAGTGATATGGCATACCTAAGATGGATATCGCAGAAATCCTCGTTGAACGGCGTTAATGATAATGGTATTACTTCGCTTTTTTTTTGGTTATTTTTCCCTTCAATGGCGTAGTCCACCATCTTAGGCTCTGGCTGAGGGGCGAGAGCTGTTGCTTTCGAAGTAATGATGCTGACGAGCTTGCTTTGCAGAAAGTCGGAGTGCGGGATCGTACTCGAGGAGAGCCTCCAGGAGTTCCAAGCCAGCTGGCTCCAATCCTGGCACCAGAGGGCCATCGGGACGCTTCCACCTGGGGAAGCTGGACTTGTAATCGGGGAACGAGGTGACGCCGGGCCAGGTCTCATCGTCGGGGGTACCAAGGAGTCTATGGAGTAGGGGTGATTAGTATGGAGCAATTCGGCTGGTGACACCAAGACTCACCGGAAGATCTTGAAGATTTCGTCAATTTCCGAGTCACCGGGGAATAGTGGTTTGCGCGTGCACATCTCGGCGAAGATTGCACCTATGGACCACATGTCGACACCGGTGGAGTATTGACGACCACCGAGTAGGATTTCCGGGGAGCGATACCACAGAGTGACCACCTTTGAGTGAACATATGTTAGTATGCAGGGCCGAAGGAAGGACAATTGCTATTGTCGAGTACTTACCTCGTGGGTATACGTCCGCAAGGGGACACCGAAGGCTCGAGCCAAACCGAAATCACCCAATTTCAGATTACCCTCACGATCGATAAGCAAGTTCTGTGGCTTCAAGTCCCGATGCAGGATGCGGTGGCTGTGACAATAGAAGATACCCTCGATTAATTGGGCCATGAACTTCTTCACCATGGCGTCTCCCAGACCCAGGTTGGCGCTGTTCTTCGATCCGCCCGGGAAGGTCTTGCCCCTGCCACCCTCGTTGACAGGTAGGGATTCCATGTATTTCTTCAAGTCGAGATCGAGGAACTCCATGACGAGATAGAGCTTATTGTCATCGACGTGTACGATGTTGAGCAACTGCACGATGTTCTGGTGTTTCGCTTCCTTAAGGAGGGAGATCTCTCGGATTGCGGTGCTCGGCACACCCTCATCTTCGCCTTCGAGTCGGATCTTCTTCAGGGCGACGATGCGGCTTGGATAGTTGACCTCTTGGGCCTTGTAGACGACGCCGTACGTTCCTGATGAGCAACGACGCGTCAGCTAGGGTCCCGCGTCATCAATTAACCATGCTCACATCACCTTCTCCGACTTTCTCGATTTTCTGATAATTCTCCATTGTTGATGTGTGGCGTGTTTTTTCTTCGCTTCCCGTGAGATGACGAGTCGGAGAACGTAGGTGGGTTTGCGGGAAAGGGAGAGAAATGGGTGATATGCGAGAAGCGAGGGACGCGACAGAAGATGTCAAGTCAGCAGATGTTGCTAGGCGACCCTCTTGGCGCGTTTCCCAATCTCGCGAATCCGTGAAGTTTTGCGGAAAGTCAACTCGGAGGTCTAAGTTCCCTTTCTTTCGCCTCGTATTTTCTTTCTCTTTCTTCCCCACTTGTGAGGGGAATGTGAATCTTTTTTGGAAATTTACTTTCGAAGTCAACAAACATTTTTTTTTTTTTTACAGTCATTCTACATTTATCAAGGGGGCATTTGACTTCTCTCTCTCCCCGATCATTTAGTACGACTTTAATGGGGACAACTTGGAAAGTGACTGCAGAACTTCACTATCTCCGCTTAACTCCGGACGATGATTCCCCTTTGTCTGATACCATTAATCTGGGGGGGAAGAGGAATTCAATTCTAGATTATGGAAAACCACAGTAGCAAAATCCCGAGAGCTACAAATTACACTATACAGAGGGGTTGGTGTTTTGTAGGCTCTCCTTTGGACGGGAAAGTAAAGAGTCTTTTGTCTACTCTATATGGCCCATCTAAAACCATTCAATTATCCAGCTGCAAATGGACTCTTCTTCCTCAGCTTCTCACCAAATTTCCACAGGAAAACAGGCGCCGGTACTCCAATGACAATAGCCACGAATGCCAACAGACTATTGCCCCACCCATAGTCCAAAGCACTATACATGTATGGTGCAAACAATGGGAATCCAAATCCAGCCAGCGATCGCAAGAATGCACCAGCTGCCAAGGCTCTGGCTGCGAAGCGCGTATAAGTATCAACCATATACGTTTGGATACATTGGAATGCGATGATGTTGCCAGTGCCAAAGAGAACCGCGCCGATGTTAGGCGCGATCCAATGACAGTGGTACTGTGCGGTCCACCCATAGATGAACAGCCCAGAAGGAATAAAGAAAGCACCGACGAAGAGTAGCGGGACACGGAACTCGGGCTTTCCAACACCGTTGTTTCGTGCTTTCAGACGACGGTAAATCCGGTCATTGAGAGGAGCACAGATCTGTGAGCCGAGCCAAAATCCCAGACCCAGCGAAATATAATTGAGCCCGCCGATACCGATCGACTCGTTGTAGTACTTCGGGCTTGTCCAGAGGGATGGGAAAGTCGAGAGAACCAGGTACATAATTCCATAGATATATGCCATGAAGAGGGCAAGGACTTGCACGATGGGCTGGGTGGTGAGAAGTCGAAAAGGGCGGATAAGAGCAGTGCGCATGATCTCCGAAAGTGGTTTCTTCTGTCGCTCAATCTCTGTCTGATAGGACTCGTCGCCTGATTCTTTGCGTAGGCGCATGGCGCGATCCCGCAGGATCTTCGGGCCGTAGCTTTCACGCAGGAAGAACAGACCCATCACTTGGATCAAGGCATCTACTATGGAGGTTGAGTAGAAGACCCATCGCCAGGTGGTGTTTTCGGCGATGAAACCTCCCGCCACTGGGCCTAGGGCAGGACCGAGAAGGGGGGCAAGACTGTAGATTGCGATTCCTTTGCCACGCTCTTCTGGTCGAAAGCAATCCGAAAGAACTCCACCACCAATCTGCATGAAGTTAGTTTCAATCATTTTCGGTTTGTATGTTGCATTTTTGAGGCCCGAACTTACCGCTAGTGGCGCACTTCCTCCAAGTCCAGCAAAGAAACGACAAACAATCATCTGTACTTTTGTCTTCGATACGGCACAACCGATATTGAAGACTAGAAAGAAGAGATTTGCCAGCTGGAGAACGATGGTCCTTCCATATATCTCAGATAATGGACCAAGAAATAATGGGCCAACTGCGTAAGCCAAGACGAAGATTGAAAGCATGAGTTGAGAGACAACTTCATCAGTGACATTGAATTCGGCCGCCAGAGACGAGAGCGCAGGAGCAACCATTGATGAAGAGACGGGCGAAATGAAAGTGAACAGCGAGACGGTGATAGTCGCAGCCCATTTCTTCTTCATAGGCCAGTTTTTCGGGTTTTCGGGGTCTTCATCGCCATCCCATGTAACCTGTACTTGTCAGTATCAGACGCGAAATTCGGCGGACCGGACATGCTCACCAGTTTAGGATCACGATGAGACTTATTGGACTTCGCTGTCCGTGTTTTTTCGAGCTCCGGATTTTGTGACTTCTCTAAATCGAGATCTCGTTCATTCACTACCCCATTCCTTACTTCTTGGATCGTCTCTGTGTTTCTGATAGAAGATCCTTCGTCGTCGTTATTTTCGTCACTGTGATACACAGACTGGTCGTTGATGTGTCGTCCGGAATAGATTCGGTCAACTTGAGTCATTCCCGAGTTTGATTGTGACCGTAGTCTGGATTTCAAGGACCCGGTCAGGCTTCGAGATCTCGAGTTCACCCTCGACCTGGATGCGCAAGATTCGGAGTCACTGGATATTGACGTCGATCGTGACCTGGTCGAGCCAGCTTCTCGTTTCGTGTCTTCCGACATATCGACTTGAAATCGGCAAGAGGTCTAGAGATACCGAGCCAAATTTTGGAAGGCGCCGAGCTACCAGTGTGCGGATCTGCAACTTTAGAACAGATCTGCCCAAATTTTGTGATGTAATTTGATCTAGAAGAAAGTGAAGTAACCCTCCAAGGCGGGGAACATCCATGGATATTTATATCGAATGATAGCACGGGAAAAATCTCCCCGGGACAGGAATACTGGAGCATAACTAACGGCGATAACGAAGGACCTTAAGACCGTTGGTCCACACTCGCTGCGTCCGGCTAGCTGAGGCATGATGATTGGTTCAATGGCAAAGCTTGACACCAGGATGATTCACCGTCTTGCCCCATAGGCCCCTCTGCTGGCCTGAAAATTTCTACGAGATGGCGGCCTGGGCCGTCATAAAGGCAGGTTTATGCAAAATCAGAAGCCTGAAACGCGGTGCTCCGTGGCCCCGATTGACACCTGAGGCACCAAGCCCCGGGTTTTCGGCACGCTGCGAGTCACGTGGAAATTAGATCGGCACTTGTCTTTCCTTATTTAATGCCGATACAGGGATTGATCCCGGTTCCGGGATGCTGTTTTGCGGGTTGGGGTTCGAAGCCCGGACTTTCAAGCCTTCGCACATACGGAGTATCAGTAACCATCTGACGGGAATATCCTGACATCGAGTTGAGTGAATTTTTGATCCGATATCTAGGTCTGGGATCAGTGGTCCAATTCTCCGACTACAGGCTGCTGGAACTGTCGTACAATTACTCCGCATATGCACAGGATTGAATGAAGACAGCTCTGCGGGGTAAGCGCTCTTGAATGGCAATATGGTTTCGAGTTTGAATAAATACAGATGCGATGTTTGTGTTCAAAAGCAAGCTGATTCGGTACCGATCTCTCCGTTGAGACAGAGAGCACCTGAGGCTCCCAAGTTTTTGTGGAGATTCTTTCAGCAGCAACCCCACAACGAGCTGTACTTAAGTTCTTAAATGACGATGGTTCTTTATGGAAGAACAGAATAAGTGAGGCAAAAACCTCCTGGCATCAGATGCACTCATATCATTCACATCTTCACAAAACCGCCTAGGGATTGTTGGCAGGACCGTGGGTTGCAGTGATTCCTACTCCGTGCGCCCTGCTTCACTCTGCTCATTGTTTTCTTAGCATAAATTCATTGCACGAACCCAATGGATATGAGGGGTATCATATCCATTGTTGATGGTACTTAATACATGTTGGGCTATCGAAGTTCAAATTTCATGGTGGCAGTCACACATTTGAATTACTCCTGTTGGATTGGCATGGAAAATTCGAGCCGCTTATGGCGTGGATACAGCCTATCTGGGTACTCCTCTGCATACTCGTAGGGCTGACTAGCTCCACTAAAGGGTTGTTTACCTTAGACAGGGCTCCAGGGCTCGGAGCTGTCGTTTGAATCTTAATTCTCGTAGTATCTCGTAGTATCTCGTATCTTTCAGTACTCCGTACTCCTTATGGAGTATGGAGTACTACTAGTTAGTATAATAGTTTCTACTGAAAAATGGCCCACTATAGTTGCAGAAACTTCCCCGAGTATTCCGCACGTTGCATGTAGCAATTATTTCTTTCAGCAAACGCCGAGCCGCGGAGGGATTGTGAACTCCCATGAACGGAGTATTCCGAAGTCCATACTACACAAAATGTTCCGAGGGCTGTGCGCATGATTCATAACATCTTTTCACTTCGAAACAGGCACCCAGCATGGCTTCTGGGGCATAGCTGAAGTGGCGCAAAGGTTTTCCCCACCCAAGCCAATAGATCTTCACGTTATTGTTTGTTGGCCGACAGCACCCAATCAGTAAGTGTACCCATGTGGCCCACTTTGCCGAGTGAGACATCCTCGGAGAAAGTCAGAAGCTACTGGAGGAAAAAAAAGGGTCTTCAAGCTGATAGGGATAAAAGAATTGTCAACTCGATTCTTCGACGCCTTCACTAATCAAACATTCGATATACCACATGTATAGGCCAACCACAAAAAATGAGTGGTGGGTATGCGGCGTGTTGCTCACACAGGCCATCATAACAATCGCCCTTGAAGTGCAAGTGACTTGTCTTTTTCTGAAGTCCAGGTACTTCCCTAATGATCGTGATCTAACTATCAAAACAGTTACATATTTGTGGAATGGCAATCATGGGTAACGCCAACAATCATTCAGGTTCCGGTTTCATATCTGATTCCGATCAACCTGGCAATTTTGATCTTTGCCGGCGTCTACATGCTTATTCTTGCATTGGATGCTATTCATGCAAAGAATAACATCCTACTGTTCGCAATATGCATCTCCAATGCCTGCAGTTTTGCGTACGCCATCATGCAGTACCGCTTGATGGAAACGACGACCATCAGACTGTATGAGGCTCGCTTCGGGTATCCAACCTTGGTAGACACTACTCGCAAACTCTGGCCGTCAATCCAGCCCGCCGAGATTGTTGTATGCATAATTGCGGGATTGGGCACTTTGGTTGTGGTTCCCTGTGTATACTTCCTGCATAGGGAATATTCTTGGGCCATATACAAATCCGTCAATGGTAGTCGCAAAACTAGAATGCGCTATCTCTTTTATGAGGTAAGAAACCACCTGGGCACCCTTCTAAAGTTTCACTATGTCAGAAGCGACCTTGGAACTTAGGAAGCTCGAAACTTTTGCTAACATTATATGGCCATAGATCTTCCTCGTGTTGATCAAAGTGAATTTCTACTTCCTGATCGGCTTTATCGTGCAGTACAATCTGATATACGTCCACTTCAGAGGTATCGAATATACTCTGACTATGTGTCTTATTCCAGCTTCATTGATATGCATGCTGCTTGGAATATACTTTGTTCAACACGAACGAACATGGGGGGTTGTTGTTATTATCGTGAGTACTACCTACCTTTCTCTCTCGGCTGGCCATGATCGTATCACACTACGATACCTTTGCTCACACTATGACAGGCCTGCTACTTGGGCGTACTTGCATATCTCATCAGCCGAGTCATAATTCTTTTTGAGAACTCGACTGTAGGGAAAGACATGATGCTTCTTTTTGCTTTTGTCTCCTTGGTGCTCACTGCTGCAACTGTTATTTGTGCGATCGTGTGCATTACAAACTTTGATCGTGGCTTCAAGATGATCAACAGATCAAAGAATGGCTCTGGGCGAAGTTCAAACTATCTGCAGCCAAACTCTCTCCCTCTTTCCCATCCTGATTCGCGACCATCCTCTCGACTTACGCTGGACTAATATACTTGTTTTCAATGGCCTACTTGCCAAAAATATAATCATTTTCTTGCTTGATAAAAAGGCACACGACGAGCAAACATCGCCGCGCAATTCGTTTCGAATTTGTACTGGGGTTTTGAGTCCACGGATAAACGGGGAACCTGATCATGAACGTCCCTTCCCAATTGAGTTTCATTCCATAGTTGGCCAAATCTACAAACGCTGGTGTCTTCTACTCCCTTGCGCAATATCTAACACTGGCTGAAGATCAAGAGAGAAAACAACCGAACCACGGTCGCAGTGCCGGACGATTGCAATATATTGACTTGTTGTGATCTCTTTGGCTTCATTTTCTGCGAAATGATTGAGAGCATCTCCCACGCTCACTCATCTGGGCAGAGCCAAACGACAATAAAGACAGCTGGTTCTTTGATGTCTACTCCTTGGGTGGCCCAGGCACACTTCCATATACGCTACTTCTGATTGGGAATCAGTTGGAGGCCTGCAGAAGTCCTGTCAAAAAGACGGAGTAGGAATGCCCGTTGCGATATTGGGCGGATCAAAACGCTCTATACGTTATGCTCTGTGCATCTGAGCGCAAAATGTAAGGGAGCCCAGCCCAGAATCATCATCTAATCATGTTCATGGAGCATCTCTAATGTGTATGAAGACCGTAACTAGGATGATCTTGACTATCATGCCCAAGAAGCCCTGGAGTCCACGCTGATTCCCAGGACCACATCGAAATTTACCAGAACTTTAGAATGAGCATCATGGCAAGGACTTTGTGTACACCCTGATATGTAGTTATGAGGTGCATGGCGGTTACATCATTCTTTAATTCCACTTTGCTCACTTCACTTTGCTCACTTCACTTTGCTCACTTCACTTTGCTCACTTCACTTTGCTCACTTCACTTTTCTCGCTTCACTTTCCTCACATTAAAGGGGGCCCGTTCTCTCATCTATTTGAATAAGCGAATATTGACTCCCGAAAGCCGCAATACCACCAGAAACTGGTATAGGATTTTAAAAAGGAAAAAGGTTGAGCCAGAAGGAATGGCTGCGAAATGCTGGACAGAAAGATATTCATGATCATAAATGCTAGATAATTACTAAATTTACACAATTTCGATATACCGCTTGAGCTCCCTGCGTATCTGTTAGTTCCTAACACTGAAAAGGATTCGAAAAGGTTGTCATGAACGCACCAATCAGTTACAGCCTCTCTCCAAAGTCCCAATTCATGCTGCCTCGTCGCAGTGAAGAAATCCACAAACTGGTCACTCAGCATCTCCCTTGCAATACTGTTGGGGGCCGAGAATCGATCTAAGGCTTTATCCAGGGTATTGGGCAACAGTTCCGGGCGTTCGCCCGCTTTGCGTGCTGACATGGGTGGAACCTTGATCTCAAGCTTCTTCTGCACACCCCTCCAGCCAGCTGCAAGGATGACACTCAAAGCGTAGTGTGGGTGGAGATCAGCTCCAGGAATGCGGACTTCGAAGCGAGTTGCACCAGCCTTGCAGACAGGTGGTGTTATGAGACGGATTGAGGCAATACGGTCCTCAAGTCCCCAGCTGATGTGAACTGGCGCCCAGTAATTCTCGACCAGGCGTTTGTATGAGTTGACTGTTGGTGCGAATAGAGGCATAATATCGGGAAGAGCATCGAGAAGTCCGGCAAGGAAGTGCCTTCCCGTGTCGGAAAGGTGTGCAATGTCTGACCACTGAGGGTTAACCTCGGGTGTCTCTCTTGCGAAAAGGTTCTTCCCACTCTTGTCGGCGAGTGAGACGTGGATATGACCGGAGCTTCCCGGCATGCCTTGCATGGGCTTAGCCATGAAGCATGGGGTCACGCCGTGGTCCATCCCCAAAGACTTGGTTAGGAGCCTATCGGCCCGTTAGATCAAAACATGATTCTGGTACAGCTTATCTCACTCACTTGAACATCGCGACCTTGTCGGCCATTTCACTGATCTCACAAACCTTGAGGGCCTGTACGCAGTTCATTAGACTAGTTCAGTATTATCAAGCGAGGTACATACCGCTTCATACACACCAGGCCCGCCCTCGGTGTGCCACCCCTCGATGCCGCACTTGATCTGAGCAGCGGTGTTGAAGATGTCATAAAAATATTTCTTGTTTGCAACTGGTCGCGTTGAGCTGTAACAGAACATGCCAGCAGTGATGGGCCGGAGAGCACCGGGGGAGTTCTTCTCCAGGAAGGAGGCGAGATTGGGGTGTTTTGAGCCTGCACTGCCGTAGCCGTCTTCGGAAGGGGTCTGGAAATTCATAAATTCAAGCTCAACTGTTACAGATCAGCAAATAGCTCTCCTCGAGAGAAGAGTCGCTTTGAGCTTACCTCCAGCCAAAGCATGAAGACCCTCTCCTGCAAGCTTATCGCACAGACTCCTCAGCATACTTCTTCCGTCTGCTGAGACTGGGGTTGTGTCATCAAGGAATCGCACGAGGAAGAAAGGAATGTTGTCTTCCCACGGGAGACGGCGGAAGGAGTTGAGGTCCGGAATGGCCAGGAAATCAGCATATCCTGACTCCGGAGGTGCAACTCGTGCATCGGTTGTCCAAAGCATATCGTGCATATCCCAACCGAAGAGCGCCGAGCTGAAGCCGAAGCCTTTCTCTGCAATTCCAAGGAACTTCTCCTTGGCCATCACTTTGCCGCGCAGCACACCGTCGCTGTCAATTCCAGCGACCTTGACCATAATGTCATCAGCCAGAAGCTGAGGAAGAGATTCGACGGTGATCATGGTGGGCGTAATCATGGCAAGGGTTTTGAAGGGAGAGGGATATAGGTCAAGCGAGTTAAATTGAGAGAAATCAGAGAAGAGAGAACCCCTTCGCCATAGCTTTATAAGATTCATTCAATTGCGTGGATTGTGGACCATTGAGGATGCAGCGGGTCGAGCTTCTGGAAATCATTAATCCCGCGCCGCATCTCTGGTCCCCAATAACCCCGCGCGGTTTCCAGAGCGCGCATAGTGATGCACAAGATAAGTGCTTAATCGAGGTTCTGAGATGAAGCTACGACAGCTATCCGAAGGTCCAAATGTCCGCGGTCCGCGCTGCGGGGTGGCGCGCTTATCGGCGCGTTATCGCGTTATCGATAATCGACACTTCGATTATCGCCCGACCGACGGTGTACTTGTACTTTATTCATATAATGACTGAGCATTGAACTCATTTACCCATTGATACGCAAAAAAGCAAAACCAGTACGATGTCGGACAATATTCATCTCAATGTTGCTATCCTGAGCTGCGATACGCCGGTCGAGTCTGTCCTCAAGAAATATGGCGACTACTTCGTGATATACAAGGAGTTCCTGAGACAGGCTTTTGGGGACATCAAAGTGACCTTTAGTGAGCACGACATGGTTGAGATGGAGCCATTTCCTGACCTCAAGAATGTTGACGCGATGATCATGACTGGAAGCAGTAAGTTACTACATGCACCATGACAATCGATGTCGAAGCTAAACCAAATGACACAGAACACGATGCCTGGTCCGATGCTCCATGGATTCTGAGTCTCACAGACCAAATTCAGCAGGCTCTGACACATAAAGTACCGGTCGTCGGAATTTGCTTCGGGCATCAAATACTCGCACGAGCACTTGGGGCGAAAGTGGGGAGAGGCGACAGCTGGGAAATTTCAGTCGGAAATGTCGATTTAACCGAGTCCGGGAAGGCGCTATTTGGAAAAGACACCTTGGTAAGGATACCCTCAACAAGAGACGACCAGTGCGACAAAGTACTGACATGTATCTACAGAGCATCCAACAAATGCACCGCGATATCGTTTTTACACTCCCAGAAGGTTGCGTGAATCTTGGAACGAGTCCATTATGTCAATTGCAGGGCCTATACTCGCCCCACAAACTTCTTTCGGTACAGGGCCACCCTGAATACCACGAAGGTATCATGAATTGCATCCTGGAAACCCGACATGACAGTGGTGTGTTCAACGATGAGTTGTACAAGGATGCCAAGTCCCGCGCGGGAAATCTACACGATAGTTTATTGATAGGGCGTGTAATTTCCAAGTTCGTACTGGACGCAAAGGTGGCGAGATTGGATGGATAGTTATAAAGTTGTCTGCGAGGAGTATAAAAGCTCGCTCGGAGCTCGATATGTAACACACTGAAAGGAGGCATATGACCTTATAACTTTAGAACCAAAATGTGACAATGTGCGCTTCAGGATCTACTATCGGTTGCAACAAAGACGAGGTCAAATTTTGAAGATCAAGATATTTTGAGTAAAAATATCTCACAAAGGCTGATCGTATACCATGCGTGTCCCTGGAGGGAGGAAGGAGGAAAGTGGAACAGCTGCGATAACGCCGGATCTGCAACCGCGGCCCCGCGCTATAAAGCCCTCCTTCTCCCACCCTCCAGTGCTCTTTTGACCCCAAATTTTCATACTTTTCAAGAATGTCTAACCAAATCCGCACAGTCAACCCTGCGACCCATGAGGTCATCTTCGAGCAGGCTGGCACTTCCCTCGAAGAAGCCATCCAAGTGGCTGCCGCCTCGAAGAAGGCCTTCCACTCTTACCGAAATACTTCTCTAGACGAGAGAAAGGAAATTGTGAAGCGAGTCCTTGACATTGTTGAGTTAAACCGCGATGAGCTTGCCAATGAGCTTACACTTCAAATGGGCCGTCCGATTCGCTACTGCGCCGGCGAGATCAACACCATGCGTTTGCGCGCCGAATATCTCATGGATATTTCCGACGAGAGCCTCTCGGATTTGCCTGGTCGCGCTGAGTCTGGATTCCGTCGCTCTGTCAAGCGAGTTCCCCTTGGCCCGGTGTTCATTGCTGGCGCCTGGAACGTATGTACCCGCCAAAACCCCCAAGGACCTTGCTGTGAAACTGACATGGATTGAAGTACCCCTACTTGACTACCGTCAACGCATTGGTGCCGGCCCTTCTGGCTGGAAACAGCGTTATTCTGCGTCCCTCGCCGCAAACCCCACTATTTGGAAACAGGATGCTCGACTTCTTTACCGAGGCGGGACTCCCACCGAACGTTCTTCAAATTGTTCAGATTGGAAACCTTGATGTCTTGGACCAGGTTGCCCAGATCCCTGATATTCAATCTGTGTCTTTCACTGGATCGACTGCGGGTGGCATCAGGCTGAGAGAGGCGACCGCTCGCCACATCAAGCCGGTCAATCTCGAGCTTGGTGGAAATGATCCTGCCTATGTTCGCCCAGATGTTGATGTCAAGCACGTTGCCGAGCAGCTTGTCGATGGGGCCGTTTTCAACTCTGGTCAGAGCTGTTGTTCCATCGAGCGCGTCTACGTGCACGAGAAAGTATACGATGACTTCTTGCGCGCAGTGCAGGAGGAGTTGAGCTCGTGAGTAAAAAAAACTTGATATTCGTGGTCAATCTAACACCACGCAGCTACAAGCTTGGAGACCCGAAGGATCAAAGTACAACTACCGGACCTGTCATCTCAGCACCGGCCGTTGAGAAGATCAACTCTCATGTACAGGACGCTTTGAGCAAGGGCGCCGTCATTTCCACACCCGATAACTCCAGCTTCCAGGTTGGAAGTAACCCCCAGACCCAGAAGGGAAACTTCGTTGCTCCCATCGTTCTGACCAATGTCAACCACACCATGGTTACCATGAAGGAAGAAACATTTGGCCCTGTCATGCCTATCATGAAAGTATCTAGCGACGATGAAGCTGTGGAACTGATGAATGACAGTGACTTTGGCTTGACTGCCAGTGTTTGGACAAAGGATATCTCGCGCGGAGAGGAATTGATTGAGCGCATTGAAGCCGGCACAGTGTTCATCAACCGCTGTGACTATCCAAGCCCAGTGAGTGACCCCTCTATATGGATGTACTCTGAATATAGTCCTTCTAACGGTAATACCAGGATCTCGCATGGATTGGTTGGAAGTCTTCCGGGCTGGGATGCACCCTTGGCCCACGAGGCTACGATGGATTTACCAAGCTGAAGAGCTACCACATCAAGGAAATCTCATCATGAGTACGCAGTACAGCGTACAATGTAAATAGTTACGAATCAGATTCTAGTTTCAGCCGATCATATTTTGCTTTTAATCTGCTAAATTTGACAAAGTACCTACTATATTGCACTCTACGGTGTATACACCGCCCAAGTCAACGACTTGCAAATTATTAAAGCTCATGCTTAAGTATTTTCCATAATGAAACCTTTGAACTTCATTCACGGAGTACTAATCGTATACAACAATCTACTTCTGAGACCCTGCAGCTACTCACATACTGATGAGCCAACCTGTAGCCGTCGCGCTGCGATGGCCCCACAGCGCGGTCCCGGACCGCGCTGACCCAAGCCGAGAGCGCGGCAAAGATACCACTGAAACAGTTCAACGGTTCATGCACCTCAGATCTTCATAATTTACCTAACAGCTACCCCTCATGCCCCGCAGCGCGAGCTCACCGCGCCGTCGCATGGCGGGGTATTGGGAGCGCGATAGAGCTTCCGAGACCGCGGCTGTGGATCGCGAGATAGAAAAGTCGCAGATTATCTGGGCCACGTGAACTTGAGTAATCGGGGGTTGGATATTGGAACTATAAATGGAAGAGATTGGGGACTTTGAGCTCGGCTACTAGATCAATTCTTCCCAATTCACGAACTCATACCACTTTAACCTCATTACTTCACTCACAACACATATATTCAATCAACATGGTTGGCAGACTCGAAGGCAAGAATGCCATTATCACTGGCGCAGCCGGGTATGTTTCAATGACTCCAAGATGCGATTGAAATCTAACAATCCAAAAGAGGCATTGGTCTCGAAACCACAATTCTCATGCTCCGCGAAGGCGCCTCAGTCTTGATGACCGACATCAGCGACGAGGGTCTCACCAAAGCCCTTGCCAAGGTCAACGATATCGTCCCTGCCTCATCCCGCTCCGGAAAAGTCGAGATCAAAGCCGTCGACGTCTCCAACGAGGCCCAGGTCGAAGCCGCAGTTGCTCACCTCGACTCATGGGGTGGCCTGGATGTCATCTTCAATAATGCCGGTATCATGCACCCCAAAGATGGAGATTCTGAGGAATGTCCCGAGGACATCTGGGACCGAACAATGAATATCAATGTGAAGGGTGTTTGGTTTGGATCGAAGCATGCTGTGCGTGCTTTCAGGAAGCACGGCAAGAAGCGCGCAAGTGTTATCAATACTGCTTCGATGGTGGCTTTGGTTGGAGCTGCGACACCTCAATTAGCATACACTGCTAGTAAGGGTGCTGTGCTTGCCATGACAAGAGAATTGGCGATTGTTCATGCCCGCGAGGGATTCAGATTCAACTCGCTTTGCCCTGCGCCTCTGAAGTGAGTCTCTCTGCTACTCTTTCAAACATTGATGGATCAGAAACTAACACTGTGCAAAGCACTCCTCTCTTGCAGGACTGGCTTGGTGATGATAAGGAGAAGCGCTTCCGTCGGGAGGTTCATTTCCCCTCTGGTCGCTTTGGTGAGGCGATTGAGCAGGCTCATGCGGTTATTTTCCTTGCTAGTGACGAGAGCAGCTTTGTCAATGCCACCGACTTTGTCGTGGACGGTGGTTTGACAAAGGCCTATGTTACTCCCGAGGGCCCCGCAACAGAAGCCCCAAAGAACCAGGCAGCATAAGGAGAAATGTTTTTAATTAATTGTACATAATATGAGTAACAGAATGACGATCAACATCACGCAAATGAAATCCATATTTGATTTTGCTGCATCGCCCGACAGATATTCCATGGCCCGGCTTCAGATATGGGCAATTGCCACATTGCTTCGAGTAGAAGCAGCGTGCGGTGCATGTTGCCTAGTCCAAACTTCTCTATCATTGCATTTAGACGTCGTCGCAATCTTTCTTGCTGGTCGACGTTCACAAGACAGGACCCGACCAACGCAATTGGCCAGCATAGACCAGAATTGATACGCGCGCTGGGTGACAAGTCATTGAGATATGACATGGCTTCGGTCACGGCATTGTCCACCAAGCCCCTGAACATCCCGTCTGCGGTATATCGGAACCCTCCTAGAGAGGTGTATAAATAGATGAGTATAGCTTGTTGAAAGATTAAACCGGCAAGGTGGACATCCATCGGGACATTGGGGTAAGGCGACCAGCGCAATACCTGTGCTTGGATGGATGCAAACATGGCGAGATCATCGGCTGTTGGCACGACCGCCTGCGTGTCGTCCATGATCCACTGCCGACCAAGATCGAAAATGCATGGGATGAGCAGCAGCAGTTCCAGCCAACAGCCGCACAAGTTGCCCACGTACTGA
Organism: Penicillium salamii; assembly: GCA_911197225.1. NCBI lineage: Eukaryota > Fungi > Ascomycota > Eurotiomycetes > Eurotiales > Aspergillaceae > Penicillium > Penicillium salamii. Next base: position 418,268 of record CAJVOY010000078.1, read on the forward strand.
GTGCGTAGCAGTTCGCGCGACCGTTCCTCGAGGTCGAGGTTCAGGAACAACTGCCCGCTGAATCGGGCATCGATCGAAATCATGCTCACGGTTGCAGTGTAGGTGTAGTACTCGATGACAAAGTCTTTCAAATCACGCGGTACCGCCGTATCACTTTGAGCGAGGAGCTTTACCAAAAGGGAGTTTGCGGCTGATAAGTGGTCGAATATTGTGCCGTTCATATCGCCTTTCGCGGTCTGAGTTTGGTAAGTTTAGCCCGCGCGCATTTTAATCAGATTCCTTACCTCTGTAAAACACATCAAAAGCGCTCCGACCAGGAGCATGAGCGGATTAGTCTCCTTGCCGTCGATGAAATCAGTCACTCCACGCCGGAAATGTAGAAGGGCTTTGGAATAATGACTGTGGGCAATCGTATCGGAATCATCGCGCGACCGGAAGGCGCGGTGAGCCGCACTTTGCGTAATGACCAACTGCAATAACAAGTCACTGGAAAATGCCAATGGCACAATTTGTACAAGAAAAGGATTGACTGGCGTAGAGCCGTTTGCCATGCAATCGGCTGTTGTGGCAAGGTAGTGGCTGAGAAGCTGATAAGACTCTGCATCGTAGCCAGGCAACATGGATAGGCTGCGTGGAAGCACATCCGCTGTTGAAATGGATGCGATCAGTGCATCACTTGTGCTGGTCATCGGAGTCGCTGTTGAGACACGTCGTGCGCGTGTCTCTTGCATCAGCTCTTCCAGCGGATCACCGATCTCGGAGTGTGGATTTGACACCACAGAGGGCGCGCGTTGCGATAAGGGGCTTCCAGCGAGTGATGGTTCCCCGAATGGCTCAATGCTTTCCAATACACTCGGCCGGCGCTCTTCGGTGGCGGCTACCCGGGGGAGTTCATCTTGCTCAGAATCTCGCCTCGAAACATCGGGCCACTGGCAGCTCAGGTGATTGCGCTGACAGCCCCCACATATAGGTCGTGTTTCATCGCACTTCTTCTTGCGCCGCCTGCATGACCAACAACCCGTACGCACCCGGACTATTCGTTGTACTCGTCGATCTGGTGGCATTCTTGGGAAGAGTGCAGGACGGTTGGGGCCTCCGAAGACCGCTAGCCACTGATAAGCAAATTGTGGGGTAAAAGTGGACTCTCCTCTTCTCGCGTCTCATTGACCTTCAGGTTTTGGGTTGGACTCTACGTCGCTGTTTTCAATAAGAGAAGCAATCCAGACTTTATAGACACTGGACCATCTTTGTGTATGGGTCAACTAAAGGCATTCTCGGCGACCAGGACTTATCAATTAATTATCACTGAAATACGAGCACTAGAAACCCACGAGCGTCATGAAATCCCATAGACCGGATAGATAGCATACTTTATGGGCGTCGGGTCAAGCAATACCATAGTGCTTTTCCCTAAATACAGCACGAGTCAATTGACAAAATGGTCTACTGGCTTACTTAAAGAAGATGAATCACACTATGCCAACCCCGAATCCTGTGGATGCCCCCGTTCAGCCCCCCATCGCTGCATCCCCTCGGTCAGCGCACGAGCAAAGCCAGCTTGGTATCTCATTCCGTTCTCTGGTCGTGATACTTTAGTCGCCCAAACATTCCAGTCCTCCGCCATGGCACCTTCGGGCGCACGCACGATACCCATGGCCACATCTACAATCTCCGGTCGCTCCTCGGAATGAGAAAAGACAGTCGCGCCACATGTGCCACAGAACACAAGCAGTGTATCTTTCGATGGGCAATATGCCTTCGCCGATCCGATCAATAAGTCTTTTGGCAGACGCGGCGTGATGTGGTCAGCTGAGACAGACATCCAGCTAATGACATTGGCGCCACTGACCAGGCGAGAGTCGTCACCGAGATCCATACGTGCAAGCCACTTCCTCTTATCCGAGGGTGAAATGAGACCTTTGCTTTTAGGGCTTGCAATAAACTTCTCGCTGGGTCGGGCAATAAGAAATGAAACTCCAGTGCAATGACACTGCGCGAGAAGATCTTTGCTTTCGCGATCCGGTGGCTTGGAATCGCTTCCAGCTATAGCCTGTGGAGATAATCCTAGATTTTCGGTTTCCATTTGATGTCCGTCAACAGCCGAAAAGACAGCTGCAAGGCCACCGTCTGGAGCAGAATCCGGAAGCATATGGGAATTGAACTTCCAAATCCCTTCATCTTCTCTATTGGCGTCGAATATTGAGGTAGAGATTGTCCATTGGCTCTCAAATCCTCCAATCTGGCAGCCACAAGTGCTACAGAAGTAGCCTGTTGCCACTGACGCTGCGTGCCGATAACTAGTCATCTTGTCATAGCCCGATGGGTCAATAAATTGAAGCTCCACGCCAGGCGGTAGTGGCGCGTGAAAGGCGCATGGTGCACCATGACTGTAGCGACAGATGCTGCAGTGACATAAGTGTATTTTCAAGGGAAGAACTTCGGTGGGAATGGTGACAGTAAAGTGGACGCTGTTGCAGCGGCACGAAGCCGTCAAAGTCTTGGAAGCCATTTTGACAAAATTGGAAGAGTGATGCAACAGGAAGCGGGTGAGTGCAATGTGTATGAAGGTGCACGGGCCGCGAAAGTTCGTATTCAGAGTCATTCGGAGTTACTTGAGATGCGGAGATGCGGAGTACGAGTATTATGTAGGACACTGCCAAATTGATCATCTACTTTCCCTTTAGTTCCTTGAACTGATCGGTCCTGAATGGCCTTCAAGCATTCAGCACCGGAAAATTCATTATCATCTCACCTTCTGCTTCTTCACCAACAATTCTCCTATATCTTGACGGCAAATTAAACCAAAAGTCCATATATTTGACACTGGCTCCACAGAAATCAGAAAAGTGCCAAGAGGGACCATGATTCATTGTACTATTGAAAAGTCTTTAGCACCATGCTATATAGACAAAATGATGGAACAGCATGCCCAATGAAGCTGATACTGCATGAAAATGAGCTCGTAACTAGTACCATTTGTTATACCGTGCCAAACTATGGTTGACAACAAACTTTTCATGCAATCCTTTCCCGGTGGTGTCCAAATGTTTGTATTCAATCTCCGGCGAGCATATCTTGACGCAAGGCAAAAACAATGATCAGTTTAGCCATTAGATACTCCGTGCCTAGGCAATGTTTGACCACCTGAGTACTAATAAATCTGCTTGTTTTCAACACACACAGCCTTTCAAGTGGAATCACTAGCTTGTGGATTCCTGATCATTGAAGTGAAGAAGACTGATCTCAACGGCACGGGCACTAGCCTATATGGGTGAGTATTTGACAGTTTCTCTCATATCAGAAATCTGGGGACCGAAAGTTAACTCATTAGAAAGAATGCTTTCCAAACGAACATCACACCTAACAGGATCTCTGAAGTACAGGCAACGCGCTAATCGTCAAGATTAAGTTTAAGTACCTTGAGGCCGCCCACGTGACGGGGCAGAAACAACGGGGTTCATCTGCTTCACATGCCCATCGCATCATTACCGTGTGTACATAGGTCTTCAATTTCCGGAATCCTGTTCGCATAGCCAGCGCGATGGCTTCGAACCTCCCTCTACCTATCCCGCCGCGCACCCCCACCCCACCCGCAGATGACGATCAACATGCCTCCACGATCAACTCAGGGATGCCCATTAGTCGCGATTCACTGTCGCCGCTGAAGGCATCCTTCCCAAAGGATATAATGGACAGTGAGAGCAGAGACCACTTGAGTCCTACAAAGTCATCCTTTAGTTTGGGGACTTCTCCGGTCCAGAATGGCTCGGGCGACACCCCCGCGGGGCCGTTCAACTTCGATACTGCTGTGATGGCAAAGAGTCCAGTTATCAAATCGGTGAGTAGAGCATCTCATTGATACTCTGCTGAGATATTTCTCTAACGGATCCCTATTGCAGAACATTGGACAACGTCGTGGCCACAAGTACAAGCACAGTAGCATATCGCATCAGATCTTCCTCGAGCCTCCTCCACGCGCACCTCTTGCCCTGCCCAATTCTCTCCCGATACCAACATTGAAGGAATGTCGATCCAGCATGTCGAAAGATCAGAAAACCCGCTTCTGGTGGAGTCTATGCCACATGTCCATCGCAGCGTACACGCTCTGGACCGCGCATGGATCTCTAGCCATGACATCCTTGTCGCATTTGATTCTCTTCGACTCACTGGGTGCTCTCCTGTGTGTTGCAGTTGATGTGCTGAGCAATTTCGAAGTTTGGAAAAGATCGAGCATTCGCCACCCGTTCGGTCTTGAACGAGCCGAGGTTTTGGCTGGCTTTGCAATGGCCGTGCTTCTTCTGTTTATGGGGCTGGACCTGATCTCGCATAACCTGCAACATTTCCTCGAGAAGTCTGGACATGAGCCCCATCGCCCACACGAACATGACCGGGTCTCACTCGGTAGTGTGGATGTGACTGCCGTCCTTGCTATCTCTTCGACGCTGGTTTCGGCAATCGGACTCAAGAACCATGCTCGAATTGGAAAGGCTATGCGATTTGGATACATTCAGTCTCTTCCGTCCGTTCTGAGCAACCCATCCCACTTCCTCACACTCTCATGTTCGGCCCTGCTGCTATTGCTGCCCCTCGTCTCCATCCGAATTTATGATTGGCTTGACAAGCTTCTGTCTGGAACGATCGCATTTTCCATGTGTTTCCTTGGGATGCGATTGGTGAAAACCCTTGGCTCGATGCTTCTCATGTCTTATTCAGGTCCAGGCGTGGCCGATGTCATCAAAGATATTGAAGCCGACCCCTCTGTGATCGGGATTGATGACGCACGATTCTGGCAGGTGCACTATGGGTTGTGCATGGCTAATCTCAAGCTACGTGTCGGTGGAACTGAAGATAATCTCCTCCGGTTGCGGGAAAAGATAACCAGTTTGGTCCGTAACAGGTTAGGGGGAGGCTATGGTGGAGGTGGTCAAAAATGGGAGGTCTCCTTACAGTTCACGATCGAGCGCACATAATGTATTCGCTTTTGATCGCTGTATTCATCTTCAAATCTGCATATTGTTACCCCCAACTTTGAAGCATATATTGTACAAATGGACTTGTATTTTGAACTCTCTCGAATGGTTTTGATTCCGAATTGTTTGAAATTAAAAGGGTATATAAACGTTGGAATAACAAGTTGGTTGCAGTCTTCAAACGCGTGGGATTCCAACACGCGCAGGCTATTTTTCAACTTTCAGCTCCGGCATTTGCTTCTGCCAGATGGGCCTCCAGCCACGACTCGTTCCTCTGGTATCGGCGGTGACAAGTCCGCCAATACACACGATGCTAGCCAGGAACATGAACACGGTAGCAGCGGTAGCAGCGGCACATCTAGACTTCAGGTGGTCGCTGTCATACCAACAATTTGAGCGAGTCCCTAAATCCTCGTATTCACAACCGCCACTGAGCAAGATGTTTTGATACGTGGTGAGCCAGCTTGAGCATTTAGTTCCATGCAGTCGAACAGCAAAGATCTTCATATTCGAGGTTAGCTTCATCGTATTGTGTTATCGCGTTGATTCCACTTACAACACCACCAACAAACAAGGCGAGGGCAGTGACACCGTCCACAATCCACAGAAGGGGCCCGTTCAACGAGCTATCAGTGATGGCAGCATTGCCAAGTAGTGCGGCTACAACGCCGAGGCCACCAGCGAAAACCGCGTAGATCGTTTCTGATGGCACAGATTCAATGACTTGCCCCTTGGCCAGACTGAGCGATAAACTGAAGATTATGATGCCGAAGACCATCTACGGTCATGTTAGGGGGTACTAGTCCTCGACGCTAACTGAGAGGGCAGCTAAACGTACCTGAACGACGCGAACGCCAGCAATATATGAGATCATCTTTAATCGTGGAGCTCAGGTAAACCTGAAGCAGAGTGAATTAGGTTGCTGAAAGTTGAAATAACATAGCAACCCCTGAAGGGGGTGGCAGGGGATTTATCCACAACCCCAGATCTACACATCCACACTCACAGCCCTGCTCGCACAGCCTTTTTTTTTTCGCATCTCATTGCGCGGGACTTGAGCCGCAAATTCAAACTTAACTCGCGACCGGGGCCATCCCTCAGGGTCCAATGTGCTGTTGGGGCCAAAACTAATAGCAATTCGAGAAAGATCGGATGACGATCTTAGCCGTTCAAGAACCATTTGTTCACGATCTTTGCCCGGGTGATAATCCTATGACTCGTTGCATATGGGGCCTTGGGGCCATGTTTCCCTGGTAAAGCGTTGGTGGATTCCCAGAGCAAACTCGGTTCTCGAAGGTGAATTTACTAGGTACATTTTTTTTTTCTTTTAAAGTTTCGATAGTATCAGTGTAAGTGTCAAACAAGCAGCACTTGGCCATTTGGATGACACGAGACGCCAAGGTGTCGCATTGATTTGAAACCGTAGGTATACAATAAGAATAAACTCGTGTTTTCACAGCCTAGCCCCACGATGAAACGGCGTAAAACGCCTCAGAGACATTACGTATCTGCCTTGGAAAAAGCCTCCAGGGCGTGACGCACGATCGTCCAGAAACAATTATTTTTTAGTCGATTTTTTGTAGATCTGTGGGTCCTCATCTTCCAGGGTCAGGGTTCCATATTCCTGTTCAATCTTGGGCCTAGGGCAATCAATCTTGGCGAAATAAGCTGTTGGTCAAGTTCTAAAGTTTGATGTAGAGTCGCTTTCTTCTTGAGTATATTTCTAGTTGTAACAAATGTCTCGAATGCAGGCTCCAGAATTACTTGAGAGAGATGTGGAAATTAAGCCGACGGGTGGAGCATAATATATACTTAAGTAGTGAGACCATGTATGTCCTCCTATAGAGCTACCTATGGTGAGCTTCGTTGAACGCGCACCCATACCTGGCCATTCCATGGACGTGGCCCGGGGACAGCTGTTTACATATGATCACAGGCAAAACGGATTTATTATTGGAGCAACATGGACTTTCCATGCTACCCGGCTCGGGACAACGGAACAAGATGGACATTGGGCGAGGGACGACTATTTACTATTTTGGGAACGACTGGGAGCTGGAGCGTACCTCTATTAAAGGTATCCAGAGTGGTGGTGGATTATTTGAGTAGGTATATTAGGCTCTCGTGAACAAATGATAGTGGGAAAATTACTCGGTACATGAAGGAAACAGCCGTGATTAGATCGAGTCGAAAGACATAAGAGATCCGAATATCAAAGGAGAGTGTAGTAGCTATCCGGTGCCAATCCAAAGCCTTCATAGAATCCACTTGACAACCCCGACTATTATCGTATACACATCAGATTTATACGTCAATAGGGAACTCGTCGCAAGCAAGCTTGAAGGAAACGTAGCCAGGCTCAAGGGTGTCAGGGAGACACTGGCCCTCGGCGATGGGAGAGTGGTGGTCGAAGGGAAGGAAGTGCACGGGCTTGCCTGTGCAGCCTTCGTTGTTCCAGACGACGACACCGTGGCAGAGCAGAGCGTCCTTGGTGTCAAGGTGGGCCTTGAAAGACCAGTTGTTAATGCTCCAGTCACGGTTCAGAGTGGTCTTGTCACAAGTGAGTGGAGTGACAGCAACGTCAGCGGTGAACTTGGGTTCACCCAGAGCAGGGAAGCCAATATCGCACTGCTCCCAGGACTGGAGCTGGACGCTGGCGACGGGGACGGCGGCGTAGGCGGTCATAGAGAGTGCGGCCACGGAGGCGAGGGTCTGGGTTGTTAGTCTTTGGCTTCTATGCTCGGGGATAGAATGCTTACCTTAGTGAAGTGCATATTGATTAAAGATTGTAAGTTGTCCTGAAAGGAAGGTGGTTCTCCGGCTTGGAATTGGCTTGAAGGAAAGTGGCTTGCTTGAAGATGTGCTGGCCGAGTTGCATCTTGCGTTTGTTAAGTAGCCGCCCAGCAAGGGCACATGTAGATCGCTTGTAAACTGGATCTTTACCATAACAAAGACTTTGGGGCATGTGGAATGTAACAAACTTGTTGAAGATCTAGTACTGGTTGGGAGAAGGGTTTGGAAGGGTGGGATCGGAAAGGGTTGGAATGCGATGATCGAAGAAGACAACGCGACTTTGATGGATGGTAAATACTGATCTTCCATGAGAATGGGGCTACCAAATGTTTATCCCCAGATTCTCTCGTACATACGAGTAGATGCAACGACTTCTGGTAGGTTGGCTCCGGGGCAACGCCCTAACATACTCTCCGACGTATGGTTGATCAATGTTTTCTCCAAGGGGTAGCAAGAAAAAGGGCACCTCACCAGACTTATCTGACGGCTATTACCTTGTGGGTACACAACTTGTGGGTACACAAGGACAATATAACATTCTACTACTCGTACCTGCATGATGCTCTTGCTCCCTCGACACCAACACATAACGTCGATGGGCAATGCTAAAATGAGGCTGATGGGCCCTCCAGGGCTGGCCGCGGCCCAGCCCCATGATGGTCCCGGTAAGCGCCAAGCATCACCCTGGGGCCCCCAGTCCAGAGCCCGACTTGGACCCAACACACCTGATGCAGGTGACGGTTGCACAATGTAATTAAATCTTAAGATAGATACAAGCCGCTGATTATAATTCCAACAAGTAAGTACGCGTTTTCGCAAACACTCTACTCAATTACTTGTAGATGACCTCGACATTTTAATTCAGCAAAAATATTGATACACGACTGTCTTTGTACCGTAGCTCTTGCATGAAACTTTGCATGCTCAATGCCGTCCATGGATGCTGTGCTATTAATTCTCAAATTATGTCTAACTAGATACTTAGTAAGTAGTGCACCTAAAATACTAGCGAACAACGTCAAAATTTGTATTGTATATACTCAATGATGCCAAACACCGAATCTACCTATTTTACAAATCCCCCACACTTTTGAAACATGAACTGAGAACAGCTTATCCCAGCTTGAGAGTCATCCCAAACACCCCGAGCGAACCAATTGTGACAAAGACAGGCCCCCAGATTGAAGGGATATAACGCCCTGCCAATAAGTTCCTTCGGGTAGAGGTATACCGGGCTAGTGAATAGCCAAACGACCAAATACTGATGGCTTGACATACGCGACTAGCGACGTGATCATTGGCGTACTGAAGAAGGATTGGCGAGTTCCCTGATTGTCTGTTTGAGACAGTTCCTTCAGTGTTGGGATCCAATGATGCTTTGGAAGCCGCGGCTGTCTCGTCGCGGTGTTTTCGGTTGAAAATATTGTCAATGATATCAAGTCGAGCGAGTGCAAGTGACATAGCCGCAAAGGCTAGCCCGAAACGGTTCCAAGATAGAAAAGTTCGCTCATTAGCCTGGTGATCGCGTAGCTCTGATCCTTTGTTGGCTACCGGTTGGGGCAACAAGCGGCGGAAGATGTGACGGTTCATTTTGGCTGATTTGTGATTTTCAAGGGGCCAATCTCGAAGATTGAAATCATGAACCGGAAGAAGCTTTGTTTTGGCAGTCAAATCCCGAGAGGACCACGAGGAAAGATCTTGTGAAAGCCGTGAAGGCTGGATCCATATTTTAGGGAATTAGTCAGTTCGAAAGTCGTTCTGGAGATCCACTCTGGCTAAACGCGTGAGGTTCCCATGTTCGCGTTGGCGTTCAGTGCGGGTCTTTTCGGGATTTTGGGTCCTCAAATGCCGTTCATCCGATGGATCAATGTATTCGAACACCACCTGAAGAAAGCAGCAAGTTATACGGCACAGAGGTAAAAAATGGGTTTGAACAGTATTTCGGCGGATTTGGGGTTTGATATTGGACATGCAATGTGACTGTGGAGGGGGTTTGATCGCAGGACCAATGAAAGCTCGACTTCGCCGGTGCAGGTACAGAAGCATATATTGTTCGCCGAATTGATGGCCATATTTATACAAGGTCAATGATTGTTGGAGAAAATTGTTGTGTATTCCAGTCTCTTCAATTCTATAAGCACTGACAATCACTCGAAACTGGCCCCTAAGGAATCCCCAGAAGATTTCATCTGGCTTCGTTGGGACCTTGAATTCTTTCCTTCCTTCTTCATTTTTGCGCTGAAATGGAAGCGAATACCTCTGCCCGGATCCCTCTGTGGCTTGATTGTGACCCAGGTACGTGGTAGTGAGCAACCCACAGAGCTGCAACCCTTCTGTGCCGCCCAGGTGAACAAAGTGACTGACAACTCAGGCCACGATGTAGGTTGATCGACAGCCTTCAAACTCACATAATGTTTGCTAATCCTTTTTCAGGATGCTTGTGCGATGTTACTTTCCATCTACCACCCCGCCCTTCGAATTCTCGGGATTAGCACCGTCAACGGAAATGCACCCTTGGAGTGTGTGACGGAAAACGGACTGAGCGTCTTGGAGGCCATCGGTGCGACTGACGTTCCTCTCTATGCCGGTTCAAAGCGCCCTTTCTGTCGTGATATCAGATCAGCTTCCGAGATCCACGGTGGGAGTGGTCTGGCAGGGACCGATCTTCTGCCAACAGCGACATGCAAGCCTCAACCTGGCAACACCATCAACGCTATGCGTGAAGCTCTACTCTCGTGTGAAGCTCAAACGGCATGGCTTGTGGGCGTAGGTCCGTTGACCAACGTTGCTCTCCTGTTTGCCATCTACCCCGAAGTAGCGACTCATATCAAAGGTATCAGCATCATGGGTGGAGGTATCGGCGATGGATTTGCACCCCAAGTGTCGATGGGACCCGGATATGTCGACGAAGAGGGAAGATCCCGTGAACGACACGGGAACTACACAGAATTTGCCGAGTTCAACGTCTGGGCTGACGTTGAATCGGCGCGCAGTGTATTCTCAAACCCTTTGCTCAAGCCTAAAACATTCCTGATTCCCTTGGATGTGTCTCACCAAGCGTATACGACACAAAAAGTTAGGGAGATGCTGTTGAACGGCGAAAAAGGCCCAACTAGACTGAGAACCATGTTCAATGAACTGCTCGTCTACTTCGCGGATACTTACGAGACGGCCTGGGGAATGGATCAAGGTCCACCTCTGCATGATCCGCTTGCTGTGGCCATCTTGCTAGCTGACCACCCAGATCCGGATGTACGTATCAAGTTCAATGACAATGATGGCGAAAGATGGAGCCTGGAAGTTGTACTCAGCGGCTTGCAAGAGGGTCGTACCGTTGCTACCAGAGTCGAACATGGCAAGCCTGGGGTCATGATCCCGCGATCTCTGGACATGGATAAATTCTGGGAAGTACTGGAGTCGTGCATGGCTAAGGCAGATGCAAAGACGGGTTATGGCCAGTTGTAGTGAACGAATTCGCTCGCTGGAAAGAGTATTTGCTGGAAGCACCTCCCAGCTCCGTATAGAAAAGAATACAATGCCATCAAAGTGTGACATACTAAAGCGGGTTTCCCTCCTCGCCTACGGTCCTGTGTAAATTCGAGTACCTTGTAGATTGCCACCGGGCTTCGGGTGCTCATGTTGAAGGTTGATACGCCAATATTTCAATTTTATCGAGGGTCATAGTTCACCTCTCCCATCAACAAGAAGCTCTCCACAGGAATCCCTCTCCATTCCTTTTTCCCATCCACTAACTTGAAAAATGCAGGCTCAAAATCCAGGACTCCCTTCCATTCCTGTATCAAACGACGCCAATAGCACATTTCCGCCGCAGAGGTGAGATAGCGCTCACGAAACACCTTTACACTGTTGTTCGCAATGTTCTTCGCTTCTTCGTCGTGAGACAACAAATGTTCCATGGTCTCCTTCAAATCTGACCAGTCGCGCCTCACCTCGACAAAGTTTTGATCGGGTCCAGCCCGCTTCATCAAATGATAGTAATGCTGAATCCAATCCAACTTGTGCGAGACAATGACACTTCTGCAGCTCTGCAGGTACTTCAAACGACCGGAGTATGTATTCCCCTCTGTCTGAGCAAGATACTGATACTCACAGTGCTGCGGCATAGTCTTATAGTCATTCTGCAGGCTGTCCTTATCATCCCACACCAAAGCCTTGACATCCGCCCAGGGCTTGTCTTTCGTCACCCGTATGAGCTTGTCGCGGACTTTTGGACCCATTTTCGGCACTCCGCGCCAGAGAAGTTTGGCGGTTTTATTTTCCCACGTCAATCCTTCTTCTTCAGCCCACTCGGCTTTCGCCTGCACCTCGCGAGTGGATCCAGCTTTGGTCTCAGGCCATGACCAGAACCCAAAATCTGGGATTAGCCATATCGCCTTGTCCTTGGCACGGCGAGCATATCCCCATAGTGGAAGTCCATCCACAGAGTCGTCTGTGTTGAACGCGAATTCGATGTTGGGCAGAGGTTCTGGCGATGACACAATCGCTCGGTTTATAGCTGACAGGGTCGCTCGCTCGCGGGACCAGATAGAGCCTTGTTTGTCGAGGACATATAGCTAGGACTGTTAGGTCCACGGGTGAGTTACCTGAGCAAATGACAGGACATACCTGCTGGTCATATATCATGGCACGGATATATCCATTTCTAGCCGGAATATTATCGAGCTCCTTCAGACTTATCAGTCGCGATTTGCGATCATCTCTAGCACGGTCAATTTCGAAGTACAGATCGGGAAATGCCTGGTTGCATTGATCTTGGGTGAGCATCAGATTATCTCTGTCTCGCTGATAATCCCAATTCCCATCAAACAGCTGCTTCCGATTGGACTTCTTTGCGGGAAATGTATCCGGTACCCCATTATGAGTGGTCGGTCGTGGCGGTTGTGGTGTGTAGAAAATTCCGATTGAACAGATTCCTAGCACCAACAGGATGACCGGGAAAACTCGCGCAAGCTGTCTTATTACAGCCGGCATCTCCGGGGGTGCTCAATGCAGTTGAGAAGCAACACGGCCACGATTGAAGAAAACTTGCAAGTGGCTAGGTTGGGTGATTTGGGTGATCGGTGTAGCCTTGAGATCTCAGGCTTCCACTAACAGCCCTAGGACATGTTTTATAATCTACCGAGAGACCCAGAAGTGCAGCCAAGTCCGTCATTTTATGTTTACTACCTTGGATTTGTGCGAAATTCCCGGTAGCTATGGCGAAAAGGGGCTCAACCAGGTGGGTCAAACCAAGTCTAAAGTGCTTAGTGTTGATGGTGAAGACACACTGTCCAGGCACCTATTTCGATTGGTGGATTGGTGGATTGGCAGTGGGCTTGACTTCCAAGCTTCCTGTGCAACCTGTTTTGTATACCATTTACGATTCTGGAAATTATAGGCCCTTTCGCTCACATCTAGAAAATCGCCATGCAATTAGGCGGACTGGAAACACCCCGGGAGCAATTCAACGGACTGCTCGAGATAAAGAAACTCCAACGCCCAAGGCGCTTGCAGGTCGCTGCCAACTCATCCAAATCAAACATCTCACCAATTGGAATCCCCCACCCAGCAAGGAGATAGTGATGCAAATCAAACTCGGGGTTCAGAGCCGGGTAGACCTCAAAGCTAACCGCATCGGATGCAACGGCCGCGAAATGATTGTCCCACACAAAGCGGAGCACCCGCTCGCTTTGTTCAATGCCGGCATGCTGCGGCAATGCCTGCTGGCTATAGGTGACCCGCTGTTCCGGAGACATTCCTTCCCACGTCCCCGGCAGACCGACACGTAGGAAAAAGATATCGCCCCTTTGAAACTCGATGTTGCATTCGCGGGCGATTTCGAGTACCTCGTCCAGCGAGATCATTTGCCTGCTGAGTGCATTTACACTGATTCCCTTCTTGGCGGCATATGAAACATAGTCGATCAACACTCCACGCCCAGCAATACCTTTCTTCGCCCAGAACCCAATCCCAATACGAGAGCAGCTCTCATCTTGAATCTCCTCTGCCGTGGTCCCACCATAGAATACTCGTCTGTCGCTGTTATCTGGTGTTGGGGCTGGCGCGTTGTGGTGCCGTAACCCATCCCATTGGGAGGATTGCTGTGGGTTGAAATGATATTCATCATCAAAGGCAACGCCCTCAGCGACCCATTTCACGCGATGTTCAAACGGCTTTCGACCGAACCCTGTCGATCGAGGTGATCAGTTGAGTCTCCAATAATTCCAAGCTTCGTGGTCATGATTACCGGCGGGGCTCAAATTCTCCATGTCCCAGTTCAGACATACTCGCTCGCCAGTTTGGATTTGGGTCTGCGCAGCTTGCGCAACAACTTCTGGCGTCAATAGACGGAGCATGCCTAGACCTTCCTCCTCAGATCCAGCTGCCCCAGGCCAGAACCGGCGCTTGTCGGGGAGGTCATCGAACTTCTCTGGAAGATTGGGGATTCCGGACATGGTGAAGAGCTAGCGGGCTGTTCTGATGCAGAATTGAGAGTAGAGCTTAAGTTATAGACGATGACGCGAGCTCTCTAGCAAATGTAATGGAAGAAACAGCCGGACTGGGTCATGTACCCCTCACTGGAGTCGGAGTTATCTCCGGCCCCGCAGTGAAGCTGATTGCCTGTTTTGCAACATACTATGGAGTACATACCAGGTACTATTTGGCTAAAAGGGCCACCAAGATATCTGTCTGGTATTTATCCAACTCGAGATTTGCTCGAGCCTAGAACGCTTGATTAGTGAGCCATCAGATATGATGCGGCTGAATATTCGAGCCCAAAATAAGCAATGGTCAGTGCCCAGTTGCAGGGCAAGGTATATACGAAGGATACTCAATAGAACTGAATGCAGTTGAATTTGAAAGCTCGTGTCGTATGCATATAGGAGCTACTTAAAGAAAGTAAAGTACAGGGCGTTCGCCCGGAGAGCAATAAGTAATACAGTAAGCTTTACATGTCATCCAGGTCATCCTTGGCCTTGGAGCCACTCTTCTGCATATCCGACATCTCGTACTCTTCCTTGCGACGAGAACCTCCTTCGCCGGCAGACATGGCAATCGCCTGGCGGCCGGTATCGGAAGATTCGAGGAATTCGCGCAAGCGACGCTTGCCTTCAACCAAGGCCTGGCCGGACGCGGCCTCGGTCATCTTCAACATCGGGCCCCACAGGTTTAGAGTGTAAGTGATATAGGCTCCGATGGCGAGAACAAATAGGAGGAAGAAGTAAGCTGGGTTGCGAAGGACTAAAGAGTTGGTTAGTATCATTATGGGGAGAGGTATTGAGTGAAGACTTACCAGCCCAGATCTCATTCCAGCCTAGGGCCAGCAGGAGACCATAGAAATACAAAGGCACCTGAGTTATACCGCCAATGGCACTCCGCTTGGCCTCGACGTAGACACCATCGGCGGCCTTCTTGAATCGCACGGTGAGTTCTTGGCGCTTGGAATCACTGAGGATAGTCATCTCCTCTTCAAGGCTCTTGCCTTCGTCTTCATCCACACCGCCAATGGGGGCCAGATCTTCTTCGTCTGCGGATGTCGCAGTGCTAGGAGTGTGTCCAACCCAGCGATCCAGCGGGGGAGGTGCAGTGGTCTTGTCGAGGCGGAACCGGGAAAGCAGAGGAATCACTGTCAACGTGGATTCACGGGCACGGGTGTAGATTCCCTCAATATCATCGGTTGGGCGCCAGATTCGTGGCACGCCATCCTCGTCGTAGCGGAACTTGTCCTCGAAGTTCTCCCGCAACTTAAGAAGAAGATTGCCCTCGGTCATTTCCTCGTCGATCTTGGCACGGAGGACGCCCCATGACTTGCGGCGCAAACGCCATAGTCCGACATCAACCTCGTCAAGACTGGCATCAAAGCTGCTCGCCCGGTCTGTGAACCTCCGTTCAGCGTCGAGAACAGTATCCTCAAACAAATTCCAAATGCGGTCCCAGAAGTCTTTCTCTGTAGGCTTATCTCCGTTCTCGGGGGCACCAGCGCCAGCTCTTCCAGAGCCTAGCGCATTGAATTCAATGCCAACTGATTCACCCAAGCGAGATTGCACCCATCGCTCAACGCGAGTAGCCAAACGTCTCATTTCATCGCGGCGCAGTCGCGCGCTGACCTCGGCCAATTCTTTTTGGTACAAGGATAGCTCTTGCTTATAATTACTCCAAGAAGCTCCATCGACCACTGTTGAGCGTGCGACCTGCTCGAACTTCTCCGTGGCAGCCTGGGCTTGTGCTGTCACGATTTCAGCGAAATCGTAGCTACCACCCTTCTTTTGACCATCCTTCACAAGGGCCGAGACAGAGTCACTGAAATCGCGAATTCCAGACTTGTGAGCAGCAGAGAGCTGACCCAAGAAAAGAGCCTTCAGGCGGGTATCAACCTTGCCCTGGAGCTCGGCGGTCTTCCGCTGGTAAACACCCTTGTGGTACCTGCTGGCGTCCGTCTCGAAGCTCTTCAGACACTTGGAGCGGGCACCGCGCATAGCAACACCGAGCCCTCCAAGAACTTCAGGCGCACCAAGACGTACTGCCTCGGCTTGCTTGTCTTCGAATGCAATGATAACCTCGTCAAAGCCAACCATCACCTCGCGCAGAATCTCGTCACAACGGAACTGAGCGAGCAACTCCTGCTGTGTAGGTAAGTCCAAATCTTTATTGTTGACAATCTGGTCCCAAATGCTCTCCGCGTAATGAGAGAAGCCGTCAGCTGGAATGCGGCGGTGATACTCGGGCAGGAAAACACCCCCCTCTGAGAACTCGCCCTTGAGCGCATCCCTCTTGAGATCACGGTGTCCATCGCGGAAGCGCGTGCCAAGTTTCTGCACCTCCTCCACAAACTGGACGGGTTGGTAGCTCTTGTGTGGAAGTCCGTAGAATTGGAAATCGAAATAGTCATGGATCGACGCCTTTTCAAACCCAGCAGGCTTCGATATCGTATCCCAAAGACGTCCCAGGTCTTCCAGTAATGTCTTCTGCAGGTTCTTAAGTGGTGTTGTGCCAACGAAATCACGGACGACGAAGAAGAGCAGAGAGCGGTGGGAGGTACTATAACTTAGTTAGCGCACAAGCTCCGTACAGAGAGAAAGGCAGGGAGGCGCACTGCTTATCCTTCAGGAAGAGTTGCAGGTTGACTTCGAAGACGGTTTTCAGCAACCCCATGTTGGCTCCCTGGTACAGGCCCACCTGGTGTTCCCAGATGTTCACGATGAGGACCTCACTCGTCGCAAGGGCAAATAGTGCACTTTTGCGTTCGAAGTCCTGATCCTCACCTCTCTCACGGCCGTCGGTACCCTCCACGTCCATGACCAGGATGTTATCCGCCATGCGCTCCGGTGCGCCAACCTCGCCCTGCTTCTTGTTCTTGGACAACCAGATACCCTTGGTTGTCTGTCTTCTCTCTTGATCCGACATTACTGTGAAATCAGTGCCGAAGAGGTTGTTGAGCAGCGTAGACTTTCCGGTGGATTGCGAACCGAACACGGAGATGAGATGGTAGTTGAATCCAGCCGGCGTGACATTCTCAAGGGACAGATACTTGGATAAGTTGGGACTAAAGTGATGCGATTAGCATTGAGCCAGCGCCATGATGAGGACCGTCGCCGAATGCGACGAACGGCAGCGAGGAAGGTGGGCGTACTTGAACTCCTTATCCCCATCAATCACCTGCACGCCATGCTCGTATAATGCGGCATCGCCCTCAGCTCCAACAGAAGCAAAGTGGCCATTTGAGAGAACGGACGGCGCAGTCGGACTCCTTTCCAACCCTGAGGGGCGTCGTTCGGTCATGTTGATCTGTGCCGTGCTGCGTATGTGGGGTGTGGGCGAGAACGAGTTGAAAAAGAACAAAGATGATACCGAGTTTCAAGATACCATACAAAAGGGGAGGAATGGGACAAGCAATTTCAAAAGGAAATTTGAAAGGGACAGGGATCACACGGTCGTTTCACGGGTTCAATGCCATGGAGGCGATCCCGAGGTCAGCGAGCCCCCATGCCAGTGGCCCCGTCCAAACATTACATAACCCCCTACCCGTCACATCATTGCCAGCTGATCTATACAACTTTAGAAAGGTTCACTCTTTTCAGATTTCATTGAACAGAGTATGGAAGTCAGTATGCTCAAGTGTCGAGGTGTCAATTTATAGAAAAGCAATAAGCTACCCAATACTGCCCGACGGCTTACGCCCCTTTTTCCGTCCCAGAATTATGCCTCATTCTCCTCTTTGACATGATGCAATGGTCGCTGAAGCGCTGCCTTGTTATCATGCTTGATCTATAGACTGAATATGTTTCTCTTCCTGTGTCTTCAAAATACCCTGAAAGCCCAGTCGAGCTTCTCTGTATGCCTAAGTCTAGAGAACTTGAGAAGTCTTACTACTTAGCTCTGGAGCACAAAATGTAAGAGGTGTGATTGTAAATCATGAAATATAGTAATACAGAGTTTGCGGAGACAAAACACAAAGGGTATCAAATTTAGCATGGTGGAACCCCTGACGGCGGCACTCCATCGAGCCAGTTCAGGTCCCAGCCCTGATCAAGTCCAAGGTCAACATTGGGGTTCGGCCACATGTACTGGCCAAAGTCATCAAACAGTCCACTGAACGCATTCATCTCTTGGGCGACATGTGGATGGTCACTCTGGGGCACTTCTCCTCGCGGAAGCCAGGATTCGTCTGGATACCCAGGGCCCATGGTCGGTGTGAGAGAAGGGCCATTCGCGCCATCGGTATTTGCGATTGATGAGACTTCCTGATCAGACATGGGCGGTGTATATAGTTGGCTGGGGAACTGTCCTGAGCAAGTCTCTGTCCCAGTGGATGATTGTTCCTTGTGCCTGGGGCCCTTGGAGAATTTTGTTCCTGCCCCTACGGCGATAGTACCAAAGTATGGCACGGTGATTTTGCAGGTTGAGAAGTTGCACCAGTCCTTTTTACAATTCCTGGTGTCAAAGATGGCACCGAGTATGTTGGCAGATTCGGCTGCAACGGAGCCTCCTGTTTCTTTAGCTGCCAGACGTAGAATGTCAAGGAGATCTTTGACCAACGCCCAATCTTTTTCATCTTGCTCTTTGCTGTGGTCAGGCATTTCATCTGAGTAGCCTTCCAGGTGAATGATTAAAAGCAGACAGAGAGTAAAGGCCATAAAATCGAGCATCTTGCACATGTAGTGCTTGTTGTTGGATCGGAGAACTTTGTACAATACCAAGCCCTCTCTTGCGGACTGAAGTGCGATGACGTGGCTAGGGTAGAGCCGAGAATCGAGTGGAGATTTCAACATCAATGGAAGATGGAGAAAGGCGCGCATCAATTTGAGCATGAATTGCAATGGAACCCTCTCGATATAATGTTCCCACTTCTCGTCTGAAAAGGGTTCCGCGGCCTTGAAGCGATCTGGCATGCACTTCCAAGAGTCTTGCAATTCTTGATCCAGTTGGAAGGTTTTTTCCAGTGTCATCCTAGTTGGATCCTGATTACGGTCCACCATGTGGCCGGTCAAAATGCCGATGCGCAGCAAGTATTCTTCAGGGGCTGTCAGGTTTGATTTGAGACGTTGCTCTATTTGCGGCAAGATGAACTGTTCCGCTATTCCATAAGGTAAACCGAGAATTAGACTCAGTGTCCGATCCGAGACAGCGAGTGCACACCAAAGCTTGAGGCGTCGATCGAACAAAGAATCCCCCGGCCTTGGTGTCTTGGTTGACAGGTGCATTCCCGCCAGATGAGCAAATTCAATTGCCCGACGGTTCACTAACCAGCCTTTTCGGAGCCGACCTTCGGCCTGGTAGACTTTAGAGAGCAGCATTTGAGCTTCTATGCCGGGCAAAGTGGCTGCAAACTCATCATCGCGAACAATTGTCCTGTCGACAGCGTCCATGAACTGATGATGAAAGGTAGCTGGGTCACGAGGTACACTCAACTTGCTCCAATCAAAGTCCGGCGGTGCATGTGCTGCGCTAATACAAAGGCACATCAAGGCTTTCGCGACTTCGGCGGGGGCCACCAGGGTATCACAACATCCTTCATTGATCACAAGCCTGTCTCCACATTGAAAGAAAATGTCAGGGAAGTGATCCTGCCATATATACCCATGGAAGGATGCATTGATGATTTCATTGACGTCTTCTTTGGGAGGAAGGAGAGCGATCAGCTCTGCCCGCACGGCTTGTGCCTTGGGTGACATATCTCTGATTCCGGCAAACTTGTCATTGCTGGATGGGTCTTCCCGGCGGCTCACGAGGTAGTTGTCGAACAATTGTAGAACAGGTGCGTTCTGGATCTGGTCACTGCATGGGCCTATTTCGTCTAGCTGGGCAGACGGTGGCCTTGACTGGGTTGTCATACATTGCGCTGGATAATTTGTCTCCTGGCGTTCATGAGGTGGTGTTGTTGTGCTTTGTCGGTCTAATCGTTTAGTCAACCCATCTACGATATTCTCCAATTGCGTCACTCGCTCTCGGAGACTATACGGCTGTTCACCGTGCTGGGAGCCTGAGCCCGAGAGTGGAGGAGTTATGACAGTATGCTCTTGGTCAACACAACTCAAGCCTCTGGATCGACATTCATTGCAAACGCTGGGGCGATCAGGGTGAAAAGTACATCGGATCTTGCGTCGCCGACCTGTAGCCCATTCGCATCAGCACTATCAGATAGACCCTGCTTCCAGACTTACATTCTGTACAACTTTTGGTTCCCTTTCGCATCTTCTTGCGCGCCGGCCCCTGGGATTCTGCCCAAGAATCCATCGTGATTATCACTCCCAACCAAAGACAGTAAGCAAGCGACCGTGTACTATCTCCAAAAGCCGATCAGATAAGCAGTAGCTTGTATGCGGCTCAACGGGGCATCGCTGTGACGAGAAACAGCCTTTTGAATGACAAGACGAGAGTAATTGCTAAGTAGAAGAAATTGAAAGAGATGAATTACACGTAATCAAGCAAGCTGATCGAAAGAGCTCGCTGCCTACCACGTACCTTGTAGCTTTCATGCTCTTACATGCTCGTCCGTCGAGTTCGGCCGAAAGGACGCGGTCGAATTTTCGTCCCTGGGGCCGGACCAATCATGTTTTGCCAAATTTATGTGCAACAGTTACTCATAGTTACAGCCTTGCTATAATAGGGTCTACTTACGAGGAGTCTGTAGAGTTTATTATATTTCCAAGGCTGTATTTATCCATGCCCATCATGCCCATGTGAATTTTGTTCAAGTACTAGTAGAATTACTATATTTAAATATTCATGAGTATTGAACTTGGATTCGAGTTTGATGCTATTGAGAAACAACAAGATGCAAGACGCTATCTAGGTACTCTAAGTCTATACCATGAGATATAGAAAACTTTAGAGCATTGGAGGTCATCGTCTTCCAAGGTTTACAATCTTGGAATCTAGACCCAACTTTAGAAGTGGCCACTATACAGCTGCACACATCAACCTTAGAAACAAGGCAGGGATCCAATGGGCTATGGGAAGACAACTTTAGAAGCCTGGCCCAAGGTATGTCGGATTTATGGTGAGTTTTGATTGGAATTATATGTGAATTTCGAGAAATTTATTTGAATACATTTTCACGGGGAGTGGAGAAAAACAGATCTGAACTGGTACATAGACAAGATTCAAAGGATTCAGGTGGAAACTCCGGCATACCCCCCGGATTCCTCGTGATCAATGATTCCCACGCTTTAAGATATAAGGTGCCAAACAAACAAGATGGAAGGAAAGGGGTTCATAATACAAGGGTCAAGCAGCGTGCTTGACCATGGAAGGTGAGTTGGAGCGTTTACTCAACGACACGGGTGATCAGACCAGTGGCGACGGTACGGCCACCCTCACGGATGTTGAAGCGCTGACCGGGCTCGGCGGCGACCGGGTGGTGGGTCTTGAGGATCATCTCGACGTTGTCACCGGGTTGAACACGGCGGGAGAGATCGCCATCGGGGAAGCTGAGATCACCGGCCTCATCGGCAGTGCGGATGTAGACCTGGGGGCGGTAGTTGGCGCCGAAACCAGTACGGCGACCACCTTCAGCCTCGGTCAGGACGTACATGGAGACAAGGAACTTGTTGTTGGCCTTGGTGCTGGCGGGGGCAGCAACGACCATACCGCGGCGGATGTCCTCACGACGGATACCACGGAGAAGGAGACCAGAGTTGTCACCGGCACGAGACTCGTCGCAGGACTTCTTGAAGGTCTCAATGTCGGTAACCTTGGTCTTGATGGGGTTGCCAGAGTCGGTGGCACCGACAATCTCAACCTCGGTATCCTTCTTCAGTTGACCGCGCTCAACACGGCCAGAAACGACGGTTCCACGGCCGGGAATGGAGAAGACTTCCTCAATGGACATGAGGAAAGGCTTGTCAAGGTCACGTTCAGGGGTGGGGATCCAAGTATCGACAGCCTTCATGAGCTTGTCGATCTGCTCGGTACCGATCTCGGGGCGGCGGTCCTCAAGGGCGCAAAGGGCAGAGCCGAAGACGATGGGAGTCTCCTCACCCTCGAAATCGTAAGAAGAGAGCAGCTCACGCATCTCGAGCTCGACGAGCTCAAGCATCTCAGGGTCCTCGACAGCGTCGACCTTGTTCACGAAGACAACAATCTTCTGAACACCGACCTGACGGGCGAGAAGCAAGTGCTCACGGGTCTGGGGCCTAAAGGTAAATTCGCGTCAGTACTTTCCACACAAAAATTGGGTGTTCAAATCATACATCTGACCGTCGGAGGCAGCAACGACGACGATAGCACCGTCCATGTTGGCGGCACCAGTAATCATGTTCTTAATGTAATCGGCGTGACCAGGGCAGTCAACGTGGGCGTAGTGACGGTCCTCAGTCGCAAACTCGACGTGGGCAGTCGAGATGGTAATACCACGCTTACGCTCCTCAGGAGCCTTATCAATGGCGGCATAGTTGAGGAAGTTGGCAAGGCCCTTAGAAGCCTGGTGCTTGGTGATAGCGGCAGTCAAAGTGGTCTATCGCGGATACGTTAGATTCGATAGTTGATCGGAGGAAATCGCGCGTAGCTTACCTTGCCGTGATCGACGTGGCCAATGGTACCTGAAGAAGAGTTTTAGCATTGGAACTTCACTGTGCGCAGACAAGGAGATGCATACCAATGTTGACGTGAGGCTTGTTGCGCTCGAAAGCAGTGGCCAAACCACGGCCAGCAGCCTTGTTGCTGAAGACATGGTGGACGGGGTTGACAGCAGTGGGACGCAGCAGGGAAGACCGGCTGGTACGCGCCACAAGGTTCAATGAACGAGTGATGCTCGACATCTTTGCTCAATTAGACCAAAAATGATGGAACAAGAAAAGAAAGAAAGATTCCACGGATGGAAAAAGGAAGAGGGAAGTCCAGATCAACACCAAATTTTTTAGTAAGATGCCCCGGAACGCTCAGGGAGGATGACTAAGTGCCCTGGGCCAATCACAAACCTTGAATTGCGGACGACGATGGGCCAACATCATCACTTCCAAGGTTGGTCATTTTTGAACGCAGCGACCTGGGTCCCTAGGTACTGAGTATTTCATACGAATCTCCGGGGAAGACACGAATTGCCATTCACACGGCAAATTTACTCGTCCCGTAGCTAGAACTAGCGCTGAAATAACTTCTCCACGATCGACAGTTTGATATGATAGTGTACATTTCCTCCAAAGCTATACGATGCGTATATACGAAGCGCTTAATGATCCCCTTCCTTCTAGGCCTCGCTAGTTTCCCCGGTCTTCACCTCATTGCCAGTCTTTTGCTCGCTGCTGGTCTTCTGTTGGGCTCCGCCCTGCTTCAGCCTCTTGGCGACGAATTTAAGTTGCTTCCCCAACTCTCCCTCTGGTTCACTGGTTTGTCGGGCTCCAGCTGCTTGAATTGTGTCAAGCACACTCTGAACAACATGCTTGATCTCTGGCACGGTGGGGTTGCGCTTGCGCCTTTTGGTGGTAAGAACAATCTCCACCCTATGGTCTTTCTCCAAGAACTTTTGAAGCTGCTTCAAGCGATGCGAGAGATCATGAGCATCAATTGCCCAGTTCAGTTCCACCTGCTTGGTAGAACTCTTGCTTGCGCGTGCTGCCTTTTCCGAAGTCTTTTGCGCTTTCAGGTGCTCCTTCTTATTGTAGAGTTTACAGATAGGCGGTAGGTCTTCTGTTGCTGCTTTCACTTGCATGAGGAAAGATTTGTTTCGGTCAAAGGAGTCCAACGCATCCAACAAGCTGATCTTAGGCCCCAGAGAGCCTTCTTCATTGACGATGTGGACGAATGGGGCCCCGATGCCTTCATTCCGCGGGCTTTGCACAACAGGCGGCCGGTACTCCTTAAGCGCTAGGCGATGGGACTGTTGGAAGGAGCGTAACTGAGTGCCGTTTCGAAGCGATTGGAGTGGAAGGATGCAAGCTCTGGAGGGGCGAGTGGGTGCAATGAAAACCTGGCGAAGAACTTGGGCGCATGATGCGAAACCCCTAGTGTGATTCATGATGATTTAGAGGGAGTAACAGCCAGCAATAATATTTGTAGATCCCGAAAGAAGGAGCTTGGATGGGAAGATAGCTTAGCTGCTGCGCTGGTGAAATATGGGGAAGTCAACCGCATGTGCAAACAGAACAAACAGTTAGTCATCTTGAGCCGTGGCCCCTGGGAACAACCCGCGGACACTGTAGATCTTTTCATTTCTTTGGCATATGGAATTACAGAGTATACTGTAGGGATGCAGCGAGAATTTTGTATTTGATCCTGGCGTAGCTAGTTGATTACATGGAGTATATAAGTGCGAAGTCTGATGAGGGTGAGATGCATATCCTGTTGTATCTACTCTATACTCCGTACTTCGTATAACGAGTCCATCCGCAAAAAACCAAAAGTACACGCATTCAGAACGCCACATCTGCGCCACAACCCTGAAACCCTTAATCTCCTTTCTCTCCTGACATTTTTCCCTCTCCATCACTTTCTTGTTCTGGACTGGGTGTTCTGGAGGTTCAATGGTTGCTTGCGTACCGTCCTCTTATCATTAACCTCTTACGTTCATTATCGCAGTGACTGTTGACACTTGTCACTGTTTTCTATAATTCGAACATTGCTCGCATGTCGACTGGAGTCGACGATCAAGCCCACAACCCCAACGTCGATTTCAACTCGGTCGCTCGTCATCGCTCTTTTTCTCGGAGCAACGGATCGCTTCCTTCGCAGTCAATCGACCCCGGTCGAACGTCCGACAAACAACCCGCCAAAATGGCTCAGACTCAAAGAACGCGATATGTGAAGACTGGGGCAATTATTGTTTTTGTCTTCATGATTCTGATGTGGCTTTCGCCCTCCAAACCCGCTGTCTCGAGTTTCACTCAAGGTATGCCTATTGCGCGCGCTGATGGCGGCGGAAACTAACTCTTGCGCAGAGAAGCCCCCCACCGGCAGTGGTGTCGCGACTTCGCAAAAGTGCACCAAGCCCTTCGATTCGTCCAAGCCTCTTATCCAGTATGCTCTCATGATCGATGCCGGTAGTACCGGTTCTCGCATCCACGTTTACCGTTTCAACAACTGCGGCTCCACTCCCGAACTCGAGAATGAGGTGTTCGAGCAAACTAAGCCGAAGGAAGGCGGCTCTGGCCTCAGCTCCTACAAGGAAGATGCCGAGGGTGCTGCCCAGAGTCTCGACCCTCTTATGGAAGTTGCTATTAAGTCAGTTCCCGAGGAGTACCGATCTTGCTCTCCGCTTGCTGTCAAGGCCACTGCCGGACTCCGTCTTCTGGGCCCCGAGATGAGTGACAAGATTCTGGCTGCAGTGCGCACCCGTTTGGAGACCGTTTATCCTTTCCCCGTGGTTTCCAAGGAGAAGGGCGGTATCCAGATCATGGATGGATCCGATGAAGGTGTTTACGCTTGGATCACCACCAACTACCTCTTGGGTAAGATCGGTGGCCCTGATGAGACTCCTACCGCTGCCGTCTTCGACTTGGGTGGTGGATCTACCCAGATCGTCTTCCAGCCTACCTTCGAGAAGAGCAAGGCTGGTGGTATGCCCGAGCACCTTGCTGCTGGTGACCACAAGTACGACCTCAAGTTCGGTGGACGCGAGTTCGAGCTCTACCAGCATTCTCACCTTGGTTACGGGCTGATGTCTGCCCGTGAGGCGATGAACAATGTGGTCGTAGATAACATGCTCGCTCAGCATGCCGATGATCTTGCTTGGGTTAAGGGTCCTGTTCCCAACCCTTGCATTGGGCCTGGCATGGAGAAGACGATCAAGATGAAGTTCCCTGTGGGACATCCCTTGAGCCCCAGTGCTGACATTCTGATGGTTGGTCCCAAGGACAAGTCCATGGCTCCCCAGTGCCGTGCTCTTGCCGAGAAGATTCTGAAGAAGAGTGGGGAATGCAAGCTTGCGCCCTGCTCCTTCAACGGAGTCCACCAGCCTTCTCTCGCCAAGACCTTCGCTAGGGAAGACGTCTACATCTTCTCATACTTCTATGACCGTACCGCCCCTCTTGGCATGCCCGAGAGCTTCACCCTGGAGGAGCTTCACCAGCTTACTTCGACCGTCTGCGCTGGCGAGAGCCAATGGAAGGGCTTCGAGGGCGTTGAGAATGCCATGACGGAGCTCCGCGGTCGTCCTGAGTGGTGCGGAGATCTCAGCTTCATGATGGCTCTGTTGCACACCGGTTACGAAATGCCCCTGTCCCGTGAAGTCAAGATTGCCAAGAAGATCAAGAACAATGAGTTGGGCTGGTGCCTTGGTGCTAGGTTAGTCTTCCCATCTATCCCTTGTCTTGTTGATTTACTAACCTGTTTCTAGTTTGCCCCTCCTGAGCCAGGAATCTGGCTGGACTTGCCGTATCAAGCAAGTGTCATAAAGTAGACGCTGAAACGCAAAACTTACCCATTTTAATAACGACATCCGGCAACAGTGTATGATGGGTTCATGCATATATAGAGCTCCGAGATACGTCCTTTGTTTATTCATTTTCTTCAATGTTTTCTACCTAGACTTGATTTGTTGGCGCATTGCATAGGAAATGTATGAGTTTCATGTTCAAGTTACCTAATACCACTAAACTGGAAAATCATGGATCTTAAAAACGTAAAATAGACAGTCTTTGAAGACCTGTAATGGCTTGAAGACCATGTGATGCAAGTAAACAAATGTATGCTAAGCCAGTTAATCGTCAACATCAAACAGGTCAGGTCTCAATCAATCAGATATCATAGCCACAAAAGCGATGAACCCAAAGAGCCACTTAGTCCGTCATCTCTTGGATGGATGGCTTATCACTTTCGGATTTATTCTTCTTCCCACCCATGAGCTTTCCAATAATATCAGAATCATCCTCCACATCTTTGCCCCCCTCGGCATCGCTCTCCTCGCTCGACGACTCGCCATCGCGCTTCTCTTCCAGAACTCCGAGACCAAGGTCCTAAATCTCATTAGCCATTTTTCATCGATACAATTCTTCCGCCAACATACCATTTCGATATACCGCTCTCCGTTGGCCTCCGCATTATCAAGAACCAAGTCCCCGGCATTGCCAGCATCAATTTGTCGCTGTAGATCTTCATTGGCGGATTTCATTTGCGGCAGGAAAGCATTGAGCCTTGACATGAGGCCCGATCCACCCTTGAAGCGGCGTATCCGTGGCTTAGGGCGTCCGCCAATATGAGGTAAAGAGTCGGTATTTGTTTGTGTGGTCGAATTTCCTGTCCCATTCACTTCTCTGTCTGACTGCTGCTCATCTTCGCTTTCACTTTCGCTGTCTTCGGACGATGAGCCGGAAGATGAGGTTGGGTCGGAGTCGGATTGGATAGAGGGGGCACGCTGACGGCTCGCGGTGCGGTCTGTAAGATTCATTGTTTGAGGGGTAGCTTCGCTTGTGCCTGCCTCTGATTTTGCTGTTGGTTGGGCCATATTTTGGGATTTTTGGAGAAATGATTCGCTGGGATCGCAGAGATTTCTGGGTTGTTATGGTGCGTGTCGGTGTTATCACAGTAGCATATGGAGGTTATTGGATGATATGATGGTCCTTGCGAGCGGAACTCGGCTCTTTTTGCCTGGAATCAAGTTGACTGTCTGTTCGAAGAGAAATTGAGCAGGTGAGTTTTGAGATTCAACTTTTTTGGGTGGAGAACCGATAACGATAAGCTTATCGCCCGCATGTGATCTCCGACTCAATATGCTTCTACGGACTACAGAACTACAATTTTTGACATTGGAGGTTTGAATTATTGTTGGGATTCATTGCTCTCATCCCACATGGAATAGCCACAAATTAAAGGATAGAGCTGGCTGGTAATGATAAAAACTTTGCTTTCCTACAGCATGGTGGAGTGCAATTAGCTCCGGTTCCTCCTGCGACTGCGACTTCGACGACGACTTGGACTCCTTCGTCGACTGCGACTTCTCCTTCGACTGCGGCTTCTGCGCCGACTAGGACTCCTGCGTCGGCTAGGACTTCTGCGTCGACTGGGGCTTCTGCGTCGACTGGGGCTTCTGCGTCGACTGGGGCTTCTGCGGCGACTGCGGCTCCTACGACGACTAGGGCTTCTCCGTCGAGTCAGACTTGATCGACGAGGTCGGTGCTCATCGATTTCTTTGGGCTTTTCTTTCTCCTTCTCTTTTCCGGTGCTGGTATCGGGAGTTTCTTCTGTGATCTGACCCGGTTCTTTGTCCTTATCTCGTTCGGATTGTTCAGACGAAGGCTTGTACCGGTCAATATCAGCTCCCCTTCCTCGTTGATCTCGATCCCGCTCTGGGGATCGTACACGTCGCCGGGGTGATTTGCTTCTGTTGCTGGTTGATGGGACGTAACGGTCGATATCCAAAGTAGGCGAAGGCGAGCGACGTCGAGAACGAGAACGAGGACGGTCACGGTCGCGATCACGCCCCCGAGCAGAGCGTGAGCGGCTTCTTGAACGACGGGAACGTGATGTTCGGCGCACTGGTGAGCGGGATGGCCGAGCGCGCTGAGGGCGGTAATTGTCATGCTCTCTCGCTCGATCTCGACTACGATCAAGGCGACGCTCATGGTCTCGGTCCTTTGACCGCGATCGATCTCGTAACCTGTCCCAACCAGTACTGCGGTCTCGATCACGCGCTCGGTCTCGATTTCGATCTGCGGATCGACTGCGGCTGCGACGCGCTGGTCTATAGCTTCTATCGCCAGCTCTATCATCGCGGAAATCGCGATAGCCACGGCGGGCATCCATGTCGCGATCTCGGGATCTCACAGAGTCCCGAGAACGATCTCGACGACGATCTGGGTCGTAGCGGGATGCGCGTCGTCGTCGTGAGCGGCTGCGGCTTCGATCTCGTGTTAGATGTCGTGATCGATCACCGCGATCTGCGATTGATCCACGCCTGGAGTCTCGGGATGGGCTGGCCGCGCGTGTGGAATGATTAGAATACTTGGAATCAGTGTGATTCTTGGATGAACCTGTGGTCGGCGGTTTTAATCCGTTTTCAATGGCCTCGGCTTGCTCGAAATCAAACTCAGGCTTTTGACGAGCCTTTGCTTTGCGTTCCTCGCCTTCTTTGAGAAGCATTTCCAAGGCAGCTTCCTCGAGTGACTTTTCATCCACAGGTACAGCCAGGGTGGGCTTAGA
Organism: Penicillium salamii; assembly: GCA_911197225.1. Classification (NCBI taxonomy): domain Eukaryota; kingdom Fungi; phylum Ascomycota; class Eurotiomycetes; order Eurotiales; family Aspergillaceae; genus Penicillium; species Penicillium salamii. Next base: position 447,604 of record CAJVOY010000078.1, read on the forward strand.
ACCATTGGACTTCTCGGTCCTTGAGTCCCGGGGCCGAGGGGACAGGTCGCGATCAGAACGATGGGCTGGCGAGCGATCGCGGAAACGGTCTCGAGTTCGACTGCGGTCACGACTCCACCCCCGGTAACGATCCCGATCCTCGCGCCTTCGGCGTTCATATCTTTCATCGCGTTCACGTTCGCGCTGTTCGTCCAGGGCTCTTTGCTCTTCGCGCAGGCGTTCCCGTTCAGCCCGTCTCTGCTCGTCAATCTCTTTCCTTCTAGCCCGGTCCTCTTCATCCTTTTGGCGTTCCAATTCGCGCTTTTTCCGGCGCTCTTCATCTTTGATGCGCTGCTTTTCATCGTCCAATTCTTTCTGCTTCCGCTCTTCCTCGCGCCATATCCTCTCCCGCTCCTCGTGCTGGGCTTTGACATGGACTTCGTAGTCTGCATCTGTCTTGCTCCCCAGCTCAAATTCGCGGGTAGCGGCTTCTGCCCCGATCTCTTCGCGTCGGATGTCACGGACTGAATTGAAGATGAAGTCTAGGTGTTCGGATGCGAGTTGGTCAATGGCATCCTCCACACTCTTGTAAACGTCGCCACGGTCAACGGCACCCTCAATGAGCGTTGCCGCTTTTCCTCTCTCACGAGAAAGCAGTGCCGGTTCTCGATCAATTTCCGACTCGGCGAGCGCTATCAGTTGGTTGGTGAGATCGGTCCGGGGTTTCTTTTTTTAATAAGTCAGGTCAGCCACTGTAAGGCACCAAAACGAGGTTTCATGCGTGCAAGTTCCAAGATTTCTCGTACCCCATCGTTGAAATCAGCCCAGATTTGCTTGCGCACGCTGTCAAAGCCACCCTTCTTTTTAAACGAATGTAGGAGTTTATCGATGACTGCATGCTGCGTTGAGGATAAGGGAAGGTCGTCGGTCTTGAACTTCTTGCGTTTTACGCTTTCAATGTCGATGAGTCGTTTCGCCGGGGACTTGACGTCCTCTGGACCCTGAGAGTCGTCCATTGCTTCTTTTGAAGCCATCGTAGCTCCTGCGGAAATCCGAAGTCGTGTGGGCGATAACGATAACAGGGCGAGGGGGAAAATAGTTGTTCCTTGCTTTGGAACTGCGGCCCGCTAATTTGCTCGCACCTCACCTCTCCTGGACTATTGCGACGGCAACACCACGAACTTCGCCTATACTCCGGTCGCTTGGTGTTGAACTACCCAATCAACACATCCTCTTCTTGATCCATTCCATTGGATCTCTTCCGGCTCACCAACCGCAACTACAACCCCGCGACCGACCGCGATCATGGTTCACAAGGTGCTCTTCTGGAGTGGCTTCGGTACGTGATACATCTCTTCATGGCTGTTTGCATATGGCAATGCTCCTCTGTTGCATTTTATCATGCTCTTCGGCTTGCCTTTGTCATTATTGACACTAACCGCGTCTCCCACAGGCATTGCCGTCCGCCTCTGGCAACTCGGTATCGAGATGCGTCCCATCCTCGCCAAGGAATCCCTCTGGGTTTACCCTCTTTTCGCCGGCGTTGGTGGAAGCTTTGGCTACTGGCTCCAAGGTGTTGAGAGCAGACAATTGAAGATGCTTGCACAGCGCCGCGAGGCCATTCTCGAGAAGCGCCGGCGGCGGGACCAGCGGGAAGAGAAGCCCGAGGGCGGTGTTCTGGCCGCTGTGTCATAAAACAGGCTTCTGTGATGATGGAGATGGTCGATTTGTCTATGCGTTTTTCTATTTTGTACCAAAATTCAACCGGTTTGATATCTGCATTCGGGTCTTAGCATCTACAGGTCATTTCCTGCCACAGGTGCACAGGCATCCTGCCTTCAATTTTTTATACTCTTCCAAAAATTCCTCCAGAAGCAAAACCTCCGAGCCTTCAAAGTCCATGTGCCCGGGGTAGAAACCCGGGGTAGTTGTGCGCCGTAGAACATTCGAAGGTCATAAGTTCCGGAACCTGAGGCGTAAGAGTAGTCAGCAGGAGTGGGTGCCCGGCCAGGCTCCCCGGGTCAAGTACATCATCAACTCCCTCCCTCTCTCAGTGACACTGATACTGCCCTCGTCATTCATTTGTGACTTTCAATTATTCTTTGTGACTTAGTTCAGATCCCTGGTCTTTCTCTGGTCTTTCCGTTTCTTCTCGCGATGCTTATCGTCGTTTGTCTGTTGAGGTAGAGGTCCGCCCAGAGACCCCGTGGCATAGATGGATAATCGCGGCTCTTTTTTCTTGTTCTTGTTGGCTTTCTACCTCCTCCTTAGCCATCAGTCGCGTCCGCCGTTGCTTGAAGAAGACAGGGAACATCAGCGTGAGCTTGCACGTGAGCGACATGCACTCCAATTGATGAACGGATCGCACCATGGCGACTTCGATCCACTTGCAAATAAATGGCTTCCTTTTTCAGGCCTAAGGAGGAATGACAGCTATGCGTGGGATCTGTTGCCGCAGGTCCAAGGTCTTGCTCGGCACCAGTTGCAGTCAGCCATGTCCAACGCTGGGTTAGAGCCTCCAGATGGTCTAGAGGACCCTGCTGTATCGCCCACCCTCAACTTAACGAAGTTGCTGTTCCCAGTCTATCGCAACTCAACGGGAAAACTCCGGGGCGACTGGGTTCGGCGGTCTGATGGCTCAGATCGCCGTGAGCCTCTCAATACGACTGCCATCGCCGAGGAACACGAATACTTTACCCATGAGTTCAGCCACAATATCACTGGCAATCAAGGTACCTTCTACTTTGAACTCGACGAGGGGGGTGGGGAAGAACTCCAGATGGGCAACGAAATTATTAGAGAAATGCGAGCAAGCTTGAGGGTTGAGAGCGAGGACTTCTGGGGGAGTACCTGGGCCCTCCCTCTCTTTGGTGTGCACTTCCCGGAGACTGGAAGTATCGTTTTGAGTACATCAAGTGAAAAGTACGGCGGGATGTTTGCGTTGCCACAGTTGATGCTTTCCCCCGATGCCTACGAATTGTCCCATGGACTCCTGATGCAGTCACTTTCCGATACCATTTCGGACAAACCGAACCGGCCCCCAACTCTGTTCCCTTGGTCTAGTTTTGCGGGGACCTCCCAGCTGGAGTTTCCGTCCCCCAATTGTGAACATATCATCTACCTCCAGCAGCACCCTGTCATGTTAGGAGATTCACCCGCTGATAAACTGCTCTTGGAGCGTATGGAACAAGAACTCAGATATCCCATGGGAGCACCGCTCCCGGATTCCCCTCTTATGGTTATGTCTGCCGTCGTCTTTTCCCCAGACTGCGGGTACATACTTGAAACAAAGGGAACACCTGAGTTCCCTCCTTCAGATTCTCTGTATCTCACTGGGCCAAAACAGGAAGAGTACGCCAAATATGCCGCACGTCTCATTTTCGTGGTCTCCGGTGTATTCGTTGCACAAATCATGCTGCTTTTGCGTCAGATCAAAGAGGCTTCTACTCCTTCCACGCGGAGTCGGGTGAGCTTCTATACAATCGCATTGATGGCGCTCGGTGACGCATTCGTTTTGACATTTATCATCTTGGAGTTGTACGCGTCGGTGTCTCTTCTAGTGATGGCCACTGCATTGTTTTTGGCCTTCCTTTCAGTGAGCTACATTGGAATGAAATTTATGATGGAAATTTGGGCTGTGCAAGAGCCGGAAAGACGAGATCAAGACCGTTCCTCGAACTCCCCGCCTCCAACCACACGCCCAGGAACATTGCCATTGCCCGCGACTGCCCCGACAGTGCGAGACTCTGGGGCTACCCCAATCATCTTACCGCCTGATCAAGACGCCCCTGCCGATGAGTTGGATTCACCAGCCCCAGCCGCCCGAACCACGCCTCCAAGCCCGAGTCAAATTCGAAGCGATGTGGGAGCAATGTATGCTCGGTTTTATCTTGCATTGTTCTCAATGCTCATTCTATCCATCTGGGCATTCCTTTTGCCCAGACGTCTTGGGTCAATCTACACACGCGTCTTAGCATCAGTCTATCTCTCCTTCTGGACCCCCCAGATTTACCGGAACGTGATGCGAAACTGCCGCAAGGCTCTCCGATGGGACTTTGTCGTTGGCCAGAGTGTTTTGAGATTGTTCCCATTCTTATACTTCCTCACAGCCCGCGGGAATGTGCTTTTCATCCGGCCTGACTATACAACTGCCTTCGTCGCGACCGGATGGGTATGGATCCAAGCCTGGGTCTTGGCCAGTCAAGATATTCTCGGACCACGCTTCTTCGTGCCCCGTGGCTGGGCACCTCCTGCGTATGACTACCATCCCACGCTACGGGATTTGTCTGGAGGGAATGAGGATATTGAGGCCGGGGGTGGTGATTTATCAATTGCATCTCTCCGGGCTGATGAACGAGACCTGGTCAGCGACACTAAGGATGACGACAAGCAGCGCAAAGACCGCAAAAAGGCCATATTTGATTGTGCTATTTGCATGCAAGATATAGAGGTTCCGGTCCTTCCCGCATCCTCTGCTTCAGGTGGAAGCAGTGTTGCCGATGGCGCCACTAGCATCTTGAGCCGTCGGTTGTATATGGTTACTCCTTGTCGCCATATTTTCCACACTGCCTGTTTGGAAAGCTGGATGAGGCTGCGTCTCCAGTGTCCTATTTGTCGTGAATCCATCCCGCCTGTATAATCTATTGTAACTTTTTCTCACCCTCTGCAAATGCGCCATAATGAATATGATCATGAATACTCTACAGCAGAAATGTTATTTTGAAAATCATCGTGTTGAACAGTATGTCGGCCCGCGTACAACAGACGGGTCGACGAGTCTAAACGCTCTCGTTGAAGGAAAATTGGTCACCATTGGGGGTACATGACAATGTAGAGAAACTTCCACCATTCAGTATAAGAAGGTCTTTATACCTACTCATTACAATATAATTCGACAGTCTCTTGGTTTCAGAAATTTAAGCATCGATGGTCTGCTTGTAGGCAGCCTCGTCGAGAAGGGCATCGAGCTCAGCGGCATCGGCCACCTCAATCTCGGCAATCCAGCCCTCACCCTCGGGGCTCTCGTTGATAGTCTTAGCCTTGTCCTCAAGCAGGCTGTTGCCGCCAATGACCTTGCCGGCGACGGGGGAAAGGACATCGGAAGCAGACTTGACGGACTCGACAGCTCCGACAGGCTCGCCGGCAGCGACGTCAAGGCCCTCCTCGGGGAGCTCGACGTAGACGACATCACCCAGAGAGTGGGCAGCGTAGTCAGTGATACCGATCTTGGCTGTAAGGTGTGTTAGCTACCCCGCTGCGTAGGTATAGCGGCAAATCGACTCAAATTGGTCGTCTGCAGCTATTTTGAGGTCAATTGACCCGGATAGAAGTAACTGACCAGTCTTTCCGCCGTCGGCCAGCTCAATCCATTCGTGCGACTCGGTGTACTTCTTCAGCTGGGCTATAATTGCGAATCGGGACGTGGTTAGTGATCTGTGACATCATAGAGCTCTAGAGAGCGTATTCCGGGCAATGGGATGCATTATCGCCAGTCACAATGACTTCAAAAGCCCCCCAGGCAGTTCGGAATAGCATCTGGGACACTGGGTACTCACCCAAAGGGCTCTGGGAGAAGCTCCTGGTTCCCCGCGGGAAACGGAAAGCGGGCGAAGCCTGGCAGATGGGAGCAATGGGCTTCTGGGCAAGGACCCGGGAGGCAAAGGGACGGATAGCGCGAGCGACGGAGGACATTTTGGAGTATGAGTGAAGAGAATTGAAGGTGTAGGAAGGAAATGGGAAGAGAGGAGAGTTTAAGTAGAAGGGAAATGTGATGCCCTTCTCCGGCGGAGTTTCGTTGACGCATGGTCCCGATAACGACTTTGCCAAGACACCGATAAGGAGCGCGCTAACCTCGTCGGATTTTGCTGGCCTCATAGGGTCATCGCCTTATTTTTGTCTTAAGGGTTTGCGCGCCACCCCTCGATGCCATGTTGTACGAGCTGATTGCCATTGTATGTGCACTCACCATTGACCCTGGAATGATCACCAAATTGTTTGAATTCGGCTAACGTGCGCTGTGAACAGGTCCGCCCGGGCAGCCTCAACGAGGTGCGAGAGTACGTTTGAACCAACATCGCTGCGATCACCATCTTCTTCCCTACCGAATACTGACTCTTTCGCTCTAGGATCGCCCGTAATGCCGGTACCCAAGTCATTCGCTCCGGCGGTGTCGTTCGCGGATACACCAACTGGGGTGCCTTCCGTCTCCCCAAGGTCACCACAAAACACCAGGCCCGATACACTGACGGCCACCACTTCATCATGCGTTTTGATTCTTCCGGTGCCGTTCAGTCATCCATTCGCCGCACTCTCGGTCTCGACCCGCGTATGATCAACTTCTCCGTTGTCAAGCTCGGCGATAAACTCGAAGACATCAAGGATATCGGGGGTCACGTCAAGTGGAACAACGTTCCCACTATCATGGAAATGGTCGGAGCGACTGAGAAAGCATCCGAGAAAGCACCCGAGAAAGTGTCCGAGGATGCTTAACGGAAATTTGTCCGATTGTTGATCTCAGAATCAGGAGCGTGAACTTGGATTGGAGCATTTTTCTTTTTGTTTGTATTATTATGGCACGGTATTGCCACCCGAAACCATCAGCACAACTGGCGCACATTGTACAAAATACCAATTTGATCGAGAGAGATTTCCGATGTCATTTCTTTTGTTTCTTTGCGATACAGGCTGCGAAGAACGAAGCATGTGTCCATGCAAGGTCTTCTCTGGCGACAAACTACAACGCATCGATAGGATGGACCATTGAACCTAGGACATTTGTATAACTCATTCGAGCCAAGTGCCTCCAGGGGATGACCCCGGCCAGTTCCCGATGTCGTTGGGTCGTGGTTTACCCCAGTGCATCGGGTACCAGTCATCTCACTGAGTATTCTAGAAACTCGATGTTGCAATACTTGGTTATATAATAGCAACAACACATGGACAACGCCAGAGAAGCCAATGACCAAACTGGCATATTTGTAGTAAGTCAAGTTACCGAACAAGGCCTACGGCGTGTGACTATTGACATGCCGAGGCACCGGCCGGTCCCGTCACTCTTTTCCGGGGTACAGCTGAGCTTCATAGATCCTTCCAACATCTACCCTTGTCAATCGACTCGATCTTCACCAGAAATCTATTTACCGTGCGAAAGCCTTGGGGCATACCAAGATAAACCCCGCTTCCGCCTAAGAGTTTGCGGGGAGGATCGACCGAACACGGAGGTCGACATCGTTCCTCAGGTACCATCGGCCCGCCAACCTGCCGGGTACATGATCGGAAGGAATTGCCAAAAGAGCTTTCCAAACCACTGGAGCACGAGAAGGAGAAGACATACTTTACTGTCTATCACTTACCATGGCTTCGCGACGTGGGGCCCCAGACAACGGGGACGAAATGACATCCCCGCATTCATTTGTTAAATTGATGGCGCTGGAGCGGCTGCAAGAAATCTCGATTACACACCCGGATACTCTAGAGCCAGAGAGAATTGAACGATTTCGCTCTTTGGCAGCACCGTATCCTCCCGGCCAGGGAACGCGCGCGTTCGGCGGCCATGTTTACGCGCAATCCGCATATGCTGCGTCCAAGACCGTCAGTCCAGGATTCGTTGTTCATGTAAGTCTTTGATCTTTGACGAAGCTGCAGCTTGACGGGGTCTAAGCTTATCTCTGGTAGGATATGACGGGGACGTTCGTTCTCGGAGGTCGTCTCGACACGCCTTATGTGTTCACAGTGCGACACGTCCGTGATGGCTTCATGTACAGCACACGTGCTGTTGATGCACGACAAGAGGGCAAAGTTTGCTTCTCGTGTATATGTTCTTTCAAACGCGATGAACGCCAACGTCTCTTTGACCACCAGCCAACATCAGCACAGGAGCGCTTCGGCTCCATCCTCTCGGCAAAGCAGCCAGAAGCCCAGGAAGTCAGTCCAAGCGTTGATGCCGACTGGTGGATTGACAATGTTCGGCAAGGTAACATTGCCGAGATCGAGTTCCCGGGTCTAGATGTGCGCAAAGTCGATATGCAAGACTACAACCATGCCGAGGATATCAAACAGCATCCTGAGCGGTATCGCCAGCTCACACAATACCGACTCAAGGGGTCACCGGATGAAGATCCCAGCGCTACTCTAGCACAAATTCGAGAAAGAGAAGAGGCTGGGAAATATGACAATTTGTATGCGTGTGCGCATATGTATTCCAGTGATAAGAACTCGCTTCTTTTGATCCCGCGTGCCCTAGGGATCAAAAATTGGACAGAAATGGGGAGCCTCACGCTGACTGTCATCTTACATCGGCACGCAGAAGCCATGCGCATGATTGACTGGTCAAGGGTCGGCGAAGAGGAGACCGAGTTGCCGAAAAAGTGGTTCGTCCAGGAGGGATGGACGCCTCAAGCTGGTGAGAATCGGGGGGTGCACGAGAGTCATCTATGGAGCCCGGAAGGTGTGCTCCTTGGCACCTCCTTGCAAGATAGCATGCTGAGATTAAGGAAGTTAGGAAAAACTCCTAAGTTGTGATTGGAGATCGAAGATACCTGTATATACAACCTATAGGTGTAGGTAAGAACAGACGAGAATACGGACACTCACCGAAGTAGATTTTTACCACCTGGGCATGACCTCTGGATGTGCGTAAACTTTAGAAAGCAAGGCCAATACCCACCTAGGTATCTTGTTTCTTCCAAGTGCTTAATGGGACTTCCTCGTGGACCTAGCATAACCACATCTGGGGAGCACCATGTTTCCGTAGCGTCGCCAGTTCTAAAGTCGCATCGCCGGGGCCATCACGGATATTGGGACTACCCAGATGCCCAGGTCTGATTGCCACAGAACAATGGTACGAGTACGCGTGGCTCGATGTGGTCTTGGGTGATACAGGGCGTCCTTGCTTGTTTTCATACTTCAAAAGTACTTACCTTGGTAAGTAGGCCAAACTGCTACGTTTTGCCGATATTCTGGACCGCAAATACCTCATGGGGGGTTGGAGTAAACCACCACGTAGAGCACGAATCAGTAATGATGGAGTTATATCTCCAGGGCTGTTGGGGTGAGATTATTTCTGGGTCCCTACTTAAGTATCCGTGAACGTAGTACAACATAACTTCAGGAGCAGCCATGCATGTACTATAGGATACCCAACCTTCTAAGGTTAGAGCACTCCCTTGAGTCTTGTTCTCTGATGCATATCTTAGCACCTCATGCATAAGTCCACACCTAATTCAGCCAGCCACAAGATTCCCGAGGAAAATATGCTTAAGTGCATGTCCAACTTCCATGGTTTATAAATGGCCAACCCGGTTCTAAAGTTCTATAGAGACACTAGGGCAGAGTAATTACAGTAACTGAGCTCAGGGGGAAATCGTATAGAGCCAATTGTGTCTTAAGTATAAACCGATCTCCAAGGCCCCAGAGGTAAATCAAGAAGAGTGAACCTCATCTCCAAGTCTCGTAGGAATATCATGTCGATATTGACATTTGTAGTATGCAAGTTGGACGCGTCAACCTTGGAACTTTGTGAGGGGAAGACGACACGTCAGTATTCACATCTGCATTGTCTTCTTAGTTCAGGTAGGTAGAATCCTTAGATTGGGAACCAAGTAGTGCAGTACCAGTGCATATCTATAGATTGCAGTGGGGAAGCCTGGCCTCCCCCCAGGGCTACTAACTACTCGTACTACCTACGTACTTGATTTCCTCTGCCACTTCTTGGCTATCCCTTTCCATTTTAGTGCTCAGACTTTGCCGCTTTTTGCTCACTGAGTAGCCTGGTCTTACTCACTGAGCTTGGCCTGAGCACTCTGACTAGCTCACTGAGCAGTGTAGAAAATCAGAAGAGCTTATCTATTGAAGCGAAGACGTGGCATCCGGGTTAGTTGACCTATTCAGACTTGACGAGACAACCAAAAGGCCGTATTCTATTCGCTGCCCCTCAGTGTTCCGGCTTCATATTGCAGACCTGGATAAAAGTCTCTAGAACTGACAAGACACCCGCTAGTTATCTTGTTATATTTCCTATGTTTGCCAGGTCGATGCTGTTGGGCTACACTGTTTTGATTTGATGTTCGTGCAAATTAGGACCCAAGTTGCATCGTCGAAATTAATTATGCACTAACTTAGAAGGAGCCCTGGAGCCCTGGAGAGAGAGAGAGATGAATAATCTATGAAATAGTATGGTATTTTACCCCTGTTAGATGTAGCAAAAAAACAAGAATACTAGTCGGCCGGCAGTATTTTCAGTAATTTTTCCGTTTGGTCTTCTCAAAGTGTTTGCTTACATACTAAGCCTAATCGGGAATTTCCTGAAACTTTATTTCTATATTCCAAGGATAACATTGAACCTTGCATCCTCTTCTTCTTCTTCTTCTTCTTTTATTCCAAGTTTCAGTCTCACTACCTTTTCAGTCTCACTACCGTTTCAGTCTCACTACTCTGAATCTCATTGTATTCGATTCATCTTCTTCAAACTTATCCACCATGTCCCTCCAAGCCATTCCCGGACATCATCCAGATCTCCCATCCGGTCCTGGTGTTTTCACACTAGAACAGATACGATGCCTTGAAGAGGCTGCAATCCTGCTTCCCGAGCCTCAGCCGAATGCCAGTGGGAAACGAAAAGTTTCCGCTGCGTTCAGTGCTCCAAGATCCGTGTCGAGCTCATCTACCTCCTCCTCGTCGTCGTCGTCTTCTGCGTCCGTTGCTACCCATGGTTTCCAGCCCAATGTCATCCGAACCTTTGACATCCCATTGGCAGAAGAAAGTGTCGAGGTGCTTGAGTATATTGGGTTCATACCGGATGTTGCCAGACTGATCTATGACCGATATTGCGGCCGCCCAAGTCCAAGCCAAAATCCTGATGACCTAATGGCATATGTCACTACACATCTCGCCTCTCTTCGCCGACGACAATACGATAACATGAGCCATCAGGAGGCGCTCGCTGATGTTGGTCTTACTCGCCAAATTCAAGAAGCAATCACGGACCCGAGATTCTCACACATCTTCGGTACCCAGACCCTCACTTACTGGGCACAAGATACCGTCGAGGTCAACTATGCCGCTCTTCTTCGTCAACAGAAACTGCTACAAAGTCATGCAATCAAGCGCATAGCTCATAAAAAGAAACACAAGCGGCCCAGGCATGAGCCGAACCGAGAAGACCAAGACCCATCTGAGCAGGAACCCGTGACGGCAACGATCAACATGACACCCCGAGATTTCCAGTTCCCAGATGCATATGTGATGGTTCAGCCTGATGCCAATATCCTCGCCGATCACATTTCTTTATACAAGGGCAAGGCATATGATGAACTACAGCCAGCAGGTGATATCATTGAGAGTGATGGAACAGTCAACCTAAGACCACTCAGCACATTGCCCGGAGGAGATTTCAATTCCGATTTTAATGCGCAATACTGGACCCCCGAATATGAAACGGCCGAAGAGTACCGCAAATATGCAGAGAGGAGAAGCCCTGGAGCTGACACCTGCATTATCCACATTCAGATTCCGCGACCATTCATCGACAGCCTGCGAATGGAGAATCTCTGGTATTCTCCTAATTGGAAAGAGTACGTTTGGACATGCAGGAGACAGCCCCCCCCTCACTCGAAATTCGACCACCTCTGGCAACCTGGGCAAGCTGATATTGTCAGGGGCCCCATCTGTTCTACCCTCAGCAGACAGCTAGCTCGAATCCGCAGAGAAGACGTCCAAAGTCATATCACTGAGGACAACGTGATGCGATTGCGGTCTGGGAGAAAGGCGAGTCAGTGGGTGTTCGTGCAACGCGATGTGATTGGTCGGTTAGCACAACAGATTAGGGGGAAGATGCATTTTATCATTTTTGAAGCGGCAGCTAGGTTCTAGTTTATTTCTTATTTGCAATTTTGCTTGGGAAAATCCAAATCCATCATTATTCAAGATATCCAAGTTAATAAAGGTTATAGACAATAGGAAGTGCCGAAGGTGTCAAGCTATATTGGGGCCACCTCAGGCTGTAGAGTACATTATATAAGAATGCTCAGTACTTAGGTAACTAACCCGGTAAAGCTTTAATTGGCTAGATATTTAAGACAAGCGCTAGGCAGAAGGGAAAATGCTGCTGGTAAAGAGAAGAGATTAGGGGCTTCAGGAGTTTTGAAAGCAGTAGATACTCCGTATAGAGAGGTGGGCACGGGAACACGGGAAGGACTTCAGGAACACCAGAGCCGTGGAAGAGTACAGTGTTTCCAGTGGACCAACAGAACTGGACTCAAGTGGTGAACTATGGACCATGACCGCCAGCCGTTATAGACCTGTGAGTCACATTCACAACGTCCCAATCGAACATCCACTATCACAGGATCCTCCATCAAAGTTTGACATAGAGGTCGGACTACGCAATGAAATATAGCTTTGATAATCCGGATATACCTCGAACCCTCATTGCAAAACAGAACCAGGACCCCGGCGGTTTCGGCAGGATCCACGATTTTTTTTGACCTCGAAACACCTCGCCGATCAATTCGAGTCCTAGTCCACAATGAACGGTTCATGAAGGAGGTTCCAGGATATCGCCCGATTTGTGCTGACCAGTCCGCAGGCATTTGGATGGACTCAGGATACGAGCTCGATCAAAGAAAACGGAACATTCCACGTACCTGCATGGTGTGAGTTGATCCAGTTGGTCGTCGAAGTCAAGAAGTACTCAATTCAGCATTCGATATAGCGCTCAAAACAAGGGTATTATTTATTATACACGAGGGACTCAGATATCCTCCCCAGATATATTAGCATGCTTAAAGTATTTCATTCCAACCCATGCAACAACAACCCAAACCCACGACATGACAGCCGTAAGAATGATAAGAGCAGGATAGTATCCCACGATGGGTAATGTGGGATCGTCCTCTAGCTCTGGTGGCGCATAAGGCGTTTCCCCAACATCCCAAGCCCAGCTCCAAACCTCGAAACAACTTCCAATGCCCACCACGAACACCAGCCACGTTACAATCAGGATGATCCAGCCCCACCACTCTGTCTCGGAGTAGTCCCAGTCTACCTCGGGACTGCTCTTCATTTCAACGGGGTGTGTGGCTAGCGGTGAGGACTTGGGCCGATGTACGGGTCTGTAGGTTGTTTCGGGGGATAGATAATAGTTGTCCGGGGGAGGTGGCGAGATGTGGAAGTTTGCGGCGGTATTCTTGGGACTTGTATTCTGACCAGGGGAGTTCATATTCAGACGCGGGAGGGAAACAAGGTCCTCATCATCAGTGGCTGTTTCCTCAGCACGGAGGGTGTGCTGCGCGAGACCCTGGCGACGACGCGTGATGGACGGGCGAACCGGTTTCTGGGTATTTGCGCGGAACCAAGTGGGCTGGTCATCGTCGAAGGATTGCCGTTGAGGTTGCTGGGTGTGTGTCGGGGCATCAGGGGAGAGTTGAGTCTTGAGAGGGGATGTTTGTGGGTCGTTGAGGGTGGGTTCTGGGCGCAAAGCTTCAGCTGCCTTGGAAGCTCTTCTCTCGCGGGATTCGAGTCTGGTTCCTAGTAATGCGGTCTTTCGGAGGGAGCCGCGGCGACGTCTGGTTCGGCGCTGCGCCATTGCGGCGGACATTGCGCGGCTGGTCGGTCCTTCGCCTGGACCGTGTGGCATGGAACGCAGGTCGGCGTCATCGTGTTGCATGTCTCGGGCTGAGGCGTCTGCTTGGCTCGTTCGTAGGAATGATAATCTTGAGAAGAGAGAGCCGGAGAGGCTTCGCTTGTGGCTGCTTGTGCTGCCGGACCGCGCGCGAGGTGATATTTGGACCTCGAAGTCCGTGGTTCGCTCGTCATCCTCCATTGGCGCAGGTGGGACCGAAGACGTCAGCTCGGAAATTGATCCACCAGCATGGAACAAGTCCCACTGTTGACTTCTGGCTGCCCAGGTGTGGCATTTCCTCCTCGAATTGTCGAGGTGATGCACGGGGAAAGGAGTGGCGCTGCAGCCTGTGATCTCAGGCCAACATTCCACATCTACTCCATAGTAGTCAATATGTATCCAGGAGCAAATTTTGAAGGTGAAAGATTGTACAAGAGTATTTTCAGTATACTCGAATCTACTCCATATTTTTAATGAAGAATGAAGCCTGGCTCAATTCTATGGAATAGCACATCACATTATATGCTGATCTTGCCAGCAACCAAAAGAAATATTGACAGAACCATTTCGAGAAGGGCAAAAAAGAACGGCAAATTGGTATATGGTATATGAGCTAGAACGCCTGGAGGCAGATAAAACACAAGGGAATTCATCACATATACTGATACTCTGGGGCAGTCCAAATGGTGTCAAACCGAGAAATCCATGGCAACCCATGAGAAGATAATTGAAAGGAGTAGCACAGGCCTCAAAAGAGACCAAACTTCATACAACACAAGCTAGAAGGGGAGAAAAAGGGGGAAAGCCAAAGATACGCGAAGGAGTAGGGAGGTCGCTTTTTTTTGTGACGTCGCCAAAAGTCCAAGGAACCCTTGATCGCAAGACACGCTTAGAGAGAAAAAGAGGAAGAGAAAACGATCGCATCAACACGATAAGGTTAGGGGTATTGGTGCGCAACACACAAATTCCGTTTCAACAAAAGCAGCTTGCTCGCTTGAAAATCCACATCGAGGCAATTTAAATCAAAAAGAAAATATCAACGGTGATGGGGAATTGTAAGAGGGTGCTATGGAGAGAGAAACACAGAAGAGATGCATGAAAACTGGATTCTGTGAGCGGGTGCCGACTCCCATACCGATGTATGGTCAGGCCGATGGGCTGTCATGAACCGAGCTACGCCTGGTAGCCTCCGTTGAAGTTGTTGGACTGGTCCCAGTTGCCGGACGGGGACATAGGCTGACCGCGGCCATAGCCTCCAGCGTTTCCTGCCTGGGCATAGGCTTGGCCGGCCATGGCGGCTCCATTGAAGTTGTTGGCTTGTTGATCCCAGCCTCGACCAGCAGGGGCAGGACCTGATGCACGGGTGAGCTAATGGAGACAAACAGAGAGAAGGTGCAATTTACCTTGGTTCATGGGGTTGGCTGGTCCACCGTATTGAGGGAAGAAGCCAGTTGGGCCGTTACCAAAAGCGGCAGCATTTCCCTGAGGCGCGGAGAAGTTGTCGAATTGACCGGTAGGAGGGCGATCCTTACCCCACTATAGAATTGTGTTAGACAGTTCGGAGATATTGACGGCAAGGATGACTCACGCTGCACTTCAAAGGACGGCCGTTGACTTGGTAACCGTTAAGCTGGCAGATTGATGAAGCGGCATTCTCATGGGAGTCCATCTTCACAAAGGCGAAGCCACGATCAGCTTGCAGGCGAGTCTCTAGGACGTAACCAAAGTTCTGGAACAAGGGGACCAGGTCATTCTGGGTAGTATAAGGTGTGAGATTACCGACGTAGCAGGTAGTCTGCCACTGGGGAGTCTGCTGGGCGACCATGTCGTAGCTTTGGATGCCGTGAGTGGGGAAGTGGTGGTGACCGAATGGGGTGGTGGGGGTCATGCCCATAGCGACCAGGGCCTGCTGCTGGGAGATTGAAGGCTGTCCCTTCTGGTTGGCCCAATTGCAACGGATGGCACGAGAGCCCAGCCATTCACCATCCATCGAGTTGAGGGCCTTGTCTGCTTCGGCGCGATCACGGAAAGCGACGAAACCATATCCACGGGACCGACCGGTCTTCATGTCCCACATAACACGTGCCTCAGAGACTGAACCAAATGCCGAGAATGCTTGAGTCAGCACCTCGTCGTTAACCTCATTGCTCAAGTCGCCGACGAAGATATGGAAGTGGTTTGAAGTATCCTCCTTGTTGGTGTTGTTGGACTGGTAAGCCCAGTTGACACGAATTTCCTGGGAGATGATTAGAACAAGGTTACAAAGGAAATGCAATTGGAAATTTACCGATTGGTGAATCCGGCGGCCATTCAGGGTTTGCATGGCCCTCTCAGCAGCACCGGGGTCATCAAACTCAACGAAACCATAGTTGTGGCCCTTGGTGGTGAATTGTCCCTGATTCGAGTAGATATATTAGAGTGCGTTCTCTCGCGAATAGCGGTTTCAATGTGAACGAGGGGTGACAAATATTGTAATGGTGCAGCCCACCCAGCAAATCAGGGGGGAGGGGCAATATGCAGGGGGTGTCAGGAGAACTTACATTCTTGTCAGGGATGATCTTCACGCTGAGCACGTGGCCACTGGTCTCGAAAATCTGCTTGAGGATATCCTCAGTCACTCTAGGGTCCAGTCCACCAACGTAAAGAGCTCTCTTGTTGGGTTCGGGAGCCGCTCGGCGGACATATCCTCCGGCACTGGTGGGGGACAACATAGCACCCCCTGACATGGGCGAGGTGATAGCCGTCGGGATCGGGTTGTTATTCTGGGGAATGATCACAGGGGGGCGCGGGGGCGGGGGCATGTGGGAGGGGTTGCCCTGGCCGTTGCCTTGAGGAGCATCGTACTGTGAGTTTCCAACCACAGGCTGAGGAGCTGGAGGCAAAGAGGCAGAGGTCGAAGCTTGAACGTTTTCGGTCATTGTGAAGGTTGATAGAATGCAGTTGGATGTCAAAGCTGATGAAGAGCGAGTGATGTTCGGGTTATATGTCAGACTGAGGACGATATCGGGCGATCTGTCAAATTCGGGGCTTGAAACAATGCAGGTCGCTGGAAGCCACAATCACAAACAAGACCGGAAATATACGTGATATAAAGGCGATGGGGAATGCGAAGTCCAAGAAGACTGTCAACCGCAAACAAAGAGTAACCAGGTGTAAACAGTGCTCGGGCAGCGAGAGACCTGGAGATTGAGAAAGTTATCTCCGGAGGGAGATCGTCGTCGTACGATACGGTCGGAGATGTCGAAATAATAGGGAAAAGCGTCGAAATGGGGGTGCTGGGCGATACAACGATATGTTGAAGCTGAAAGCCCAACAAAATAAGAAACCAAGGGAAAAAGGATAACGGGGAAAAGCTCAAAGAAAATCAAAGCATGCAAGTCCCGAAGGGAATGGAGCTAGAAATCCCAACAGCAAAGAAAAAAGGAAAAAGGAAAAGAAACTAAGAAATCGAGTCGGAGATAGAAAGAAAAAGAAGTGAAGGACAGCGAAGGGAAGTCAACCGCTAGGGGTGGGGTCTTTACTCCAATGGGTTTAGCCGCAACACCTGCGCTACTTCGCTACTTCGCTACTTCGGGACTTGCTTCTCGACCACTTCTGATACACCGCAGTTCATTTCTACCAGCTCTCTTCTTTTTCTTTTTTTCTTTTCTTTCTCCTTTTATAGGCACCTCACACAGAGAAAGACATCCTCTCAATATGACCATGGCCTATACAAATTATTCAAACCCAGAATCGCTCACGGAGCTGTCCAGCATCGTGGAGCGAACGGTAAGCGCTGACTCGACATGTCACTTGGCACACTCTAACCGACCCTGGTAGCTCATTGACACGGGTCGCTTATTTCGCAAGTCTGGTTCGATGCCGTCGCGAACCCATCTCCAACGATCCATCCCTTTGTATCATGACAGTTTCCAAAATGCCCTGGATAATCTATCAGAGCAAATCGTGAGTGAAACTATATCTGCACATGACCCTTCCCCCCCCGGGTCAATATTTGCTTTTTTCTCCTGTCCCTTCAGCTCTGACGGTCGGCAGTTCATTGCCAAAGCATTTTTGGAAAAGGACTACGAGGCGCTCAAGGCAACTAGCGCACCAGTTCACGTCGAAGATGTAGCCATGAGTGATGTGGATGAACAGATCAAGGTGGAAGATCAGCCGCCACTCACAGGGAAACCCGAAAAGGATATTGACATGGAAGCGCCCAAAGTCGAAGAAGTCCCTGTGGGCCAACCAGCTCCTGCAGAGACCAAACCCGAGCCCAAGGAGGAGCAACAACAGCCTATCAAACAGGAAGGGGCCAACGCACCCGACCAAGCATTCCCTGGCACGAATGAAGACCTCACATTTGATTCCGTCCTAAACGATGGTGGTAACACCAATGATTTTGGTCTCAGTTTGGACTTCAATGATGACGACATGGGCAATCAAGCTTTCCTCTCCGGGTCGAACTTCACGGGTGGCGCCGACAAATCAAACACTCCCCAGCCTCCCACTGGTGGCGGTGCATTCGACATGGAGTTGCAGAAGACCGAAGGGGGCGAAGGGAACTTCCTGGAGCAGGGAAATACGGAAGACTTCATGGGCCCCGCGGAGTCCAACTTTGACGATCTGTTCCTGGATACCGAAAATTTCGAAGAGAACGGTGGGGACTTTAATCAATTAGAGGGGGACAGTCTGATGAACGTCAATGAGTTGGATGATAATTGGTTCAACTGAGCCCCGGAGAGGTTTACACTAGCTAATATGCAGCCCCAAGCGGCCAATTGTCGGGGATTTGGGGAAATAGTATCCTATAGACTGGTATGATCTGCATGTGCATTCTGCACTAGGATGGAGCTGTGACACACGTAGTCCGTATTGTCTGATCCAAGCTCCTGCTCAAGTGACCGTGTACGAGTATTCCGTACTCCATAGATAGCCCGGATCCTTCCAAACATGTTTGCTCCCAGCGTCGGCTCCTCGCTTTGGAACACTTGAGCACGAGTAGGCACACTCGTGCCTAACGTACAGAGGCCCGATGTCAACGCTAGGGGTGGAAGGTTTCTGGGGCCCAGTGTCCACTATGTACGGATTACGGAGTACAGAATACCCCGTAGAATTAAGTGTGATCTTCCCTAGCTCAGCCGCCTATGAGACAAGTCCATGTAATTTCCCCCATCGCTGCAGTAACCCCGCAAGGCGCAATCGAGACCATATGCCCCTATGGGTCAAGATTTCCCGGGCACTTCCACGCTGGTACGTATGACAGGGGTCATAGCGGGGATCAGAGCTTGAGGCCATGTGAATATACAATGTGCCGTGCTTCGGTATTTACGTCTACGAGTACCTTCACTTGGATATAAATCCACATCCGGAATAAGCGCAATGACGTAGCATATAAGGCACAACCTTAAGTTGAGATCGACGTGGAGACGAGAATCAGGGCAGGGTTGAACAGCTCATGATCGTGGGGAAAAGCCGCGTCCTAAAATAGCAGAGCCCTCTGGAGATCAAAGAGGGTCTAGGTCTCGAAGCCCTATCTCCGGTGGCTTGTTCATGAGGTCATCAACGGCACAGACCCGCTTGGAAGTTTTCAGAGAGCCCTGAACTACCTACGTTGTAGTAGTAGGAATTATACGGAGTAGGTTGTCGTCATATACAATTGTTGCCCACCTGTTCAGCAAGAGTCTACGAGTAGGGAGGTGACTGTATAATGTAAAGAAAAGATCGCCCTTTTTGTCCGAGGGGGTGACCTCCGACCATTCAGGGTCCGGCAAAATCTACGCGTCCTCCGCTGGGCACGGAAATTTTTATAGTCCAGAGTCCACAACCGTTCAAGGCTTTAAATGAAACTGGTAGTCCTTTCATTTCAGAGACCAGTTCATGCCCAACTGTAGTATATCCACCTGGGCACTCCCGGGTCTCAGATACAGTTTGGGAATCCATGGGAGGAACATGTTTAACACTATCAAGGATGATATGCACCGCCTCATGTGAGGGATTGCGCGTCTCTGATCTCCCCGCACTCTAGGGCTCTCGGCCTCATGTCCTGACAGTGAAGTGAGCTTCCCATACACCGTGGTACTTCGTACTTGTAGAATGAAACCGAGTTATCCGTTGCCCGACAAGCCGACCAGCCGGAATACGAACTAGCAGCCCTGAAGAGGCTCTAGATGGTCTCAGGCCGTCAGATCCGGAGCCTTTAATCTTTTTTTTTTCTTCTCCCAAGTGTGGATTGGAATGTTTCTCCACAACCTAATTGTGAGACCAATGGAGAGCGAACAGAAAATGCCGAGTTGACCGTCAACCGTTGCCCGGATCGCCGGACATGAGTCCCCGTGTTTCAATCGTGTTGTCATCATCTTTTTTTTTTCTCTTTTTTTTTCCTTCTCTGAGGTTGTGTGGCTTAAGTACTAGTAGTCTCGTGTCCCCCTCGTCTCTGAAGTATAAGATTTCTATGGAGTTCTGACTACAAAGTACACGGGTATACATATCTTCTTTCGCCAACGCCACATTACGCTCCCAAATAATAGATCAAGGAAAAGCAAAGAACCACAAAATTACAGCCAATCGAACCCTCTGAAACTGCGATCTGCGCGATGATCATTGGGGTGGAGGAGCCGTGCCTATGAAGTCAACGCCTTAAAGAATTCCATTTCCCTCCCTTACTTAACCACAGGAACGAAGGGATCACAAAAAAAGGGAATACCACACACGGTAGTACCACAGGTTCGAAGGTATGTGTCCTACATAATATTTCCCTTGTGCGTGCCGTTTGGCTATTAAACAAATTATATCCCAAATATTCGTCTTGGGAGAGGCCAATATGCAACCACGATGATAGGAGCTAATCTGATTCCGTTGCCGGCGCAGTTTACCTCGCGGTCGGCAACTAGTAACCCCACTTCGCCCTCCAGCTTCACTGGAACACCCTCGTTCAGAGACTCTATAGCCACCCTCCTCACCCGGTCGGCTCGGGACGTGTGTGTGGAAGAACCCAAACTCGGTCGTCGCGACACAATTCTCAGAAAGCTGGCGGGCCCACGAGAACACGCGAAGCGATTCCTTCGCCTACGGTCATCTGGCGTCCCCGCGCCTTCACCCCGTCCCACCCCGCGCCGAGGTGTGCGACCAGTCTCGGAGATTATCCTGCCCCGGACGACATCGATCGATTTAGAATCTGAAATGCGATCCGACACATCCTCCGCCACTGAGGTGATGCCCCAGACGGTATTAGCGGATCCCGCCACTCCCGATTTGACCACCTCTTTCACTCCGTTGCACAACGAAAAGATTGTTGCCACTGGGAGTGGAATCTCCGTCGGCATCGCCCTCACCGAACCCGTCCTATATCTGCAGGGTTATGACCAGCATGACCCGAGCAGTAAAAAATCCGCCATTCTCCGTGGACAAATTCATTTGAAGGTCACCAAATGTATCAAAATCAAGAAGATTTCCGTCTGCTTCCGTGGCCATGCCCAGACCGACTGGCCCGATGGTATTGTCACCCTTTCCGTTCTCGATGATCCGCGACTGACTCTCACCTCAAGGTATTCCACCCAAAAAAATCCATTTCCACGATAAGAAAGACCTCTTCACACACGGCGTGGTCTATTTCAACCATGGTGTCACGGCGCTTATGCAGAATGAGTATGGCGCCCATTACTACCAGCACGCCAAACCTATCTCTGCGGTTCCCGGAAAGGAGGGAGTTACAATGACAACCCGAGAGCTGTTCTCCAATCGTAACTCTGCCACTTCCCTCGCCCCGCCTACCACTCGAGAATCCAAGCGGTTATCCCTGCAATACAACCGGGGCCACTCGCGCAGCTTCAGCAAGAACGAGCCCCCGACCAACCAGAGCGCACCCCAGCGCAACTATCGCATGTTCCCTGCGGGCGATTACCTTTACAGCTTCGAGTTCCCCATCGACGGGTCGTTACCGGAGACTATCAAGACTGACCTCGGATCCGTGAAGTATGATCTCGAAGCGATGGTGGAACGATCAGGTGCGTTCCGGCCCAACCTTCTTGGAACCATGGAAATTCCTGTGATCCGCACACCCGCCGAAGGCTCTTTGGAACAAGTCGAGCCGATTGCGATCTCGCGAAATTGGGAAGACCAGCTTCATTACGATATCGTCATTTCTGGGAAGTCATTCCCACTGGGTTCTCAGATCCCAATTGCGTTCAAGTTGACGCCCTTGGCAAAAGTGGAGTGTCACCGAATCAAGGTTTATGTGACGGAAAACGTTCAGCATTGGACGGCTGACAAGAGCGTTCATCGCCTGCAGCCTGCGAAGAAGGTGTTGTTGTTTGAAAAGCGGGCAGACTCTTCCAGCGTTAGCACGTATCCCGGTAGCTCTATGCGGGTCACCGCAGGAGGTGGTATCGACTGGGATCAGCGTGTCGCGGCCGCTTCAGGCCAAGAGATCGTGGATCGCAACCGAACGAATCTGTTGGGCAACTTGTCCAATGATTCTGGTGTCGGTCCGACCGAGATGGAGTTCAATGTGCAACTGCCAAGCTGCCACGAAATGAAAGGCCGGGATGAAGGCCAACGCCTGAACTTCGACACCACATACGAAAACATCCAGATCAACCACTGGATCAAGGTAAGAAAGAGTCACCACCTCAGCTTTAAACCCCAATCCTAACAAAAGCAGATTGTCCTCCGCTTGTCCAAGGTCGACGAAAGAGACCCCACAAAGCGAAGACATTTCGAAATCTCTATCGACTCTCCGTTCCACATCCTTTCCTGCAAGGCCACACAGGCCAACATCTACCTTCCAGCCTATAGCAGACCTGCCGAGGATCCAGTCCCTCCCGCCCAGGAGTTCGAATGCGGCTGTCCCGGCGCACCACTCACGCCCCGCGAGCCCACCATCACTCCAGCCAGCTCAGACCGTGAAGACAGCAATCCCAACCTCGCCAAAGTCGCGCGTCGCAGCTCAACCGGCCACAGCTTCTCGCGCAGCTTCACCAATGGCTCGGGCGGACTAGCCCGACCCCCACAGGCACACCTTGCAACACACAACGACCGCGCTACCCCCACTCCGCCCCGCCCTATGCATCTCCTCCGCGCTCCCTCATACGCTCCTCCCGCCTTCGAGGACGTGCCGCCCGCACCACCTCTCATGACCCCACCCCCGGAATACGCCACCATCGTCGGCAATGACCGCGAGGCCGTCCTCGAAGACTATTTCTCCAGACTCTCGTTTTACGAAGAGAATGAAGACGACGATCGTGGACGTGCTCGTGTGGATGTTCCCCTCACTCCCGGTGGTCGAATCAACCGCAGCATGGACGTACCCCGCGAATGGGTGCGGATCGAAGACTATTTCCAATAAACATTTTCTTTTGTTTTATTTTTTTATTTTATTTTTCACCGGAGTCGACCGTCACGATGTCTGAATCATGAAGTTACGCTACTGTATCGGATCCAAGGGTGGGTTTGGCATGCTTTCCAGCGATCTTATTAGATCTGGGGTTTTGGCTACGCTGGGGTTTAGAGGCTTTGCATGAAGTGTTTATTTCTTTTGTTTATACTGGGATAAAAGGCGAACTGGTCACATATTTGAAACTGATATTCGATACATTCAATGTACTATCAAGTTGCTCAATTCCCCGGGCCTCCAAGTTGTAGCGATAAGAGATGTGTCACGCATCGAACTGCCTTCACCGGTTTAGCTCTTCCCCACATTCTCGGAGGCTCGAGACCTTGATTTTCTCTTCTCTTTTCATACGATTCTCGTTTGAATCTTTAATCTTACCTCGGAACACACCCTAGTCACACCTCTCAAAGCGATTGGTTCGATCTCTGGTCAGTTAGCGCCTACTGTACTCCCGGGGTCCTACTCCATCCCGGCATTTGACAAACACCACCGATTGGTCCCGTTTGTACTCCGTACACAAAGTCAGTGCAGGTGGACAACCCCAAACAGATCGCACACCCAGTCTCGATTGAATAACACTGACTCGATTTGGTGAGCAAAGTCTGCAAATTGAAGTCCCGACGGTGCCGATCCCCGGAACATAGCGAGATCCGATATCCCGCGTTTGCGATCATGGCCATCGAGGTAGTTGACCTCACGGAGGCGGATATCCCCGGTGCCATCGAAGTCATTCAGCAGGCATTTGCAGACGATCCTTACTTCAAATGGGTTTTTGATTCCTCCCAAGTAAGTAGAAATGTGAATCGGAATATATAGAGAGATGGAATTCACCAGACAAAACTAACAAGCGTCATCGCACGGTCACTTGACCGACTGCGTTGACATCTAGTTCAACAAACAAAGAAATTATGACTCCCTGTCCGTGCGCTGCAAATGGGGCATCAACAACGCACTATTCCAAGTCGCGAAGGAGTCCGACGGTCCAATCCTAGGTGTTTCCTGCTGGCTAGCGCCACACCCGGCTACCCAGCCTGAAAGCTGGTATAGCTGGTTCCAGTCGTGGAGCTTGTCGTTTAATCAACTTCTCAATAACATCCGGTACCTGGGTCGTGGGGGGTTGCGGACGAATCGGTATTGGATCTGGAAAGAGAGACAAGCTGAAGCGCAGGCTGCTATTTGGGATGATCCGCAAGGCTACTATTTCTGTAATATTGTTGCTGTCAGTCCCGTGGCGCAGGGAAAGGGGATTGGGAAATTGCTGTTCGAGGCTGTTACGAAGAAGGCGGATAGTGAGGGTAAGAAGTGTTATCTGGAGAGTTCGAAGAGTGTTCCCAATGTGGCGATTTACGAACGCATGGGCTTTGAAATGAGGAAGGAGATGGAGTGTCGGGATGGAGAGGATGCGTGCATGGTATGTTCGACGGACTGTGTGCGTTATTTGAGTGTTTTTTTTTTTTTTTTGCTGACGCGCTTTAGTTGTACTGCATGGTGCGGGATCCTAAGCACAGTGAGAATTGATGATCGATATTATCGAAAGAAAGAAGGAAGGGATATCACTCGATGTATTTCTATCCTCAAGACTACGGAAGGGAAGAAGGAAGATGAGGCCTTCCGAATGATCTATCTACAGAGCGTTTGCTCGGTCTGAACCTGGGGCCATCCTAACAGATATCGCTATCGTGATGTGGGCTGGGATGGCAGGATGACCGACATGGATGATGTCCATGCGCAATGGGACATGAACTAGCATAAGCGGATTATCAGCAGGATGTTCAATATGATGCCAATCATCCTTTTCTTCAGGGGGCTTCGCTGTCGTAAGGTTGCAGTCGATTCCCAAAAGTAATCTATCCCCAGCCCTGTTTCAAACTAAGTGTACCGCTCTATGAGTATGCTTATGGCCAACCCGCAAACGAAATTACTTATATGTCCATGGATCAACTTTGATGGAATCATCTTGCGAGACAGAGGAGAGGGATAAAATCTTGGTGACCCACCTGGACATGGTACTCGTTTGCGACGTTGCTAAGGCGGACCCGAATTTTATACATCCTCAAGATCTGGGGAAAATTGTCTCGAGCTCAAGGCTGAATGTCTCTAAGGTACCTGGCATACCCCTGGCTGACGTTCTGCAACTCGACTAGAGAGGCAGCAGTCTCGATATCCACATTTTAAGCTCCGCCAGTCACATCAGTCACAATTTGCCGAAGTATCAACGCTTGCCCTTCTGAGACCATCTACACCCCGAGATTGGGTGATGTTTCAGATCTGGTCGAATTGGGTGCTGCACAGACTTTTTTTCGGGTCCTGGCTCCGTTGGAAATTCGCTGTTGCATTGGAACCTGCCGTGGCGTGGGTATATATTGGAGACATCCATTGATCCAGAATGAGTTTGTATCGTTCTTTGAGATACATCCACCTGGGCATCTTCTGGTAAAGCCCCGAAAGTCAGCGTCTTAAAGCTTCCAAAGTTTCTTGGTGTTGATACGTCCCGTGTCGTTCTAGACCGTGAGCAGCTCCCTGAAATCTACCATCATGTTTCATATCCACGGGTGTATCCCACTAACATTTGGTTTAGATCTAGGCTTGCATCGATCGTCACAATGTTTCTTCTCAAGATGTCATGGTTCCGCCGATCAAAACCTGATGCGGGAAAAATCAAAATCCGAATAAAAACTGATATTGGCATTGAAGAGAAAGATTCATCCGTGCCTGATACCATTCGTCCCACAACCGCCCCTCATAACGAAACAGAGCTGATTATCAACCAACTTGCTGCCTTGGCCGCCACAGTAAGCCACACATCAACCAGCATAGCCCAGTCAAATCCAAAGGCTTCCAAGACGGAATATCGAGATGAAGAGGAAACGTTTCATCACCTCAGCAGCTGGATAACAACATCACACTTACCTCCACCAAGTCACACTTCAAAACCATCCACATCAACACTAGCATCCAAGTTTGGGCGGCGCGAGTGTCAAACCCATGATAAGAAGCGGGAGTCGTCTATTCTTAATCTGAACATTGGAGATCTGCCCGCTTTGCCGTTCCCAAGAACTGGAAAAGGCAAGGGCAAGCCTGGCCCAAGATATAGTCCGCTTCCTCCGCCATTTGTGCCAAAGTCGTTCACTATGAGACCTAGAGTTTTGTTGTAGAAATCATGAAGAGTCCACTCGTTCTACATGGCTTTCAAGATCTGGTATAGGATTGGTATTTGTGTTGGGTTTTCGTTTCATGATATCCATGGATGCTGGGTGGGTATTCTCGTTCTGTGGTCATTGAATTCTACTGCCCAGTTGTCTGCTAGTACTTATGTTATTTTATTTCACTATTGAATACCTCTTGTGGATTCTCTTGGTACGTTTGAAGCAAGTCCAATCCGACAGAACCGCGCTTTTCTTTTCCATTCTCTTAAACCCGTTTTCAAGGGTGTAACTTAAGTACACCTACAGTAAAAAGAACTTTAGAAACTCGAATCATTGTTCATGGCGCATTGTTTTTGATTGTTTCATCTTGTAGCTGCTACTGATATCATATTATGCTAAAGGAATTTTCTCTTCAGAAGAAGAACCTCTGTTATTGAGTTATGGGTCATAGTACTTAAGTAGCGGACCTCAAATGCAAGTTCATTAACGAGGAAAGAATGACCTTGGATTCTACGGCCCATCAAATCGACAAATCGAGAATCGTCAGTGAAAGGGCTCGTTGCTGATGCCATTTCATGAAAACCTTGCCCAAAGCTTTGATACGAAGTACTGATGCTCAAGAGTATCGGTGGGATATGAGTTCCAACCTTGGAAGGTTAAGGAGTCGCATTATAATTACCTACTCGTGGACAACTATAGCTATCATTTCAGCACTGGCCAATAAACTCGGATTTAATGACGAGCGACCCGGCTCTGCCACCCAGACAGTTCCAAGATCGTCGAACTTGCAGCAGCATTCCAGGGGGGTTTTTTGGAGCTCAAAAGTACAGTTTCTAGGTTGAAAACTTGGAAGGTCATTCCTTCTAGTCAATTATTGTTGCTGCCATCAAACTTGTTTGTACACGCGAGCATAAACTACCAATGTTAGCTCCCAACCCCTGCATCCAATGAGACCCCACCGTTTCACGAAGCGAGGTTTTATAAGAGGGGCAGATCGTCCGGTGGATTGGTTTGGAGCTATGGTCCGATGACTATACCGATCCCTTGGCTTGGGCCACTTTCCAAGAAAATGGGGGGGTTGGCATGTTCCTTGGACGGCATTTGGATGCCTAGTAGTTTCGAGATTAATTAATTAATGGGGTTGCCGAGAGGTTGTCGAATGGGAACGGTCCCTGAAACGGCCAGTTCACTCTTCAGACCTTACCTTAGCGTTGGGCTCACGCAGGCTACGAGTACGGAATACCTTTAAATTAGAACGATGTGTGATTACCGTGCATTGCAGACGGGTGCAACATGCTGTAGCCCCGACGTATTGCGGGGACTCAGAGGGTTTCCGACTCGTTGAATCGGTCTCGATCGATTCGAAGATGGCATGATCTACAAGATGTTTCACCCTATATGTTCGGTTTTGTAGATCTCCGTTCTTGTTTCGACAAGTGATAGTCGGCAACCCTGAAACAAGACGTTTAAACTAGTATCCACAAAAATCGGGATATGCTCTCATTGCCGATGAGCGCTATTCTTGAAATTACGTACCGTGTGTCTGTCTTTGGAAGGTGGGTAACGGCTGTGGCTTCGATACTCCACCTGGAAAAGTCGATTTCTGCACAAAATGTGGTCAATGCCTGTGTAGCCGAAGTAGAAAATGGGTCTAGGTGTTTTTATGAGGTCATATTGAAAATACTTGAGTAGTAAGCGCAAACCGGGGGAAAAAGAGTGTCTGGAGAAATATGTCCACGTGGGCGATGGGCCCTAGTGGAGTTCCAAAGTTGGGGCGGATTTGTAGGGCGAAGCTACATAGATCGGCTCAATAACTACGAGTACCGTTTCGAAAACTTCATAATACATGGCTCCTTGGGATTTTTTTTCAGACGATTTTGCTTCGTCTAGCATACCCAACAAGAACGGGAACCATTTGAACATTGAGAACTAGGTTGCATATTTCACAAGTACGGATCCCACAGGTATCCACAAACCGAGAATTAGATTAATATTTTGTCAAAAAGAAGCAACTATGACAATTACAACAGCAAGAACGTATGACCCATTATCACACATTATATTAACAAGTCGTACGGTCTCCTTGCCTAATTTGATCCACAAATACCCTGTACGAGTTAAACGCAGAGGCCAAATCAAATTGAATCCGGAATGCGCGCGCCTCTGGAAGCAATTTTTTCCCAACACTAGACACCTAGCTGTGTTTGTTGATGGAGAGTGGACGGGTTTTCTCAAGGCCACCGACCGACTTGGATAGCTAATTAATCCGAATGACGAGGCCCCTGTCCGCTTGTTCAGCCCTGGAAACGATCGCGGGCAGTATCACAATCAGGAGCACCCAAGTCCCAGATGTTGAGCTACAAAGCCGTACTAAGGTAGTGTTGGGTCGAAATTGTTGTGAACATGTGAAAGGACCAGGCCATTCTAGTAGCTCAAGCAACATAGCTCAACGTTGTAATTTTAGACGTTCGACGCAGGGACCCTGTCCTTGTTCATTTGTTGTGATGAATCAATGCGGTGTATCGGCATACTTGTGCTTGTATCTGAATCTAGCCTCGGGAAATAGAATCAGGACACTGTCAACCCACCGTCCCCGTCCCCGGTTTGGCCTTGAGCTATCGTCGTCCGTGCAACTTTCCCGATTCGGTCGCTGGCATGGATGGATTCCCCTGTCTTCAGGGACGGCACAATCGGAATTCCATTGGCAGAGGCGTTCATGGATCCCTATGCCCGATATCCATATCACGGCCTGTTATTCGTTCGTTCCGAATTCTAACAAGCGCCCGACACGGCACACAAGCTCTACCAAGAATAATTATTACGTCGTTATCCCTGATAATTGACGAATGCCAAGTTCTTGTGAAATTGTCCTAATTCAGTATTAACGCAATGGCCTTGTCCTTGAACGTTGAGCAGAGGTAGCTCATGCCGGAAAATGGAGATTGGGCGCAGCTTTAGCATGGAAGTTACAGAGAAAGAAAAAAACAAAAAATAAACAAAAAATAAAAAATAAAAAATAAAAAAACTTAGATTGTCGGTCCAGTTCCGATAAATCTTTCAATTGGCGTATCATGACAGAGATAGAAGTGGGCACACGCAAGACGGGTTAAAAGCCTCTATGTATACGAATAGCCCAGAGCTTGGTTTCGCTTGGTTGGCTGATTTCTCGAAAGTACTCCGTAGCTACGAGTCTTACTTATGTACAGGTACTCCATACTCCGCGTAGTAATATAGATAGCGTCCCGAATAACTGCGACAAACATCCGTGAATGGCCATGTGTGGCTCAACCATGGACGGTCCCTGCCTGGGAGCTCTATCTATCAGCCGTTGATCCACCACCTCGGGCTTCTCGGGTACCAAAGCCCTAACCGGCTGTCCAATAGATCCTCGTGGCATACCTACAGTGGTATTTCGTGAGGCCCCAGCACAGTACGGAGTATTGCATCATCACTTCCCCCTCCATGTTATCCGCTGTCATCTCCCGGGCCGGTGGTATAATGGTACCTTGTCCCGGCACATTGAGCTACTAGACATGACCCCAAGGCCAAGAGCGACCAAGCATAGCACCTGGGTAATAACCTTTCAACAGGAATCGGCCAAACAGTGGGGATTGCAGGGATTGTACTCCATAGGAATCCAAAAGGAAAATGTCGACACTGCAAGCGCGGATGAAAGAGGAAGTCGACCGGTGGGGGGTGTTGACACGAGCCAAACCAAGACAGTGTGGGTTTTCTGCAGGGGGTGCGCACGGTGATGAAGCTCTACTCGCTCGATCGGTGACCCCGGAGCGCTCGGGGGGTCGGAGATTTCGGTCTGTCAAAACCTTGGCCTTTGGCTTGGGAAGATTATATTATCGACACATAGTGAACCGAATCATCGTCTCAGGGATCTGCCACGACAATTCAAGATATGGACTTTTGAAATGAATGCACAATCTCCATTGGAGAGAATGCCTTACCATAGTAAACGCACTGGCCCAAGACGAAGTGCAGCGGGCGGCAGATGAGAATACCGAAGTCATGCATGCAATGATCAATGCTATATGGTTTAAGTATCTTCCAAGTATACCGTATGCCGAGCTTGGTAGCTTGGTTGTCACCATATTCATGCGTCGGGACAAGACCCCCTTTCCAATGCCCCCTGGGCATAGCGGGATTTTGTCCAAGGCAGAACCACGTTGCCCATGCGGCCTAGAGACCTAGACTGTGTGAATGAATAGCGCAACCGTACAATATCGGGTCCGAACGCCTGTCCATGACCAGTCAGAGACGAATAAATGATATCCGTTCCGCGCGCATCAACATTCTAGAACAAACATGTGATTTAGCAACTGTGAAATCAAATCAAAACAAGAAAAAAAGACGAAAACCGATGATCGGTAATTTTTGGAGGCCCTCCGAAGCAATTCATATAATTATACAGGGGATTCAAAATCAATAAGTCAAAAGGCCAATCCTCCGAACCGTGGGAT
This sequence comes from Penicillium salamii, assembly GCA_911197225.1. Taxonomy (NCBI): domain Eukaryota; kingdom Fungi; phylum Ascomycota; class Eurotiomycetes; order Eurotiales; family Aspergillaceae; genus Penicillium; species Penicillium salamii. The sequence continues at coordinate 478,192 of CAJVOY010000078.1, forward strand.
CTCCGAACCGGGACGGAGTACTCCAGAGGATTGACTTTCAAAGCCCTACTCCAAAAAAAACTCACAAACGCCGAGACAACGCCATACAGAGTTGACGCTAGAATGAACAAAGAAGCAACCCGGAAACGCAAAAGCGAATAGAGGTAAAGCCAATTATACCCCAAACCCCCGAATTCAATACTCCGGAGGATCGGAAAATGCAGTCCACCGCGCAAAGTTTAATTCGGGAGATGTCCCCACAAGAATTTTCGGAGTGTCGATCGTGGTCACATAAAATGATTTGGAATGGAGAGAGCCGCGATTGTTGGTCGGCTGTATCCGAAGGGTTCCTGGTTGGAGTCGAGTCCACTCAGAACCAAGGGAGCAGGGCGAGAGGGCGAGAATCTGGGAGAAAACCCTTATCGATCCGAATCTCATCTTGTCTGGGCCCGAATACGGAGTACCCTGGGGGCCAAGGTTTCGAGGGCAATGGCTCAACGCCCCGCCGTGCAGAGTATACATTTGCCCACTACCACAATGAAGCGGTCGTGCGGGCTGTCCTTGCATGTGCTGTTGTCCTTCGAACCCTCCATTTCAGAGCGAAGGAAGTGTGCGGAGGGGTTGTTGCAGGTGGCATATATGTAGTAGTTCTTGTAGTAGTTGCACATTTCGATCCCATCGGGATGGGGATTGAAATGGGGACCAGTTGCAATAGCGAGAGCAGTATAGGATTCAATGGAAATGGATGACAGATCGAACTGTGACCGATGGGATGTGGAGATTCATGTAGATATAGAGGAGCTCGAGGGATTTAGAGGATTCGAAGGATTTAAAAGGATTGGGACGATCTGGCAGATTGCTAGGAGGCTCGACAGAAAACATATGAGTAGAGTGGATGCGATGACGCCCGAGGACATGTGGAAACAGTTTAAAACAAAGTAGAGGAAGATAAAACGAGGAAGATCATCAAATGAGAAAAATTAAGCAAAAATCCTAGAACGATTTTTAGTAAATAAATTCAAAAAAAAAAAAAAAAAAAAAAAAAAAAAAAAAAAAAAAATTTCTTTTCACAAATTCTCCCTCCCCCCAAAAAAAAATATTAAGGAATACAATAAATCACTGCATTTACCCCCAGT